>JAJGRW010000063.1:4524598-4571210 GCA_025461045.1 Carex parvula
TGTGAAGTTTGCTTCCGGTTGGATGGGGCATTGTGTTATGTAGTCTGGCCCAACTGATCATGGGTTCCTTGGTTGAAGCACGCGTGCCTAGTATTAGAAATGCACCGGTTAGTTTTTCATTTTTTTTTAATGTGATTGAATGATATTTTTTTTATGAAAAATAAGGATCAAGCCTCATTTGATTAATAAAAAATGAGTTACAAGGAGTTTGTAACAAAATATAAAAAGATCAATTCGGCTCAAAACATTTGAGTTACAAGGAGTTGTGAACTGAATGATATTTAGTTATTTACTTTTATTATAGAGGTTGGGTCAATCAGAAACTTGAGATTGGGAGACTGAAAAAAAATAATATCATGTAATTTTATTTTATGAGAAGACTAATAATATTAATTTTTGTAAAATTAGACTTTTAAAGGGAAAAATGTTTTTTTTTAATTCATGGACTTATTTGCTTATACATCTTTTTGCCACTGACTAATATTTACGAGAGATCTTCCGTTGACATTTTAAACCTAATCTCCATACAAAAAATATTGTCTATTATTAGACTGATATTTCTCAAATTGTTGTTACGTATTGATCATATTTTATTATTCGGTAATTTTGTTCATGTATGCATGACGTTCTTTTTTGCTTGGTTGATGACCTTGACACTGAGAGTATCACCCTTCTGCGCATTGATGGTGGGACCGGGGAATTGGCCATTGACAGTCAAGATATGTTGGGTGGCAAAGCCGGGTGCATGGAGTTTCTTTGACCTGCATGATTAAGTTTGGATTAGTGTCCATAATGTTAATAATTGAAGTCCTAGTATTCGGATTATATAATTTCTTTTGACTCCTTGACTTGTACAGTTATTTACTAAGATTGTATTTTTTTATTGCTCAGTAAAGTAATATTTTTGTAAGAACTACACATAATCTCTCATGTGAGAAGTATGGATTTTGAAATCTGAATGAAGATTTTTTTTTTTTTTTTTTTTGTAAAAACAGAGGTACTAATAGTTGGCTCTAATTTTACTAAAATGATAATATTTTGGTCTAGTATGTAAATTTTTGGAGTTCCTAGGTTTTTACGAATCTATACCACTATTTGTGTTCACACTTATATATATTACTTCATAGTTTTGTAATTAGTAATTAAATGGTGTTTATTTTTACCTAAATACTTCTGGAAAATCTCAAATTGGCAAGTCCTAAATATATAGCGCTTATTCTTCTTTCAAAACCAATTACCCAGCTATTATTTAATACAGCTCATTATTTGTAAATTATAGTAAACCGCAACTTGTAGCTTTGGTAGCGCTACCTTTGTATAGATCTAACCCACATATGGCAAATTTTAATCCATACAAAATTAGTCTATTTGTGGTACATTGATTAAAACCGTAGTGGGGAAAACATGAAATAAATCATTCGGCAAGCAAGATATCATGTGATAATTAAGCTAGGTTTAGACAGATGCGATAAGCTTAAGGAGAAAAAAACAAAAATAAAAATCTGACAAAGATGAGGAAATTAATAAAATTAATTTACAATAAAGGTATGGTGATGAGTTTTGGCCCAAGAGATGCTGCAGAAAATGCTTGCTAACAGATAAATACCAAAGATATTCATCAAAGAAGCCTGAGCTCCATTATTTTTGTTGTTTTGTTTGGATATATATGATTCATATATTTTGGTGTCAGTGTCTGGGGCATTATATATATGTAGACGAACCCATGCACACTAACTGGAGGTGGCAGTATTCAAAGTCTATTATTTCAGGCTTCTTACGCAAGGTGGAATACATATCATGTGAGATGCTACCTACGCCCGTAGTTTAGTTTAGGCCCAAGTCAAGTCACCAACCTACCTATCTTCTGGAAATTTACTGTGAGAAGATATTTTCTTATTCCTTTTTATTCTTTTATCGACCCAAAGGTCAAAATGTCGTAGGTACATTACCTCATGAAATGTTAATATGGAGAAGTATAATTTATATGGTCAACGGATAAAATGATGAATTTTTTTTCCTTGTAATAATAATTTTTGGCTTGATGTTTGCACTGGAAAGGAACAAACGACTATTTTTTTTTAGAAAAAAAGTTGAAAGTCGTTTTTGTTCTAAAAATGAAATAAAAATTCCTGCACAACTATTTAATTACTTTTTTAAGATAAACATAGGGAACTAAATAATGTGTGGATTCCTAACCTGTAAATATTCATATTCATAATGTGTGGATTTCTCGTCTTCGCTTTAAGTCTTTGGCCACTAAATTAAGTGTTGATTCCGACTTATTTGTAATTTCCTTGCTAAAATAATGAGAATTTTGCAGATTTTGAATACAGTTAAATTGAATTACTTTCAAGAATTTCGAGTTTAGGATGTAAAGGACTAATTAACATGAATTGTTTTGTTGTTTTTTTTTTTTTTTACTTTTAATAATTATAATGGTGAATAACAATATTTATCTAATTTTACAGGTGTAGGAATAACAAAAGATTGAAGTATAACAAAAAATATATAAACTGTATTAAGATAATTATAATAGTGAATAACAAAAAAAAATATTAAAAAATACCAAAGTTTATAATATTTATCTTCCTTGAATTAAAGAGAGAAGTGCCAATACCCCGAAACCATAAAACTCGATCCTTGTTCACGAGGAAGAAGATCAATTTAATTTGATGCTAGTATAGCTTGCAAGCAATTTAAATGTGAATCTAACTATTCATGTGTACAGTGCTTTTAACAGAATATGGGGGGACCTCTGTTCTTCCATCATAGGGGCCTATGTCACTGCAATCCCTCTCCCAAATCTATTCCTCATAGGGGCCTATGTCACTGCTATCCCTCTCCCAAATCTATTGCACATAACCCCAACCGCTATTGTTTGACATCTGCCTCGACTGATATGGATAATGGATCATAGCCACACTACTCTTCTATAGACGCCTAGCGCTGGCGTGCCAAGATGCTTGAGAGAATCTGTCCTTATTTTCTTATGGCTCATTTCCCTTGGTATACCGCCTGCAGGCTTGATAACTTAATCAACAAAGTGGAAACATTGTAAGCTGTGACCGCACACCACATCTCCCTTTTGACTAGCTTCGGCGAACAACTACTGGAAGTAACACAATAGACAGTTCTTGAAGGAGAACAAATGCCCCTTCAGATTTTAGGCTTGCTGTGTACTTAGGAACCTTTTCTTTGCATTCTGATTAGCAAATTAAACATTTGTTTGTTATTTTTTAGGAGATTTAATTCGAATTCAACTTGTATTCATGGCTAGTGAGTGCTAGTTTTTGATTCAAAATGAGTCTCTCTACCATAATGTAACTTTTATCCAAACAACTATCACAAACTGGTATGTTTTACAACGAAAAATAAAATACAGAACACATACTATCAGATCCAAGAGGCCAGAACAACATGCTACCAGATCAGATATGTTTCATATATGATACCATCAGAATGCAACCCATAAAGCTACCTGCTTACAAAATCATTCACACGATTGAAATCATCTTTTAAGAGATGTGCATCTGTTGGCCTCCTCTTATCCTACAGAGCCGGTACAAAGCACTCTTGACTTGGTTTCACATAATTATATTTCCTGCAAACGAGTGTACCTATTTATACCAAGTATAACAACTCAAAATAATGAGTTATTAAAGATGCAGCAAAAATTTGATGTAGAATGAATTTAATAGGGTAAAACAATGAATTAATTTGAAATGTTTATACCATTGAGAATTTATCAAAGTATTGTAGATACATTTTAGTATGTTCTTTGACTGACACTGGTTCTTCATGGGGCATTGACGATCTGGCAACTAGTTATGGGACCTTAACGGATTAGTCGTGATAAGACATTCTGGTACCCATACAGTTGCAACTCTTCAATGGTAACAACAAACTTGTGGTTGGTTGCAAGAAAGATTAGCAGTACTTGTGTAACTACGGTCCTAATAGGACTATATAACTGCACCTTTTTTTATTGTTACTTGAGTGATGATCTTGGGTTGTGTTGATTCATTAGGTGTTCACGGATTTCCTTCTGAATCTGGCGGCGGAAGGGAGCAAAAGCCTGGCTGTTTCTTATTGTACTCAGCACGGTCTCTGAAGGAGGCCAAAGTGAGGTGCTCAGGAATCTTCCATTCAGATGCAGACATGCCAACCTTGTACCTTTTCCCTTTCAACTTTGCCTCAATCTCATACAACGCTAATATAGCTTGTTCCCTCTCTGCCTTCGCAACTTGCATCTGAGCTTTGAAAATCTGCAATTGAGCATTGAGTTCCTGAAGCAAACCTTCATTGCGTTCTGTTTCTTTTCGGAAGTACAACTCCTCGGCAAGAACTTCCTCCAATGCTCAACCTTCCTCTCCAACTCAAGACTTCTCCTTCTCCCAGGAGGATGCCGCATGTGCCTGTTCTGCCTTCAGCCTCGCCACCTCAGCTTCTGCACGTGCCTGTTCCTCCTGAAGCAAACCTTTGTAGCGTTCTGTTTCTTTTTGGAAGTACAACTCCCCAAAAAGAACTTCCTCCAAATGCTCAACCTTCCTCTCCAACTCAGACTTCTCCTTCTCCCAGGAGGATGCTGCATGTGCCTGTTCTGCCTTCAGCCTCGCCACTTCAGCTTCTGCACGTGCCTGTTCCTCTTGAAGCAAACCTTCGTAGCGTTCCATGTTTCTTTTTGGAAGTACAACTCCTCGGCAAGAACTTCTTCCAAATGGTCAACCTTCCTCTCCAACTCAGGACTTCTCCTTCTGCCAGGCAGATGCTGCACGTGCTTGTTCTTCCATATCTGCAATCTTCGCCTTCAGCCTCGCCACCTCAGCCTCTGCCTGAGAACATCGGTCCTCCAATGCATCCTTCTCCTCTCCTAGAGTCCCAATGCTATCTCCGGTTTGCCCAATGACATCATCGACCTATAATCACCATAATAGTCAATTTAAAGCCATGCTATACTGTACATGAAGGGATTCTAAATTATACATGAATAATTACAGAATTTGTAATGATATCATGCGAATAATAAGTATTTTCTTTCATAAACATAGTTATTGGGATTGTTTAATTTTACAGAGACCACGGTGGCGATTTTCTTAACAAAACACCTTATGGAGAGATATAGGGAGCATAAGAAGGATCCACACATGATACTTATTGACTTGGAGAAAGCGTATGACAAAGTACCGAGAAAGGTCATGTGATGGTTTCTTGAAAAGAAGAAAGTTCTAACAAAGTACGTTACCCCAATTAAGGATATGTACGATGACCAGTGTTAGAGCATGGGATAGCGAAACTAGTGACTTTCCTCTTAAGATAGGATTACATTAAGGGTCATACTTGAGCCCTTACATTTTTGCCCTAGTAGTGGATGAAGTCACGAGGGACATATAAGGGGAGATTCCTTGGTGTACGCTCTTTGCTCATGATGTGGTGCTAATTGAAGAGAGTAGGATAGGGGTTGATAGGAAACTGGAGTTGTGGAAACAAACTTTAGAATCAAAGGGTTTTAGGCTTAGCAGGACTAAAGCTGAGTATATGAGGGTTTTGGCATCCAGATATTTCTTGATTCTTTAAAAGACTCATGATTTCAAGCCTCATATTAAATAATTTAATGAAAATCCAATTCTGGTACGTTGACAAATTTTACTCTGACTGCAAATTATTCAGCGGTTGCGGTACTTTTTGAAATAAGAAAGAAATTATGGTATAGGTTTAAATTATTATTATTTTTATGTTATGGATAAAAAAATCGGCTTAGCTCCTCTTCTCATAGCAAAGTAAAATAAATGTTGAAGCTGCAACACACTGTGAACCTAAATGCACCCATACCACATCAAGCCAAGCAAATTCTAAATGTAAATGTCATAAAAGTACCTCATGGTGATGTGAGCCATCAGAAGACCTCACATCTATCAGTTCCAGCTCACTAGCAGGATGTGGAGAAGCCCCATGGGAAGAAGCAGCAGGATTTAAGCCAGAGTTCCGACCTTGGCTATCCAAGTTTCCTGTCCGCTCCTTTAGAGATTTTCTTGCATTATCAATGAAGTGCTCCAATACCGGGTCATCTATCGGTGATTTCTGGATAAGGCAGATATCTTCAGCTCGCACAGTGGCATGCTTCCCTATCTCAGGACCATGCCTCCATGTCACATGGAATTGGCAATTGCACACTTGCTCTTCTGAATCACCATTTGAATTGTGCTCTGACCTGGAAACCTGAATTTCAACATAGAAGCACATACAGACCAGCATTTGATTAGTCTATCTACTAAATTCAGAGATAAATAGGCAGCACTACTGTTCAGCATTGCTTATGGTACAATTTTTCTTATTTTTCTGTTATAATTTTATAATTTCTCTTTTGGTTTTCTACATTGAACTAACACAAGTATGAGAGTTCTTATATTTGGGTGTAAGTTCTCTGCCCAGCTGCAGATGTAACCATATATATTCTTTTCTGAAAATGATATAAAGTAGCTTATTCTGGCCAACCAAATTTACAAGATACAATTTTTTGATGAGCATTTGTTCTACTTCAATGTTGTGCCTTATTCAAAACTGATTATTAAAAGCTGACATGGAAGGAGAAGGATATATTAAAAGGAACTATAAAAGTCTGATGCAAATGAGGTGTAACCAAACTTTTAATGCAAATTAGACGGTACATACAACTCTGCAATAACAAAACTAATATTCTTTGAAAGTTGTAGCCTTCACATGGATGTCAGTGAGAAAGTTGGACAATTTAATTAATGGTCAATCTATTATGGTACAGAGTAGCAACTCCTGTATTTCCCCAAACACAAATAACAATTCTATCAAAATTCCCAAATCTAACTAATCACAAATAAGAACATCATCTTTTTCACATTTTTCAAAAAGACCAAAAAAAAAAAAATTGACACTAGTGAAGATCCAATAAGCCTATGACCAGGGGCGGAGGCATTCCTCGTGAATGGGGGTCAATTGACCTCCATTTTTTCTTTATATTTATGTAAAATTTTATATATAATTTAGAGTAAAATGTGATGGATACTGTAAATTGATCTCATTCTTAGAATGAATGAAAAACTTATATGATTGACTACCACAGTTTGAAAGTCTGGCTCCGCCCTACGACCATGACCTCCAATATAAAGAAATCGATTGAACTCTTTAAAACAAAAGCTAACTTACAGAATCCACTCGAGCGTCGTAGAACAAGATTTCGCCATTCCGGAAAGTGTCACAAGCGAGCACTACCATATCTTGAGTGACCTCGCCACACTGTGAATCCTGCAACTGTTCAGCCGGGCGGCGAAACCTTCCGAGCAGCTCGTCGATCTGTGCGAGGCTCTCGAACTGGTCACTGAGGTACCATTTGTCGAACTCTTCGGGGAACTCGAGGTACATGACACGGAGCATCCCCTCCTTGACTTTCAGGAGCCTGACGCCGTACCACGCGTCGTCGTCGGGGCCAGGGCAACGGAAGTCGAGACCTTTCGTGCGCTGCAGCTGACTGGTTGCCTTTCTCTTTATGGCCATGGTTACGGAACAATTGACAGTAGGGGAAGTGTTTTTAAGGAGAGTGAGAGGAGGAGATTCGCTGCTTCTATACGGGGAGAAGGCTTGCAAATTGACAACTTTCAAATCGAGTGTACTGACCACTGTTTTCGGATGATTTGGGGGGTGGGGACGGGGAATTCACATCTCTCTGTTACTTGAAAAGCGAATATTTTACGATTAGTGGATCCGGACTGTTCCTTTTAACTTGGCACGAATCTCAAAGCCCAATAATACTGCCCCTACGCTAGTCCGAATCTCAAAGCGGCTGAAAATAAATCTCAAACCGTAAAGTGAGGGGAATTTTTTACGGTACCCTGGAGGACACTTGTCCCAAGAGGAATTCAGATCCAGGTGCATTAACCCAATTTTTGAGTTTTGATCCAAACCGTCCAAGATGCTCTAACACGAATCTTTAAGAGACTGGACCCCACAAATAATACTGGCCCCTGCGCTACCACCGAATAGGCACCGTACACGTCTAAACTAAAAAATTGGGTTACTTTAGGGGATCCGGACTCTCCCAAGAGGGGGTTGGGGTATTTTTTTATAAACTATCAATAAAAAATAAAAATTTATCAAACCAACATGAGTGATTTGATTTTTAGTAAAATCATAAGTACCGAGATGTCTGTCGGCATGGAACATTTATTTTATGTGTCAAGATGCCAATTCGGTCCGAAGAGTTTTCACAGATTTTCGCTTAAAAACGGTGTAACTTTGGTGTAATTACTTTATGCTGAATTGGCATTCGGTCCAGGTTTTTTTAGTGTGCCGGATAGACTATTTGACACATACTTTTTTTTCGGCTGCCAATTTATTTATTTTAATAAATTTATAATTTGTTACCTAAATTTCATATTCATTTTCGTTATGACATCATTTCATTTAATATCATTTAATTTATGTCATCAAAATTTGTTACCAAACTTTCATATTCATCTTCGTTATGACATCATTTAATTTAATAACATTTAATTTATGTCATCAAAATTTAATTAAATTTTTTTTCGTATATACCTACTTGTGAGTCAGAGGCGATATTTTAAACATTATTGATATTTTATTCAATTATCAGAGCCAGACGCAATCCGATTGTTGGGAACGAAATGGCATTTCATAATAAAATATGTTGGAGACCAAATTTTATATTTTTTAGAATTTTTTTACTATTTTTTTAGATAGGTACAATATCACTTTATCGGATGGTCCATAATCTCCTTAAAAAAGTGATTTTGTACCTATCTAAAAAAATAGTAAAAAAATTCTAAAAAAGATAAAATCTGATATCCAAGCATATTTTATTATGAAAATCATGTTGAGCGGTTCCGATCGACTGTTCAAACTTTGAAAATGGAGATAAAGGATGTGGAGCACATTGAAGCATATTGGAGCACAAAAATAATGGTGCATTTGAACCCACCTCATATTTGAAATATTGAAAATAAATAACTTAAAAATCAGATAATTGATGTTTTCGTACGTGCTATTTAAGTTTTCATTTTTTTAAATATTATATTCATTTCAAAAATATTAATAGATAACGCTGTAGAAGTTGAGAAATGCTATAAACGATGACAAACATTTTGGTCATTTTTTTTCCGAAGTTATGATTACGAAGTTCGGAAAATTATGAAGTTATCAGGTCTAGAAGTAATCATAACTCCCGAAATTTTTATTAATGGTAAATAAATAAAAATAAAATAAAATATGGGAAAAGATTTGTGGGATTTCTAAAAATGAAAAGTCATCCACGCTGTATGGCTAATTCGTATCATCTAAGGTAACAGAATATTTATGTTTGGATCTGTACCGTCCAAGCAGAATTCGCACGACTATTAAAGTGGCTCCGTACATTTCCACCTCGGACAGGATTGTCCTGGCTTCCATGATCCAAACATAAATATTATGTTACCTCAGAGGATATGGATTCTTGTATGGCATCCAGCCTGAACACCATTCAAGACGGAGGCCACTGCCAAACAAAAAAAATAAAAATAAAAAAAGCCTGGACGCCATTCAAGACTGCTGTTATTCTAATGGAAAAGCAGAGTCCTGCTTTTCCGATCCCAACTATCAAATTTATTGAGATTCGTGCATGGAAAAAGTTTCTTTATCGAGATACGTGAATGAAAAATTTTAAATGATTGGGATCGGAAAAGCAAGACCCTGCTTTTCTATTGGAATAACAGCAGAGTTCATTCCTTTTACAAAAAGATGCAATCATCTTTTAAGAGATTGTGCATCTTGTTGGCCTCCTCATATTTCCTGCAGAGGAGGTGCACCTATCTAATTTACCGAGTATGAACAACTCAAAATAATGACTGATAAAAGATGCAGCAAAAATTTGATGTAGAGTAAATTTAATAGGGTAAAAGGATGAATCAATTTGAAATGCTTATACCATTGACAATTTATCCAAGTATTGTAGATACATTTTAGTATGTTCATTGACTAATTAAGCTGTTCTTCTTCATGTGGCATTAACGATCTGGCTACTAGCTATGGGACCTTAATGGACTGGTTGTGATAAGACATTCTGGTACCCATAACAGTTACAACTCTTCAATGGTAACAACAAACTTTTGGTTGGTTTGCCAGAAAGATTAGCAGTACTTAATGCCCCCACGGTCCTAATAAGACTATATAAACTGCACCTTCTTCATTGTTACTTGAGTGGTGATCTTGCATTGTATTGCTTCATTAGATGTTCACGTATTTCTTTCTCAATCTGGCGGCGGAAGGGAGCAAATTCCTGGCTGTTTCTTATTGTACTCAGCACGGTCTCTGAAGGAGGCAAAGTGAGGTGCTCAGGAATCTTCCATTCAGATGCAGACATGCCAACCTTGTACCTTTTCCCCTTCAACTTTGCCTCAATCTCATACAACGCTAATATAGCTTGTTCCCTCTCTGCCTTTGCAACTTGCATCTGAGCTTTGAAAATCTGCAATTGAGCATTGAGTTCCTGAAGCAAACCTTCATAGCGTTCTGTTTCTTTTCGGAAGTACAACTCCTCGGCAAGCAAACCTTCGTAGCGTTCCATTTCTTTTTGGCAGTACAACTCCTCGGCAAGAACTTCCTCCAAATGCTCAACCTTCCTCTCCAACTCAGACTTCTCCTTCTCCCAGGCAGATGCTGCACGTGCTTGTTCTTCCATATCTGCAATCTTCGCCTTCAGCCTCGCCACCTCAGCCTCTGCCTGGGAACATCGGTCCTCCAATGCATCCTTCTCCTCTCCTAGAGTCCCAATGCTATCTCCGGTCTGCCCAATGACATCATCGACCTATAATCACCATAATAGTCAATTTAAAGCCATGCTATACTGTACATGAAGGTATTCTAAATTATACATGAATAATTACATAATTTGTAATGATATCATGCGAATAACAAGTATTTTCTTTCATAAACGTAGTTATTGCGATTGTTTTATTTTAAGGAGATAATCTATTTCAATGCAAATCAAAAGATGTTTGCATCTTTTTGTTGCATTTAACAAAGATATTTTCTAGCATACATTGAAATAAACTAAAAACGGTTTGTACCTATGCAGCGCTTGTACCATCTAAGAAAAACAAGAAGTATCTCGTTTCTCTCAATGAAAAAAAATGAAGCTCTAACCAGCCAGCTCACAATCATATCCATCTTTGCTGTCTTCATTGTCATTATAAATTGAGACATTGAATTGTTCTTATTGTCTCTTACTTAGTGGTAAAGAGAGCAGAATCACAATAGCTTATGACCCTACAACTACTGAAAGATCACAGAAAAATTTAGGTTCCAAAGTTTGTTACTTTTAAATATTCAATTTAATTTGTTAATCATTTTAATCCTTTGTACCGATACTAAGATTGATTGTTATATATATTGGAGCTTTTGGTGGTTGGAAGAGGAAAGGAAAAATAATTTTGAAGAGGAACATCTTTAAAAGGAGAATGAACACCCAAACATATCGAATTTGATAGTTCTAGTTCTTTCCTTTGGTAGGATTATTTCCTATCAACTGCAATGATCTTCAATTTCAATAATTTCTCATTTTTATCTTTTTGAATAATTGGTGCTTTGTGAAGCTCTTTGCAGTGAAAGAGAGAGCAAAGGGACAAAAATATGAAATTGCACCAAGTCAATCGTAAAGATTCATAACCTTTTATTTTCAGCATATATTTATTTTGCAGCTTAGACATATTATTGTCTTCATTTTGTTCTTTCTAATTATTCTTGAAATCCTTTCATCCTGTGGGATTATACATATAGAGCTACTAACGGCTTTGCATTGTAACATATCTATATCTCGTTAGCAAAGTTTCTTTATAGCTGAATTAATTTGTTTTGTTTGAATTATTTCTTTTTGTTGTTCTATTTTTCTACTGAAAAAAGGTTCCTTGCTTACTTTTGATATATTATACCATCAATTTTTCTTAACCTATCAGGTGGTACAAACAGTTGGATTAATGTTACCAGGAAACAAATAGATATGCATAGATAGATGCATGGGGTTGATTGCAGAGACCTCTTTTTTTTTTTTTTTTTTTGAGGCAGAAATGAGGGTCAAGCCCACCTTTGATTAAATGAGCAAAGTTAGACCTCTTTTCCAATATGATAAAGATAACTCTTCATTATTTCCTCTATTTTGATAATTGATGTAAAGTGTGTTTTTTCTAGATATTTTAACTTTTCATATTTGCACTTTGTCTTTCCAAACAAATTCATGCAGATTTATTGAAACATACTGTGGTGCAATCTCCTAAGTTTCCCTAGCAAGACTGTTTGACGTTGTTACATGGTAGCAAATAAGCATTTATATATGACTTATAAAGGTCCCGTATTTCACTGAAAATTCAAACAGCGTCCTGTCCATACTGGGGCGTATCAAAAGCAAGTTTCAAATGAAATTGTAATGCAAGTACCTGATGATGTGGTGAGCCATCAGAATGGTCAGCATCTATCAGCTCTAGCAAGTTAGTAGGACATTGAGAGGCCCCATGAGAAGTAGCCGGATTTACACCAGAACTCCCACCTTGATTCACTAAATTTTCTATGTGCTTCTCTAGAGATTTTCGTGCACTGTCAATAAAGTCCTCAAGAACCGGGTCCTCTACCGGCAATTCCTCAATGAGGTATATATGTTCAATTCCCACAGTGTCATTCTTCCCCATCCTGGGACCATGTTTCCATTTCAGACTGAATTTACAAGTGCATTCTTTCTCTTCTGTACCATCATCGGCCCTGAGTTCTGACCGGGAAACCTGGAGTTTAAAAAGGCACCAAGAGACCGCATTTGATGAGTAATATACTTAATTCAGCTACCAAATAAACAGCATTTGTATCATTCATCATCGCATGCAAGGTTTGCGAAACCAGAGTTTTCATTGAATTAAGATTTAAGAAGTATAACAAAGCACTAAGAGATCGCATTTGATGAGTAATGAAGTTATATTCAAAGACCAAATAAGCAGTGTGTTATTGTTTATTATTGCATGCAAGGATTGCGACACCAGAGTTTACATTTGGTGCAAGTTTTCTTTTCTTTTTCTTTTGAAAAAAAAGGGTGCAAGTTTTCTTGCCGATGAGCAGACGCAATATTTTTTATTTCTGAAAATGACAGGAAGTAACTCCTATGGCCAACCAAATTAACATTATGTTACATTTCGGCTTTATTTCTGACTTATTATTACAAGCTAGACTTAGAAAAATAAACAGAGAATACATGATTCAATATTGCAATGTAATGAATATTAGATGGTATGTACAGCGGATGATAAAAGGCTCCTTAAATCGTGTTCCATATTGACTCTGATATAACAGAACTAATTTTCTTATGAAGTTGTAGTCTTCAAAGTTTTTAGCCCAAATATTATTATTATTTATTTAATGAAGAATGACAGACACAACCCTGAATCAAATTACAAGAATTAGTCCTGGAACAAAACAATGAAACCTAAGAATAGAAACCAGTATATAATTTTTTGTAAGTTTACCATTACTTACCAGAGCAGTACATAATTAACTTTTTGTTCAAAATTAAATCATTACAGTAAACTGAACTAGTGAAATAGCCATTTCTTTATAGAGGGTAAAACAGGTTAACCAGAAAAGGAAGAAAAAAAAATTCTCTTAACTTTTTCTTGTCGTTAACTGCGTCTAAGTGAGATGCTTAAAGGGCAAATGGATGTCAGTGAGAAAGATGGGATACTAGCTAGCTTGATTGCAATTTTATAATTTTTGGCAATCACACGTTTGGAATCCTTCTATTCTCTTACAATCATGCTTAACAAAACTTGTGATAATTAGATTTAATGGTGTTCAACTGTCAATATGATGCAACACTGAGGAGTAAGCTTAGCCAATTCACATCCTGTTTTTCCCCTTTTTCCCAAGTACAGAAGTAGCAAACAAGAAATTTCTAAATCCAACTTATCTCACATAATTAAGAACCTTTTCTATTTTACATTTTCCTGGAAATAGCACCAGTAACTACCTAAACAAGGTAGAGCGTCAACAGGTGGGGCCAGAAAGTATAAGCCATATTTTTTTATAATTTGTTGTCAATTATAAGTATATTTTTATAATTTTTCTCCAAAAACATAGTGAGATAGGTATATTATGAAGTTTCTTTTCGCAGGAGGGGCAGGTGCCTTCCTCTATTCTAAAGGGGATCCGCCCCTGTTACGTCGATGACCTTATTCCAACAAAATAAATTGTTTGTTAAATGCAAAAACCAACTTACGGAATCCACCGTTGCATCGCGGAACAAGAGCTCGGCAGCCTGGAAATCGTGAGAGGCAAGCACCACCATTCCTTCAGTGACTTGGCCGCATTGAGAATCCTGAAGCTGTTTTGCCGGGAGGCGAAACCTTCCGAGCATCTCCTCAATCTCATCCAGGCTCTCAAATTGATCGCTGTAGTACAATTCATCGAGGAAGTTTATGTACATCACGCGGAGAACTCCCTCAACCTTAGCGAGCTTCACGATGTGCCACGCGTCGTCGCTGGGGCAGCGGAAATTGACATCCTTGGAATACTGGAGGTGGCTGCTTGCCTTTCTTTTTAACGCCATCGTTGATCGGTTGGTGAAGAGGAGGGAAGTCGAAACAACGAAACAAGCTTCAAGCGGAGGTGGCACGGGCGAGAGAGGAGTGAGGTAGTGGCTTCGTAAGTCGTAACTTTGTTCGAGGAATAATAGTGTACCAATTTAAATCGGGTACTCAGCCCCCTCGCCACGAGAATTCACATCACCTCAGGTTACCTGACTCAAACAAATTATGATCTCATAGTTGTTTTAACATGGCACGAATCTCAAAACAAGTTCCCTACGTTCTCCATAGGCACCGGATTGAGTTTGGTCCAGATAGGATTAATCTGGACCGTCCGTTTCAATTTGCTTGAGTCAGATAACTGAGAGGATACGGATCCTGTCCGCTTTATTTTAACATATGCAATGATTACATTATATAATTATCTATTAAAGTTAATTATATGGATAATATTTTATGTTGTATTACAATTAATAATGATATCTAATTTAGATTTTTTTTTTCTTCAAAGCATATATCTGTTTTCGAAACAGAGCTCCATAAACATTTTAGTAGGTTGGAAAATTTGATGTAACGTAGGTTCTTTAGTTTGCAATAAAAAAATTATAATAACATTGTTAATAATACTAATATTTATGGAATCATGATCTTTTTCTTTTTCTTTTTAAGATTTTTTATATATTACTTCATGGGATTATCATGTCTAAGAAATATTTTAAGTAGGTCGATGCCCACTTCAAATTTTATGAACCAAGAAAATAAGTTTACATATTCACTCTTCACAAATTTCATCACATGTTAGTAATTACTACTTTTCTCTTTAGATCAAGAAATTTTATATCTATTTAAAAAAATTAAAAATACTGAAAAAATATAAAATTTGATCTCCAAAAATATTTTAGATTTTAGATTATGTTGATGGTTTAGATATCTATTGTTTGGACCACAGTGACGAACATGCCGACAGAACGAGATTCTAACATCCGCACCTCATCAACCTACGTTGCAAATTGCAATAAACAAAAGACAAAACAATATCAGCTATAAAACTCTGTAACTAGTCATTTAATGACACACTTTCCTATAACTAATTTATTCAGTATAGAAGCAATAAAATAAGAATAAGATAAATCCACACAAATATAACACATTACATATTCATATTTAACCGGTTAGATCTAGATTTTCAGATATCACAATACTCAAATAATTAAATCCCAGCAATATATTCAGATTCCTAGATCCAATATTCCATTAAATAAATCCTCATAATCCAATATCTAGATAAAGTACAATAGTCACTATTCAAACAAATCAAAACAAGATTATACAGAAATCCAGTTATCTGATAGTGAAAATTCAAAAACTTCAATTGAATTGCATTAGCGATTTGGAACAATCCACGTGACGTAAGATCAAAATTTTAATCGAATGGATTACAAAATTTCCTTTTTATTTCTTCTAGTTTTCTTTATCATTTCTCTCTCATTGTTTTGTTTTTTTTTTCCTTCAGCGAATTGATCAAAGAGGAAAATAGAGCATTTATATGGTGATGAGGAGAGATTTAATTACACTATTTTATGGTGACACATCTTGACACTATATGTTTATAAATTATTTTTGCGATTTCAAAGTCCAAACAGTTGATCTGAACTGTTCAACATGATCTCCATATTAAAATGTGCTTGGAGACCAAATTTTATATTTTTTGGAATTTTTTTAGTATTTATTAAGATGTGTACAAAATTGTTGTTTTCAGACAATTCTGGACCATTGAAAAATAGCGATTTTCTAAAATTCTAAATTAATAGTAAACAATTTTTAAAAAACTTAAAATTTGGTCTCCAAGCACATTTTAATATGGAGATCATGTTGAACAGTTCAGATCGACTATTTGAATTTTGAAATTACAAAAAATGACTTATAAACATGAGTAGGGTTAAAATGCACCATTGGTTTTGTGCCCCAATCATATGCTCCACATCCTTATTTTCATTTTCAAAGTCCGAACAGTCGATCCGAACCATTCACCATGATCTTTGTATTAAAATGTGCTTGGAGACCAAATTTTATATTTTTTGAAATTTAATTTTTTAGATATGTACAAAATCATTGTTTTCCAAAGATTCTGGACCATCCAAAACAATGATTTTGTACCTATCTAAAAAAATAGTAAAAAAAAAATTCAAAAAATATAAATTTTTTGCTCCAAGCACATTTTAATATGAAGATCATATTGAGCGGTTCGGATCGATTGTTCGAACTTTGAAAACGGAGAAAAAGACGTGGAGCATGATTGGAGCACAAAACCAATGGTGCATTTTAACCCTACTCTATAAACATATGGTGTCAAGATGACTTGAGAGTAGGTCCGATGGGCATCGGACCTACCTTGGTTCGATGGGTTTAATCACCATCGATTTGCTTTTAGATTCGTGCGAAATGCTTTAAACCCCGTACGTGTATGTTTCAATTTTCGTGCGCACAAATCTTGTACTGGATCAGACAGTCAGCGTGGCGTTGAACCTAAAGTAGGTCCGATGGGCATCGGACCTACTCCGTTCTCTGTCAAGATATGTCATCATAAAATAGTGTAATTTGATCCCTCCTCTTATATGGTTAAGGAAAAACAAACAGCGGAGTTGTTGAGTTTAATTATTTGTCATGCACGATGACAAGTGACAAGGTTGCGACGGTTTTTTTAAAAGTTAACAATATTTATAAAAATATTAGACTCTCATATTGAAACAAAAATATTTTATTACAACAAATAAATATTGGACTATATTAATTGTGAAATAAAAATAACTTATTAATAATATCGAAATAAATTTCTTAATAACATTAAATTAACAGGTGTTACAATCTTTCCACCTAAAATGAATTTTGTCCTCAAAATTCAATTAAATTAGAAAATATCAAATAAAATTGAACAATTTAGACATAAATTAAATTGAATTATTAAAAACAGATTCATCAGAAGAAAAATTAAATTAATCAAATAGATAAATGTATTTAAATTTGATTATATTTAAATTAAATGATCAAGTCATATCAGACAAATCAATCAGATGATATTCAAACCAAATTCAACCGAAATTTTTTAATATAACCTTAACAAAAAAAAAAATAAACCAAAAAACTACATATTTGTGAAAACTTCAAATTTACCCGTACCGCAACATAAAATGACGGCCCCATTCTTTGAAGAACGACATACTATCTAAATGATCTCTACCATAATATAACTTTTGTCCAAACAACTATCAGCAAACTACTGTTTTCCAACGAAAAAAAAATACAGAACGACATACTATCAGATCCAAGACGCCATAACAACATCCTAACAGATCAAATATGTTCATACGAGGGTTCTAAATAGCTAACTATAGCTACGCAATAGCTTTTTCAGACCTCAAAAACTATAACGCTATTAACCACTTTTCTTTTATAATGATTTTAAATAGCTAGCTATGGTTGCGCTATAGCTTTTCGACCTTAAAAGCTATAACGCTATAATCGCTATTTAGAACCTTGATTCATACATATGTTATTATATATCAAGAATACAACTCACTAAAACAAGTGGTACAAAATCACCCTTGAATCCTACAGATCTGGTACGAAGCACTCTTCACTTGGTTTCCGATAATTATATTACTGCAAAGGAGACACACACTACAGCAAAACAGACCATCAGCGACCGGATTTCCGGTCGCTGATAATACAGGCGCCGGTCGCTGATACCGATTCCGGTCGCAGAAAGTCAAATTTGGTCGCTGATATCCCGGTCGCTGTAAGCGTTGTCGCTGATACTCTTCTGATGACGTCACCGGTCGCTGATAATACGTTACCCGGTCGCTGATACTGTTTTTTGCGACTACATTTTTTTGGTCGCTGTTGTTTTTTCTGACGTCAGCAAAAGGTATTTGCGACCAAATATAACGGTCGCTGATATCTAAAACCGGTCGCTGATACCTAAAACCGGTTTTCTAGATTTTATTATATTATTTAAATTTGCACCATTTAATAGTTGGTACCACACGTACCAACATACAACATAAACATCGATACATGCATACACATAATACAAGACATCGATACAATAGTAATTAAAATCCACAATTACAACCATTTACAATAACAATTTTAAATCAATTCTATTACAATCAATTCTATTCCACCAATCATTCAACCAATTAAAAATTAATGAGTAACTTGACTAATCTGGGCCGTCGGATACAAGAATTCATATGCAATTGACTTCTCGAAAATAATTTTCGCCGAGCTCGACAGAGCGGTGCTTCGTAACCTCAGACAACGCTCGCAGGGGGCTGCCGCCCCCCCGCCCCCCCCCGCATACTTCTAGAATCAGGCCCACATACATAACAGTTGTAATATTCATTTTCTATAATTAATTAGCTTCCTAAAAAAAAGAGCAATTGTGAAACAAACAGCAGCATTATAATCAACTTGCAAGGACCCTCCCTTTACAATTTCCTGATATTTTGGGCCCTGAAACAAACAGCAGCGGAACTATCCTGCAATCTAAATTTTTTTAAATTCAAGTAATTTAGACCTCTGCCAACACCATTAAATTAACTTAAAGTAAATTTCTGCATGGAACAAAAGAAAAATAAAAGTGGGACAATAACTGATAAAGACCTTGCAATGTCAAGTGCAAACTTGACAGCCAATGATGTCAAGTGCAAACTTGCAATGTCACCCTGCATACAAATTCTCATTCAAATAAATTATTACAAATTTAATACCCTAAATTAAAAGTAGTCATTTCATATTTTCTAAACCAAGTATACTACAGTTATATGATTGTGTTAGAAGAAACAGTACCACATATGGCTGATATCTATTGGTACAGTCATTACTTTCACAATGATAATAATTTAAGTCTTTTTCAGTAACTTCTTTTCTTTTAGCTTATCTACCTCACACATACCTTTAAAAAAAAAAAACAAACCTTAGGCAAATATTCTGTTACAATGATCATCAGGGTACTTTGAGTGACAGCACCTAAAAATTGTACCACGTTCGGATGTCGTACTAGCTGAAGCAATGTCAGTTCATCTCTAAATGCCCTTCTGAAATTGTAACAAAAGAGTTTACCTATGAGTCCCGACAACACCTTAAAAGAACAAACCAAAATTAGCTAATATAGGTGACTCATAATTCAATTTTTTTTTTTTACTTTTATTCTTGTGTGGGTATCATTATTATTCAGTCTTGGCTTCAATAATATAAAACAAACTTAATAAGCTGCATTTCCATGGTAATTCACTTCAATAATTTCATGTTTTATTCTGGAAATAGTATGAAATGAGGAAATAACCAAAAGAGGGGTGTTACCAAATGAGATGTATTAAGAAGCTTTAACATGTCAATAACAAAATGTCAATAGTACCTTAGTAAGCTGGATGCTATCAGTAAAATCAAGCTCACGTGGATGAATTTCATATTCTGGCACTTCACGCACATTGTCTACATGCATTGGAGCAACCTTAAAGCCATACAAAGGGAACAATAACAGTCAGAAATGTCACATTGAAATACTGTTCTGTTGGATAATAACCAAAACTGGAGTAAGATCTTAGACTCTATGAGACTTTAATTATTCAAAGCAACAACCTTACCAGTACTGGTACGGTACTGGTAAGGTTACCAGTAACAAGAGAACAACAACCACACAAAGCAACAGAGGCAGCAAGTCACAGAACAGGCAAGGAGGGCGCAAGGCCAAAGAAAATAGGCACGAAGGCCACAACAAACAGAAAGGCGCAAGGCCACAGGTCAAGGCAAATCAGCCGCATAACAAGAAAAAGGCAGCAAGCCACAACACCACAGCAACAGGCACGAAGGCCATCACAAAAACCAGCACAGCCACAAGGCAAAAAGGAAAAGAGAGGAAGGGTCAGTGGTTACCCGAGAGAAGAGCAAACCGCACAGCTCGTGTAACTCGGTCGGTACCGAGGAAGGCCGCCTTGCCTCCGGTCACCGGTACCAAGGCTCCGCCTCGCTTCCGGCCTTTAAGAGAACAGTCACCCGACAGTCTAGCCAGCGTCAAAGAGCACCAGCCACACGCAACAACAAAAACCCGGGTCTCGGCAACAATCGCACACACAGAGAGAGCGAAAAGAGAGAGGAGAGGTCGGGTGACCATTCTCTTTGGTGGATTCAAAACTTTGGCGGCTCCGTGTTTTTTTTTTTTTTAGCTAAACCTAAATCGGCGGGAATCAGAGAGAAGAAAGAGGAAAGAAAAACTTTGGCGGGGGCTTTTCAGGGATACCTTCAGCGACCGGGCCAAATCGGTCGCAGAAAGTCACGTCGCCGGTCGCTGAAGAGTTCTTCGTCGCTGCTGATATACTTAATTTTTTTTTTTTTTTAGATCGTCAGCGACCGGCGATCCATCCGGTCGCTGATACCGGTCGCAGATGCTCCTTTTTGCTGTAGTGACACCTATTCAATTTACCAAGTATAAACGACTTAAAGATGCAGCAAAAAGTTGATGTAGTGTGAATTTAACAGGATAAAAGGATGTATCAATTTAAAATGCTTATACTACTAACGATTTACCCAAGCATTAATTATAGATACATTTTAGAATGTATCTTTGACTAATTACACTGTTCTTCTTCATGTCGTCGCATTGACAACCTGGCTACTTGCTATGGGACCTTAACCGGACTGGTCATGGTAAGACATTCTGGTACCCATAACAGTTGCAACTCTTCAAAGTGAGGTGCACCTTTTTCTATAAACTCCTAATAAGAGTACTATATAAACTGCACCTTTTTTTATTGTTACTTGAGATGGTGATCTTGCATTGTGTTGCTTCATTAGGTGTTCGCGGATTTCCTTCTCAATCTGGCGGCGGAAGGGAGCAAAAGCCTGGCTGTTTCTTATTGTACTCAGCACGGTATCTGAAGGAGGCAAAGTGAGGTGCTCAGGAATCTTCCATTCAAATGCATACTTGCCAACCTTGTACCTTTTTCCCTTCAACTGTGACTCAACCTCATACAAAGCTAAAATAGCTTGTTCCCTCTCTACCTTTGCAACTTGCATCTGACCTTTGAGTTCCTGAACCAAACCTTCGTAGCGTTCCTTTTCTTTTTGGAAGTATATATGAGACAATAAGCTCAATTCAGCTTTGGAATTTTTAAAATATACTAGGTTGGAGCTCTCCGGACCTCGCCCTCAACATCGTCGCTAGGATTTTTATGTTTTTTTAGTTTGATAGATTTCTAGTATTTTATGTTTGAATTATTATATTTCATGTTTGGACTGTTACGTTTCATGTTTAGACTTACCATTTAGATTACCTACTTTTGTTGTTTAGACTTACTATTTAGATTACCATTTAAACATTAACAAACTAAATATAAAACTAATCAATTATATTAAAAACTAGACAATTACATAACATATAAAAATAATCGTCAATTATAAAAATATAATCGTCAACAAATAATAAATATATATCATATAAATCATTACAATAATTTAATATAAAACATTCAAACAAATAAATGTATCATATTTAAAACAAATTAAAATATAAAAACAAATTAAAAAAAAAATAGCGGACCGCCCAGCTGCTGGGCGGTCAGCTGTGGAAACTGGACCGCCCAGTGGCTGGGCGGTTGGGGTAGATTTAAAAATAAGTTTGGAATGGGGACAGATTTGATAATTTGTTTTTTTTTGAGGTATTAATAAAAATATCGGACAAAACAATGAATTCTAAGAAGAGAAACCAGTTTTTGATTGTTTTTAAGTTTGGATTAATCCTTCTATTCTCTTACAATCATGCTTAACAAAACTTGTAATAATTAATTTTAATGTTGTTCAACAATTACAGAAGTAGCAAACAAGCAATTAATAGCAACTCTGTTAAAAATTTCTAAAGCCAACTTATTTCATATAATTAAGAACCTTCTCTATTTTACATTTTCCTAGAAATAGGCACCAGCAAGTACCTAAAAGGGCTAGAGCGTCAACTGTTGAAATTAATGTTTTTGGAAAAATAAAAAAAAACATTAAATGGGTGAATTAGTCATATAGTTAGATGAATGTATTTGAAATTTCTAGATAGATTAATTGTTTATGTTTTCAAGAAACATGTTGGGGAGTGCAATTCATGCACTTGATATTTGTGTTATGTTTAATTATATTTATGCTCTTAGGTTTGTAAAAAGTCACCATATGGCATATATATAGGAGATATGTCATTTGTAAGAGTATCTCAACATAATAGAATGAAAATTTATGCATAAAAGCTCTTCTCATTTCTCTTTCTCTCTTCCACTAAAATACTAAACAAAATAACATAGGCCTTGAATAGGCCAACATAAGTGGTATGAGAGCGTAGGTTGTGTGAGATTTCTCTAATAGAAGTGTGATAAAAAAAAGTTGAGAGCGTGATGGCTACGCAAGGTGGTGCATGGGGGGGGCAATGTGCGCAACTAGTCTTTGATGGTAAGAATTATGACTATTGGAGTATAAAGATGAAGACCCTCTTGATCTCACAAGATTTATGGGAGATAGTGGAAAAATGTTGTGAAGAGAAAAGACAAGGTTGAGACGTCAGGTGAAAAAAAGGAGAATAAGAAGAAAGATGCAAAAGCTCTCTATTTGATTCAACAAGCCATTACTGACAAGATCTTTCCAAGAATAATCAGTGCGACAAGTTCGAAAGAAGCATGGCAGATTTTGCAAAATGAGTTTTAATTAAGGTACCGAAAAGTTAGAGCCATAAAACTTTTAACTCTTAAGAGATATTTTCAGAATTTACAAATGAATGAAAAAGAGACTTTTAAAAGTGTATTTTTCTAAAGTGATTGAGTTGGTGAATCAAATTAAAAAGTTCGGTGAAAACTTAACCGATAAATCAGTTTATGAGAAAATTAATTTTAATTAGCCTCTCTCCAAGCACAACAATATTGCAGCCATTATTGAAGAAACCAAAGACCTCTCTACCCTTAGCATCCAAGACTTAATGGGTTCTCTTTGAGTGTGAAATTTGTGTAACATTGGGTCCAGGGCTTAGTGCTTGTATTCTTGATTGCTTTAAATGTTACCTAGGATTGTGCAGTGGAGATAACTCTATTGTCGTTCTTGGGTAATTTTTATGAATTTCTAATTCTCAACGAAGGTTTAAGTTGTATTAGCTTGTGTTGTGCTCCTTGATCTTCCAGGTGATTGCAGTAAAAAATGAACTTTGTAGAAGCAATAAAGAAAAGTCTATTAATGTATATAATTGTAGTTTCCAAATGAGGTTGGAATATGACAAATGATAAATATTTCCATAGTCGATTTAAATTTCTAATTTAACTCAATCTTTTTGTTTGAAGAGGGAGTCATGGAGAGAGCGTAGAAAAAAAATATTGGGCAGAGGTCAGAGAAACATAGAGGAAAGTTGAAAAACGGAGAAGAAGATAAAGGGGCTCATTTCTAATTTTTTGGTTGATGTGGCGTCAATTGCAACTCTAATTAAATTTCTGGGATGGAGTGATTTAGAAATAATGAATCTCTTTAATTGCTAAATTCAGTGACGTGACTCAAATTAAATATTGCTAACGTTTGCTGGAATGGAGATGCTCTAATCATGTTGTACGTTCACCATTTTATATGTGTTTAATATATATTTCAAGATTTTTATTTATTCGTATTCAAAATTTTCTGAATGCATAATAAATTTGTGTAAATTAATTTTTAACCTTTTCTGTAATATATAGTTAATTTTTTAGATATTTTTTAAGTAAAACCTGAGAAACAATCTAGTACAAAAAGTTAGTTAATAGTTTGTCAAAAGCAAATAGGAGAAGCCAAAAGGTAACAAATGATGTACCCCTAATTAAGGGGAATTTTCACGTATGCCCCTCAAATATCTTGAAATTACGTACATCTGTCTCTAAATTCGTAATATCATATTTATCTTTCTAAATTTTAGAAACTCACAAATTTATCCAATATATTGACTTTTCTATTAAAACTCATTTTTTATTTTATAAACTTTCCATTTTACTTTTTACTACAAAGTGTGTGTATATATCAAGGTTTTAAATAGCGTTTATAGCGTCGTAGCGGGAAGGCTAAAAAAAAAGCTATAGCGAATAGCGTCGCTATAGCGGAAGCTATTCCAAATAGCGTTTTTTTTTTTACATTTCGTATATTCAATATTTGTACTAAATATCAACATTATCTAAGGTCTCATAGAACAATAAATAACACCAAAGTAATTAAGAAATTATAATATTTATATTGAACCCGTACAAAGTCCAAATTGCGGTTCAAAATATCCATAGTAATATCATAAACTATCGATTTTTCCTATTAAAAATATCTTAAGTATCATGATTCATGACATAATCTATTTTTTTTTTCTATTCAAATTTTAATTCCGGTTTGGACTTTTTTTCTATTCAAATTTCAATTTCTATTCCCAATTTCAAATTGATTTATTTGTAGCAAGTAGCAACAAATTCAATTTCGGTTTGAGATTTTTTTTATCTTTATTTAAAACCCATATAAATTGCTTAAAAATAAAAAATAAAAAAAAACCCATATTGTATAGCGCAAATAGCGCTGTAGCGGACCGCTATAGCGCTGTAGCGGCCGCTATAGCGGCCGTAGCGCAAATAGCGCATTTTGATGTCGTAGCGTAGCGTTTGGGGTCCAAAAACGCTATAGCGGCGCTATAGCGGCGCTATAGCGCGCTATTTAGAACACTGGTATATATATATTATGCATAAGGAAAATGTTTTGTCTTCTATTTGATCAATTTTTGAAGACAATGGTTCATTTATCTACTTGTGACGCATACACAGTACACAGTGGCATTTAGGCATAACTTGTATGTGTGTCACAAGCAAGAAAATAATATCATTTTCTCTCAAAATCGATAAATTAGAAGACTAAATATTTTTCTTAAATATGTTACTTATTTTTTTTATTTTATTTTAATAAAGGGTAAAATGAGAATATAAATTCAAAATGAGTATTAATAGAAAAGTCAAGATATTAGGTAAATTTTGTGATTTTTAAAATTTAGAAGGGTAAATATGATATTATGAATTTTCGAGGGAAAAATACATAATTTCATGTTTTTGAGAGGTATACATAAAATCCCCCCTTCAATTAAATGCTCAGTAAATTGTAAAAATTTTACTCATTATATGTACTCATAGAGATAGAGGGTGTTCGGCAATCCTCTTTCAGAGAATAGGGATTAAAAACTTAATTCTTACTAAGAAACACTTATTCGGTATGGTGATAAAATTAAGAATGAAGACTTAATACAAGTAAAATGTGTATATTTAACGTGCGTATATTTAATATGAGAAGGATTCAAATGCCTTTATTTTTTGTGTCTTCATCATGCCTCTATTTTTAAACATTAATAACTTAATATTTAAAACTCAAAAATCAAAATAAAATCATTAGATTTGATCTTATATCATTTTCGCTATGCACATATAAAGGATTACGACATTTTGACTTTGTTTTAATCGGTATCAAGAGCTTGCAAAATACATTAATATGAATAAATTCTGGACATTCATTTTTCAACTTATTAATTCATATAAAGACAAAACTAAAAAATGATAAAAAAATTGTACTTGTAGAAAAAATTATATATATATATATATATCGTATAACGGCTTTATATTGGTGTAAAATTAAAAAAAAATGTTATTAGAAAATTAAAAGGTGAAAAAATGATGGAGATACTAAAAAACAAAACATAAAGGTATTTATAACAAATAAACACAATTTTATTACTTTTTATATACTTATTTGGATTGATGTTCTTTTATAGATTATTCTATAGGATTGATATACTGGTTTGGATAGTTATAAGCCCCTGTTGCTTTTTGAATTGTTGATGAGATGTAAAATTGTTAATGTGTATTTGTATCACCTAGAAAATGATTTTGTCAGGTTTAGATAATCCGAATATTTTGGACCCTGATAACAGCTCCTGCATTCCAGTTCTCGTAATGTTCCTGCATTGTCTCTACACTATAATTATCACTTGTCTGAGGAGACTGCAAAAACTCTAATGCTGAATATTTTTTCTAAAGTATTAATACTTATACACGAAAATATTTATTCCTATGCACAAAAATCTTTATACCTATGAGGTGAACAATTTTTACATAAATAATGGTCCCCCAATCAAATCCCCCAAACGTCTCCGCACTGTGCCTGCACCATAACTACCATAACTGCCTAGGGGGGCCGCAAATACTCCAGCGCTGAATTTTTTTTTCTAAAGTATTAATATCTATGCATGAAAGTATTTATACATATAAGGTGAACAATTTTTACGTAAATAATTGTCTCCCTAACTAAATCTTCCAAACGTTCCTGCACCATAAATATATGTGGGACCACTCAAACTAAATGGGAGGGGACCATACACGTTTCTAAAATATTAATATTGCCATAACTATCTGTGGGGACCACAAAACTTGATATATTTTTACATATGGTGCTGGATGACGTATGAAAATATTAATATCAAGTATTGCAAGTATTTATATATGAGGAGGGTTCAAATGCCTCCATTTTTCATGCCTCCACCATGCCTCCGTTTTTAAAAACTTTAATAACTCAAAATTTAAAATTTAAAAGTCAAAATAAAACCGTTGGATATGATCTATGTCATTTTATCTATGCACGTGTAAAAAATTATGATATTTCAATTTTGTTTTGGTTGTCATCAAGAGCTTGTAAAAAAACGTACTAATGTGGATAATTTTGTAGACGTTGATTTTTCAACTTATTGATTCACATAAAAACAAAATTGAAATGTGATAATTTTTTTGGAGCACATAGATAAAATGATGTAGATCATATCCAACGGTTTTATTTTGACTTTTAAGTTTTAAATTTTGAGTTATTAAAGTTTTAAAAAATGGAGGCATGATGGAGGCACAAAAAATGGAGGCATTTGAACCCTCCTCTTTATATATATTATACAAAGTTTAATCTTCAGGTGTTCGATCATATCAAGTTACACATCACGTATTAATATTTTATTTTTCAAGTATTAATATCTTATTTTTGCAAGTATTTATATCTATGCACTATTTATTCCTATGAGGGTAACTATTTTTGTTAGAGGAAAGTTGACGCAGGAACGATTAGAGGTGGATGTGGAGATACGGGGTCCCCACTACTTCATTAGAGGAAGGTTGATGCGGGGACCATTGGGAGACTGAAAAATGGATGATCATAACAAGTTACGCATCAAAGTATTAATATCTTATTTTTCAAGTATTAATATCTTACTTTTCAAGTATTTATACCTATGAAGGTTGACACGGGAACGAGTACGTGGCTGAAAAAGGAGACTATATTGGGAACCAATTGAAGTGGGGGGATTCATATAATTATTCGAATTTTTTTATCTTATCATCTTTCTAAAAGAAATTAAACATAATAACCATGATCAGGTACTGGTTTTAGATATAGCTTGCAGAAAAAAGACAGAGGAATGAAATTTTATTTCTAGGAATGGAAGGGTCTTTTAAGTAAAGGGTTCTGTAATTGTAACAAGGTCAATTTGGGTCCGATGTCCATCGGATTCAAAGTGAGTTTAATGGGTTCGAAGACCGTCCGATCTGCTAAGATTCACGCCTGTAACTTTTACGTCTGTTTTAAAATTCGTGTGCACAAAACTTAAAGTAGATCGGATGGTCCCGAAACCCATCGGATCCAAATTTGAGTCCGATAGACATCGGATCCAACCTGCTCACAATTGTAACGGCCTAAGGGCCTTTGTCTACAGAAAAAAAAAAAAAAACGGGAAATACATAGATAGAGATAATACAGCTTCTTGTCGTCGTCATCCCAAATTGCCGACTCCAACTTCCCCAAATATGCCAAGCTTTAGCTTCAAGCTGGTAAAATCAACTTGGCTGTAAACTAAGAATGCACCAAATTCAAATTGACCGATTGTGTTAGAAATATTAAGCAGAAAGCAATAGTTAATTGGGCCAAGACAACTATAAGTGGATTAGAGGGGAATCTTTGCAGATTCACCGCTACCACTCATTGATCGCAGCTGGGACTTATCCTCGCCACGCAACGCCAAAACCCTCTTCTTCATCATCTCTCCCTTTCTCAACATGCCCACATTTTTTTCCCACCTCCAATGGCCGCACCTACTCTCTTTCTCTTTCTCTTCTCTTCCCCTCTTTCCTAGTCCTTTTATTACCTTCCTTTTTCATCCCTTGCTTTCTCCACCATGGCACCTTTCTCTCCTTACTTCTCCATGACCCGTTGTAATGGAGTGAGAGGAGGAATTTCTAGTCTCCTCCTTCGAAACAGCGTCACACGTCTAAAACCACCGGGCACTTCTTTTCTGAAAACCTGTTATCCCAGAGAGGAGCTACCATCACTGTCTCGCAAAATCGATACCTTGTCGTGCCAGCATCGCATTCCTTCTGCTAGTTTGTCCTCTTATGCAAGCGCTGACGATGAATCTACCAACATTGGGGCAACCGAGGAGGCGACAGATACAGAGTCCCCAGGTTCAGAATCAGAGCTGTCAAGCATGGCAGACGCCTTTCACATCTCCTCAAGGACCGCATTTGCCATCACTGCAATGATAGTCTTCGCTGCACTCGCATTTCCTCTTGCGATGAAATCGGTTAGCCAGACAGTGGGGATGAAGATGAAGGTGCTTTCGTATCTGACGCTCTTGTCGGGATTTTACATGGCGTGGAATATCGGTGCAAATGACGTGGCTAATGCAATGGGGACGTCGGTGGGTTCAGGGGCTCTGACTCTGCGACAAGCCGTTCTGACGGCGGCTGTGCTCGAGTTCTCTGGAGCATTTCTCATGGGAACACATGTTACCAACACCATGCAAAAAGGCATCCTTGTGGCATCTGTTTTTCAAGGGAAGGAGTCTCTGCTATTCACTGGCTTGCTTTCTTCTCTAGCTGCTGCTGGCACTTGGTTGCAGGTAGACACATTGCAACATCTTCCTTTTCTCATCTTACAAAAAGCACATTATTGATTGCCCCTTCCTGCTGTATTTTCTGAATCTGGTGTAACTATTGAAATTCATCATAAAACTTTGAACCAAATTCAATTTTCATGTGCTGCCCCAAAATTCATTATAAAAATGTAGTTTACCGACCCTTAAAACATCTGTAAGCAAAAGCTTAGGGACATGTTAGTGTTGATGATCTTTATGAAGAAAACATACTTCCAGTTTCTAAAATCATTTGTATCACGAGCATTAATTAGAAAAGGAACTTGCATAAAGAAAATTTTGTGATATCAACGCTGAATTAAGTTTCAAATGGTTGACATTCGCAATAAATTACGGTCCTTTTTTAAGTTCAGTTCACTTCTTGGAAAAATTTAGCTCATAGAGTTCTGAATTTGAACCATTTTTCCTTGGCTTACTCCATTGATCTTCCACCCTTTTCAATTCTTTTTTTATCTTTTTAAAGAACTGGGTCTGTAATTAACTAGTTTAGCTCATCTTTAAAATTATAAATATTCCACCCGTTTTGATCAACTTTTTGTTTTAACTTTTTTGTAACAATATTTGTAGTTTACTGTGAATTATAGTCAAATCTTATTCTTCTACTGATAATATAGGTTGCTTCTTTCTTCGGCTGGCCAGTCTCCACCACACATTGTATTGTGGGTGCAATGGTAGGATTTGGGCTAGTATATGGTGGAGTTGATGCAGTTTTTTGGATCTCATTAGCAAGAGTTTCTTCATCATGGGTCATTTCTCCTCTTATTGGTGCAGCAGCTTCATTCGTTGTGTATAAATGCATACGGCGAGTAAGCTCTCAGTTACATGTGAAACTAACAACTTTTAAATCCAAATTATGGCCTTAGCAAATAATATTTGGCAAGAAACCAAGGATTGCACTACTTGATCAACACTATGTCAAAAAAAAAAAAAATTGAGTTAGTATGCCAGACTGATAAACTAGATGAAATTTGCCACTGATCAAGTTAGCAAATTTTCTTCTTCTTTTTAGTTAATATTATTGTCTATTTTTAGGATTAAATGAAGGAATCCGCATATTACCATGGTCTATTTTGCTTTTAGTAGTACTGATCATGTCTTTAATGGTTTTGACCCTCCAGTCAAGAACATTTGATACCAGCTCAAGTAATATTTAAGTACCATCATTATTCTGTATTTAAACAATGACGTAATATTGTTTCAATTTTTTTTTCCTGCATGCTGATATGCAACTTTCATGCAGTTTGTGTATTGTGCCCCGAATCCAGGGCAGGCAGCAGCAGCTGCAGCACCCATTGCTGTCTTTTTGGGAGTCGCTGGGATCTCATTTGCTGCTCTTCCTCTTAGCAAAATCTTCCTAATAGCACTCTTACAAGCATTAGCTTGCGGCGCAATAGGAGCACTAATTGTTAGTAATGTCATCACAAGGCAACTCGGTCATCTATTATCTTCAGAGGCAAACAAACCAACTCCAACTGACCAACCTCTTGTGCAGAATGTCGGGTTTCTCTCTGATATAGCTGGTCCTAAAGGGGCTCAGTTGGAGATAGTTTATGGGGTTTTTGGCTACATGCAGGTGTTATCTGCTTGTTTCATGTCATTTGCTCATGGAGGTAACGATGTGTCCAATGCCATAGGCCCACTAGCGGCTGCATTAGCGATTCTTCAGGGTGGTCTTAGTGGAGCTGAGATAGTAATTCCATTGGAAGTTCTTGCTTGGGGCGGTTTTGGAATTGTCGCCGGCCTCACAATGTGGGGCTACAGAGTGATAGCAACAATTGGCAAGAAAATTACAGAATTGACGCCAACCAGAGGGTTTGCAGCTGAATTTGCAGCAGCTTCAGTAGTTCTTATTGCATCCAAGCTTGGGCTTCCCATTTCCGCAACACATACACTTGTCGGCGCAGTGATGGGGGTTGGATTTGCAAGAGGATTAAATAGAGTTAGATCAGAGACGGTTCGGGAGATTGTCGCCTCCTGGGTGGTCACTATTCCAGTTGGTGGCATTCTAGCTGTGATCTACACATGGCTTATGACAAAGATCTTGCCTGTTGTTCTTTAAGTGCAATTGGCCTTTTACGGTTTTGAAGAGGGCTTTTTCTTTTAAAGTTCACGCTACTTCATTGGAGATTCTAAACCTAAAGAAACTTCATTCCAGCTTCTGATGATGAGAGGATTTCTGGTATGTTTCTACAAGAGAAAGAACCAATATTGCAGGCCCATGCCGTGTCATTATATTCATCCTTAATATAATACTCTACTATTGCTTAATCTTGTGATCATTCCTTTCACAAGGTACCTTACTCTGGGATGTGAATGAATATTGTTCACTTCCATTCAACAATTTTTCTGTCCTTTTTTTGGAGAATTATGTATAATATTTAACCTACATTTTTACTAAGAACAAAGCATGTTGTAGGAATTAAACTACAACCAATTAAAACTAACAAGGTGAAGTCATTGTATATCCTGTTAGTGTATTGGAAATGACCGCCCGGTCCTGGACTGGACCGGACAACCCGCGGACCTCACCCGGACCGGATCGGGGTTCAAACCCGTGGTGGACCGGACTGTTGCTAGGGACGGGCCTAGTACGGTTTTTGGCCAGTGTTTTCCACTAGACCCGGACTAGACCGGACGGGTCTTGACCCGTGGACCGTGGCAACTCGGACCATGGCAAAACCGGACCGGACCAGACAAAACCTGTGGTGGACCGGACTTTTTAAACCATGTAGATTTTAATATGTTATGTTAGGTTTATTTTTGAATTCGGATTTTTAGTAATTTAGATTTTAAATTCGGATTTATGTTGATTTTAATATGTTAGATTCATTTTTAATATGTTAGATCTATTTTTAAATATGTTAGATCTATTTTTTATATGTTACATTTATTTTTAAATATGTTAGATATGTTAGAATCTAATATGTTATGTTAGATTTATTTTTAAATTCGGATTTATTTTGATTTTAATATGTTAGATTTATTTTAAATATGTTAGATATGTTAGATTTTAATATGTTACGTTAGATTTATTTATTTTTTAGGATTTTTAGTAATTTAAATTTTAAATTCGGAATTATTTTTTATTAGCACTTAATTATCCTCAAAATTAGAATTATATGTTAGAAACCCATAAAAATGCAAACTATACATAGATGCACTCATTGTAATATTTCTAACAACACTATTAAATTAGATTAAATAGATCTCAAATTCAAATGTTGAAAATTTTGATTTTTTTAAACCCGAGACATTAAAGGGATTATATGTTAGAATTAAGAACCCGAGATATGTTATATTTATTTTTAATATGTTAATTTTAATATTTTAAACATTTACTTTTTTAAATTATTCATTTTTAAGGAAATTACTAAAAAAAAATTAGAACTCCGCTTATGTTATTTTACATAACCGGTCCCAAGCACGAAATAAAGAAGGATAATTTTGAAATAATAAAAGTATATATATGATACAAAAAAATTTATATTATTTCATCTTGATATTTATTTCGTTACAAATTATTATTATTTCATATTATTTGAAACTTTAAAACCAAATTACTTTAAAAAAAATAAAACATGGCAGTAACGAATTGGATTTAAAAATTTGAACCGAATTATAGTCATTGGATTTAAAAAAAATTTATGCTGATATTATTTTAGTTTTTAAGCATTATCCGCTCTGTATCTGTTTGTGCTATTCTGAGTGAATTTGGATCCCCTAAATTAAACTAACTTTTGAGTTTTGATTCGTACCATCCGACCAGAAATTCGAGCAATCGGGCATATGTAATGTTTTGAAGTTTTATCGTTTTTTAAACAATTGATAAAAAAAAAAAAAAAAGTTAGACCGGACCACACCGAACCAGATCAAGATTGGACCATGGACCGGACCAACCCGTGTAGTTCTGGACCATGGTCTTTAGCACGGATTTGGGTTATTCCCTTCAAATTTGGACTGCTTAATCCGGACCGTGTAGATCCGTGAACCGGAGAGAAACACGGACCGGGAATTTTGGACCAGACCGAATCAATCCGGACCGTTTGCATAACACTATGTCCCAAGTAAGCTGGTTGTCATGTCGAGTTTCAAATATTACCATTCCCGTTTTCCCCGAAATATTTTCAATTACCACCTCAATATTTCTAAATTCGCACCTTACCATTATTTCTATAAAAAGAAGTACAATGTCAATTACATATTCAGAAATTAATAGTAAGCTGCGAATTTTGAAATATTGAGGTGGTAACTAATATATTTTTTGCCGTTTTCCTCCAGAATTTTTTTTATATTTGATCATGAACAATTATTTATATTTATCTACACAAATGACCTTGAATGTCACAGTAAGAAATTAGAATCCTTCTTTTTCTGAGAAAAAAAATATCTTTATCCTTGTTTTTCTGATTTTGGTACGAGCGTACGACTGAATTTTAAGTACTTGTCAATTAATTTAAAAAAAGTTGAGGGGTCACATTGAATCACTTCTCTTACTTTGAGGAGACGACTGCCAACTTTTGTACAGCACCCCACCTCTCCACTGAATCCATATCCTCGACGGTACCCTAAAAGATTCCCTTTTACAGTTAGCTATTTACGGTTTGAGATTAACTCTCAGCCGGTTTGGGATTCGGGCTAATGCAGGGGGCAGTATTATTGGACTTCGAGATTCGTGCCAAGTTAAAAAGAACGGTCCAGATCAAGTAATTGTAAAAGATTCCCTTTTACGGTACCGTCGGTGATATGAATTCCCTCTCCACTGGCAACAGTTCCTTTTCCACTCGCTATTGTCTCCCCTGCTTCGAGCTCCCCTCAAGCTTTGGCAATGGCAGATCGCTCTCCCAGCAACTCCCCGTCTAAAGGAAAAGCCCAACCCAAGCCCAAGCCTGAGTCGAGAGAACAACCAGTTCTTCCTCCAGACCGACCCGGCGGCAGCAATCCCCGGCGCCCCCAGGTCGGAGCCCTGGCCTTCTGGACCTACCTCACCATATCCGTAGGCCTCCTCTCCCTCCTCCTCTCTCCTTTGCTCTCCCAACGCGACCAGCACTCGTGGTTTCTCTCCCTCCCTCCCGACCTCCGCCTCCATTTCTCCCAAGGCAAGCTCATTAAGATCCACCCCTCCCCCCAACTCCCCTTTCGCGTATTCGCCATCGATTCCAGCCCGGCTGAATTCAGCGAAACTGTGCTCTTGCTCCCGGGCCTGGCCTGTAATTCCTTCTCATTTCGCCATGTCTTGTCAGCATTGCGCTCTCGTGGACTTCGAACTGTGGCTCTTGACCCGCCCGGCTCGGGTTTCTCTGAGATACCCCGGGTTCCTGGCGGCCTTGAGGATGTGTTTAATCAGATTAGAGAGAAAGGTATATTCTGGGCTTTTGATCAGATGGTCGAAACCGGCCACGCGCCATACGAGGAGATCAGAGCTAAAGAGAGCTTTTCGCCATATGGACCGGCTGAGATTGGCCACGTGATCAAGGAGGTTGTTAGAGAGATGAACTTGGGGCCAGTGCATTTGGTTATCCATGATTCCATGTTGGCATCAGGGGCTAATTTTGCGGCTTCATACCCGTCTTTGGTTAGAAGTGTAACGCTTCTTGACTCGGCGGCTGGGCTTCCAGCATTTCCTTATTGGGCTCTTGGCATACCGGTAGCAGGACGGTTAATACTCAAGTCTCCTTCTATATTTTCCAAATTGATGAGGCTTTGTTGCTCTAGGTCTATCGACATGCCAGCAGTTGAGTCCCAGAGACTTCTTCTATTGAGGAAGGATGGGAGCAGGGGGGTTGTTGGCATGGCTAAGGCGTTGAATTACAGCTTTGATTTGAGAGAGTGGAAGGAATTGGATGGGGTGAAGGAGATGCCTTTTCAACTGCTATGGTCTAACAACTGGTCTGATAGGTGGATAGAAGAAGGGAGGCGAGCTGCTTTTGCGGTTCCAGAGGGAAAATTTTCTTATCATTTAGGTGGGCGGTGGCCACAGGTATATATATCTATTTATTTTTGGGCCTTCATAATCATTGGTATCATGTCCTATGCCGTATACCTGTATACGGTGTTAGTTTGTGAGCCGAATTGTAGTTTCTGCCACAAAATAGATTGTCCACTTGTAATTTGGTTCTGCAAATGATAGTTGCTGCTGTGAATTATGTTCTAAAATATTATTTTAAGACTAGTGTAAACAGGTATCACTCAGTGTCCAATATCATTTTTCTTTTAGGAACTCTCTGACAATGTACTGTCAATGTGATTTCTAAAGATTAAAAGCCCCACAGTCGATTCTACATTTGTATTAATCTAATTTATCATCCTATCTTGTGAATAAAATGCTATTTTGAAGTTTAGAGTTGGTCTGTAGCAGTTGTTCTCATGTTGGTATTCAGTGCCCTTTGTTGGAACCTAGCATTGATACAACAGGATCTATCTAGTTTCGTAATAATTTGTTTCTATGATTTGTTCTACTTGTGATTTTATCATGCATAGGGAGTCTTGAGGTTCTAATATGGATTTTGAACCTAAACTTCAGTAAAATGAACATGTGTTGCCCTATCCAAACCAAATGGCACAGTCTCTGGATCAATCAAATATTGTACCAGAATCAGTTACATCCTGATTATGGGCATGTTACACCCTTTACTCAGGTGCACTAACCAGTACAGTAGTCCTTTCTATTGTTTCCCCAGAAATTGAAAATTCAATATTTGATTTTGCATTGCTTGTTCTCTCAGGAAGATAATACCAAGGAGATAACAGAAAGGATTGTCGAGTTTGTAACCTCATTACCAAAAACAATCAGAAAGGTAACAAAGGAGTCATCAGAAGATCTTGGAGAGAAAGCCTTAGAAGGGAATGACCATAGTTTACATTAGCACGAACAACAACACCATCAAAGATCATATGCATGGCTATCCATCTGGGCAAAACTTGGGTATGATGGCCTCGGTTCGGGATGGATTGGATGATCTCTCTTGATGCTTTCTCAGGAAGAGCACCACTGGGAGATAAGGGCAACAGGATGTATAATATCTTTACTGTAGGAGATTTTATTGTATTGTAGATTTTCCTGTACAAGCCGTGCAATAGCAACCATTTTGGATATTTAGGAGTGTTTATTTTTTTTTTTCCCTTTCAGGAATCCTAAATTGCTGAATTTACTTGTTTGACCGAGATATGACGCTGCTTTCTTTGTGTTTCCCCTTTCTGTTAGCTACTTAATGGCACTTGTATTCAGAATTTCAGACGCTTTTAAAAAATTTAAACTTCTTTCCTACGAAGAACTAAACGGGGATTAAATCTGAACCTCTGATCTTAATATTATGTGCATAGACACAGCCACGATGTCAAATTCACTTTTAAAGCAAGAAACCATTCAGTACAACCGGTAAGTTTTTCCAAAAGACCAATTTGAACCTCTGAATTCATATATTCCAACTAACATTATCTTAAATGATTTTAAAAAAAATCTGTGGAATTATGGGTCAACTCATGAAGAGTATGGGTTTAAAAAAAAAAAAAACTCATGAAAGAGTATACTAACACATCTAATAACCTTAACCTAATAACAAGATGAAAACTTGTAGCCCGTAAACAGAAGATAATGAAGTACTCATCCAATAATCTAACAAGAAAGGTGTTTTAACAAAGGGAAAACAAAACAAGATAATGATTAATAGCAAGCAGACTTGCATCATGTTGGACATCAGAGAAAGCAACATGCAAAATAAATGATGCCATGGTGCAGAAAATGATACATAACTTTAGACAGTAACAGTGAACTAATTTCATAAGATTAGAAATATATATATATATATATTACAACAGCTTAGAAGTACAATATCATGGAAACATTCCTTCAAGGAACTCATTGTAGTTTTCCTCTTCATCACTGTCGCTATTTGCACCCTTTCGAGCTGCAATATTCGAAGTATAGAGAAGAATAAAAAATATGTCATGGGGATGATGCTAAAGAAAAACTAAAATAATTTGTGGAGTGTTTCAGCCAAGCATAAGTTCCAAATGCATTTGCTTGCCAGCTAAACACCAAACACATGATCAATTACCAAAAGAAAATTTGAAGATCCACCATTTTATTTCACACTAACATGCCACATATTTGGTTTTAACTAAAAAGAAATAAAAAAAAAGTAGCAACCTTTTGTCCTTCTATGATCACTCTTTGCAGGCTCATCATCATACTCTTCTTGTTCCCTAGATTGAAAGAACAAAGATGACTCAAATTAAGAAATTAGTATTTTACAACTAGAAAAGGGAAGGCAGAATACAAGAAGAAATTTTATGCACCTCTCTCTCTTTCTGCTATGTTCTTCCTTTTGCTTCTCCTTTCGCCTTTTGTAAGCAAGCTTTTCTGCACATCTTCAAGATACAATCCCATAAAACCAGTAACAAAAACAATAAATCAGTAAGTCCAATAAATAAGAAAACTACAACAAAGAATATCAACCACTAGAAGAAGATTATGGAATGAGACATTTGAGAATCATAATTATAAAAATTAATGCTTGCTGCAAAATTCTATTGCACAAATGCAAGCAAATAAATGAGAGAATATGGGAAGAATGGTACCTAGGGCAAGCCACCAATTTCACAAGTGCCTGTTTATGTTCTCCAGCTTCCACATATGAAAAATTTACCTTCATCAGTGACGAAAATAACTCAGATGTTTGAATTTATTATTAATTACATTAAAATGGTTATAGAAAGAACTCATTCTGAGATTTTGACCTTTTACTTTTTCAGCACAATGATGTTTATTTTTGGGTTCTGCTCATTATAATCTGATTAGTTTATTTTTCATTTTCTAGTTAGTTTGGGAAAACAAACAATGGCCATATAAATCACCAAGGAAATGTACCTCATAGCTGCCTAAACCATCTCTTTCATCACACTTCTTGTTGCCACAAATGAACTGTCCTGTTATACATGTAATTTTTACAATTTTTTCCTTGTGACTAAAGATCGAAACCCCCTAGAAGAAAGCATTATAGATACGGTTGTGACAAAATCGTACAAATCAGCTTATAATTATAGTCCTGCTAAATTGTCATGCATGCACAAAAAAGTAAGACCTACAAAAGCTGAAGAAAATAAATAGCTTTCCACTTTCAAACAATTATTAATAACTAAGTTAATACCTTTGCTGGATACTACTTCCTTTTCTGTTCTCCACCTTAGGCCAATCTGTGCAGCACAAGAATCGTAAGCATTTAATACAAAGTCATGCTTTAACATTCATGAACAAATTTATAGTTTGAACTATTGTAGACCTTGCCACTTCTGTAGGCTGACATGTCAGCAATACAATATCTTTTAATGAGTTAAGGTCTAAAGATCCTACAAACCAAGTACATTTGGCTGATAAAGCAGGCTGGTATAACTAATGCAACATGACCAAAGTCCTCATTTATTTTAAAATTCCAAAGAAATATTATCAAATCTGCACAGAACAAAAACATATTCAAAGATATTTAATATTAAACAATGCCATGATTTCCTAATAAAGGATACTCTTTATATAGTTTGTCATGGTAACGCTTCACCAGCCTTTTCACCCATGCAGAACCCAGATCATCATCTTCAGATAAAATGAACCTTATAAAACAATATTATCATCAGTTGTACTTGAACACAAAATTAAGGTTTGCAAAGAAGATAGATCTTGAAAGCCAGGAAAAGGAAACTATAGGAGCAGCAAAACAAAATGTATCAAGTGAATTTGCAACGGGATAAGGTAGCATAGTTTTTGAAATTCAACTCTCCTGAAACCAATTTTGTTTAGGGAAACAAGGATCTTTTCTGTATGATCTTCTGCTCAAGTGTCAACTAAATCATTTGTCCAGGAATTAAATGAGAGGCAAGCATTATCTTAGTCAGAGGAACTAATATCTAATCATGGAAGATGAGTTTTACAAACAGTGCCTAACAGGAAGGTAGAACCTTCCTAGTTTCAAAATGGCTACATAGGTTGGAATTAAGGCACTAGCCCTTGAGGAAACTAGCAAATAAGTATTAGTTACTACTTCTTGATACCAGATTGGGATTTCATTCATTTCCTTCACACTCAATTCGTATTCGAATTTAACATCAACATCTATTTTTCCAAGGACAATTTTTTTACAGAACTGAGATTCGTCCCAAAACTTGCTGGTTATTTTCTAGTCCACATACCAAATTCCTAATCAATTGGCAAGTTTCTATTTTATGTACCAATTACCAATCAATTTGGTATTTTTCTAGCACCAAATTACCAATACGGTGGGTTATAGTTTATAACAACAGAAGAGTTATTAAAGTAATATAAGTTAATAGAAGTCCACGAAAAAAAATAAGTATTTTGTACCTATAGCCTTCTCTAAGAGCATCTTGATCAGTTTTAATTCGAATGGTACTATTCTCATTCTTGTCATGTCCATAGAACTGAACTGTGAGAAAAGAAGGACACGAACGTCATTCTCAAAGTAGGAAGGAAAGTTTGTTTATTGCACAGTAAGATGGAAAAAGGAAGACATATACCATAATCACTCATGAACTTCTTGTGTCGATCATAAGCATTGAGGCCCCTTACCTGAGATTGATACTGCCTAAAATAACAGAAAAACCAAATTAATTTTTGAAAATTCAGTCAGCAAATCCAAAACAAAAACAAAAGCTGGAAATATGTAGATAGAAATATTACAGCTTCTTCTCTTGCTTGTCCCAAATTGCAGATTTCAGGTTACCCAAAGATGCCATGCTTTAGCTTCAAGCTGGTAAAACAACAACTTCGCTGTAAACTAAGAAGGCACCAAATTGACCGATTGTCGTAGCAATATCAAAATTTGAGAAAGATTAAGAGCAGAAAGCAATAAATACCTAATTTCTCTTGAAGTGCTGGACAGTGGGCAACGGCGATCGGTGCAGTTGTGGGGCAAAGGCGACACCAGGTTTGAGTTAGAGAGGGAGAGAAAAGAGGGAGAAAGAAACTGCACAGAGAGAATTGTACAAAGCGAGAAAACAAGAGGAGGCCCAGGTTCTTTCTGGATCAGAGTGTCTGTATTGGGCCCAGATTCACTCCAAGGCCCAGAAATAATTAAGGCTGTCTGGTCCAAGACGAAGAGCGCGTTGGTCCCATAGGACTTGGGAGCTCTGAAAGATTTTAGCATGTTCATCTTCACAGGATTCCTGAAGGAAAGTGTCAATTAGATACAGTGCCTATGGAGAGTGAAGTATTTTATTGCTTGCTATATTTGTACCTCTGGTAAACGGAGCAGCTTGGGCAACATGAAATGGAGAAGATCAATAATTTTGAGAACAAATTAATATATAGAGAGCTAGGTTTGGCTATAACCTAATTATATCTATTTTAAAATTCTCAAGTTTTCTGCAAAAATATGAATATAGATTTAGATTTTTATATCCTGATAAATTATTAAGTGAAACTTTGGTTCTCTATTATGAATATATGATGAGATCCAAATGCAACTAAGCAAACCAGATATTGAATTTTTAAAATATAATAGCTGCCAAGATGTATAATTTCACTTCAAATACATGGAGCCATATATAAGAGCTATCCTTCATAACAATGTTCAATTTTCCAAACATCTGAGCTGTAAAAGAACAATGAAATGGGAACAGAAAATTAAATGACAAGATTTAAATACAATTAATTAGAAATGACATGCACTAAAAAGAGAACACTCTACTTAAACACAAGTACTTTGCTTCTAGGGTTCTAATCAAAGAATTATCATCTAATAAACCTATTTATCTTATAATTAAGCTATAAAGAAACCAGAGGTTTCAAAAAGTTGCCCCAAAATTCTATGTACTTCAGTAGTTTTCTTTGACAAACTCATCAGGCACTCTCACTTCCGCCAACCCAATACTGTTTAACAGCGTAAAGTATCTTCTCTGACATGTGGGACCCGTCTTCGTGATCTGTCATCTTTGTTTTCCATCTCATGCCGTTCACCATCTTATTCACCTTTATCAATATATTAAAATTCTCACGGAAAATAACCGCACCTTCAGGTCTCAATATGCGATCCATCTCTAGCAGAATATCTTCCATCTTGCACCTATGTTATGTTCATATATAATTTTCAGTTGGAAGTTGGAATATTTCCAGCAAATTAAATCAAATAATATACAACACCTATGTTGATTAGGAAAATGGTTTACATCACTAAAGAGAAGGTCAGGAAAGCTTCCTAAATTCAACACTGGTACGATACCAAAATGTACCTCGATCTCCCGTTCTATGCTGTTATACTTGTTAAATTTGAACCTTATAATTTTCTTGATTTTTTTTTTAAATAGATTAGTATTTTATGGTCACCACTTACTTGCCCTGATACAAGCTAAAAACACCATCAGCATGGATAAGATCATATGTTCTTGGATAAGTGGAAAACGCTTCACACCTAAAATATAAAATAAAATAGTATCATATCCACAACTATTCACAACCTGCAAAAGAATTCAAATAACAAAAAAAAAAAAAGTACCAATCATGATAAATCCCTATCAATCCTCGCTCATAGATAACGCCCAGTGTAGATATATCAGATATAGTTGGCACAACATTCATAACCCACAACTTAGGAGACTCAATCGCGGCCGCAAATCCGCCCAAACCAGCATTCATATCCATTATGTTGCGGTATCTCCCACTATCAAGCAATTTATTGACTCTCTTGTACTCTGTAACATGCTTCTGCCACAACTTATTATACTGTTGGAACGATTCAGCTGTGAAACCTGAGATAGAGCCGCTCGCTATCCTTGGAGGAACAGAATTGAGCCTCTTTGGAAATTGCAATAGCTCGCCTCCTGCCACCTCGGCAAGGCTGTTAACCTCAGGATACCTTGTAATGCATGGCTCCATTTCCTTGTACCTAATAAGTTTACCAGAGATTAAAGAATTCAGAAATATACACACAGAGAAATTCTATTAATTTATTTGCCTTGCAAGTACAGTTGCTGTGTAATTTGCAAAAAGAAGTATTTAAAAGAAGATTACATAGTAATACAAATTCAATTTCCTACCACACATCATTGGAATCGGCAGAGCTGCACATAGAGACACGTGATTGGTCTTTCCTAAGAGAGCAAGAATCGGCATTAATCCTCTTTCTCCAAATGCCTATCTCTGCAATCTCAGTCACCTTTTCCCAGCAAAGGAGCTTTGCAGTTTCTTCAATCTTTCTTTGTTCCTCCCCAAGGTCTTCCTTTGTACGTTCCCATGCCTCGTAGTTTGTTCTCCAGTTTATAGGGGGGCCTGACAGCACCCAATAGCCTCCCGGTCTAAGAACTCTGTCGATTTCCATCAAGTACATGCCACCTGCACAATTTTACATGCCACTTACAGTACACACTATGCTATGTTTTCTTTATTAGATGCTGAGCAATCTTTTGCATTAACAATTCTTTTAAAGCGCAGATTACCATTTTCACCCCAAGGAATCAGGCACCTCGAGCAGTGAGCCATGTCGAAAGCCCTAGATGGGTATGGAAGTTTTATGGATCCAAGCACACCTATAACAGCCGGAACGCCTCTTTCAAGTGCAAACTGGACCTGTGCCTCATGAGAGTCTCTCGGTGCAAATGACATTGTCAGAACATTCCTTCCGAGCAGATATGCACCTAAGCTAGCAACCTACATGCAATGTTTAAATGGCATGAAAAGGCCTGAAAAGTTTTTCACTAGAATATAATTGGTTGACAACAAACAATTTGAATAGAAACCCAAATGACTGCAATGCTTCTATTGACCGTTTTTTTTTTTTTTCTTTTTAATTATTCTTGTCCATAGTTTTACTGGTAAGAAAAGAAAATAAGTGCAAGTGCTTCACATACCCCACAACCTGTGTCAAGGACAGTTCTGACAGTCCCATCAGAAATTGGAACAACAGATGAAAGCTGGTCGATGTAATTGTCGGCACCTTTAGGAAATTGGGTCCCACCACCAGGAAACCTAAACACATTTCCCTGAAACTGAACCCAGTTTTGGATCGCCTTCTCAACTGTCAGGCTCTTATATGGCACATTAACATAAGCCGCATAATCTCGGCTCTTCGGCCATTGAAATGGCGCCACGTACCCCTTGGGTGCCGGTATGAGGCAATATATTTTCTCTTCATCAGGAGGGCAATGCCTCTCTCTGTAAACCATGTTCCCCCTCGGGAAAGTCATGGCTCTCCTCTGGTCTTGGCAAGGGGTATAATCGGTAAAATTGTCTGCACACGGCTCAAAATTCCTCGTCTCAGATTCATCAATCGATGCTGACATGTCATGGTGCGTCTCAACGTTCAGATCTGGAAGGTCTGTGGTGCAATCAGCTTTCTCTGCAATTGCAATTGCAATGCTGTCCCCCTTTCCCGGGCCACTCCTATGCCATGCGCCTAAGACGTAGAATATTAAACAGAGACCACTGGAGATTACTAGGAGGAGGGAGGTTCTTGTCTTTTGGTCGCCTGGGTTTTCTTTGATCGCCATGGTTTTCCTTTTCCAACAATGTCACTGAGAAATGTGGGTATAAAGTCTGAAATTTTAGATGGAATATTTTTGTTTAGACAAGGCAGTAGAAGAAGAAGAAGCTATTAATGGAATATAGGAACAGAATTTTATTCCTGCGCTATCTCCTGCATGCCTCCTAGCAAATATTTTTCTTTTCTTTTCCTGCACTATGTGCCCATGTTTTCTAAGCCATTGATTTAGATTTTTTTATGAACACACTATAATTAGCTTAAATCATCGTATTTTTATCCAAAATTTGCATGTGGATTGTAGAAGTATCAACACAAATATTAATTCTTCTAGGAACAAGGAAGCATTTTCTAAAAGTATAATATATGCTCGATATTTTTTCCATCTAGTCCAAGACGTCATATTCCAAATAATGAAAAATGAAACAAATAGCAGGAGGGATCATAAATATACTCCTTTAGTCTACAAACTAAAGTTACAAAAAATAAAAATAAAAAGGTAATTAGCAAATGAATTTATTGCAACAGTTTGCAGTTTCCAATGTGCTACTTTTCTATTTACAAAAAGTCTTAATTTCTTACATACTCTTCAATTTGTTGTAAATTTATTATTTCTACAACTCGTGAATATATCAAATTTACCACTCAATTCTTCCAACTGTTTCTCTTTCATATTTAATTATATATGTAATTTTTTTTGAGAAAAAATGAGGGTCTAGCCATGGTTTGGAAAATCGGCCGATTCTGAGTCAACTCGGTATCAGCCGTGTCCGATTCTGAGTCAACTCGGTTGAACAGTGTTTGACTCGGCCGAGTTAGCCGATTTTTAGGCCGAGTGCCTAGTTTGACCGAGTTTTGGCTGAGTCAGCCATTAAAACTGTGATTAAAATCATTTTATGTAAAAAATTATTTGTAAAATGGCCGAGTCATACAGCTGGAGAGTTGCATACAAGCTGGAGTCATATAAATCTAAGTTAATTACTAATTTTGTTAGAATAGTACATATTAATGTTATATGGATTAATGTAAATAGAATCTTTATCCGAAAAAAGACTAGTTTGAATAGTGGTTCAAATGGTATATTTCGAAATCATCCCATCACGAAAAATAGATTCTCAGTTTCAATATTTTCGACAATCAATAGTTATTAGTTTTCTTTGTAGTTACTGACTAACATTAGAATAGTACGTACATATTTTTTGTTAGTTAAATATTAGTATACAAATCTAAGTTAATTACTAATTTTGTTCTCCATTATTTTATTCGACATTATAATTAATTTATAATATCTTGTTACTTAATTTGAAATAGACACAACAATATCCCCATTCGTATTTTAATACAGAGGACGATGAGATGATCCAGCCAGCTCGGCATAGCTTATAGCAATAAAAAATGTGTTCTATTTGTAAAGCTTGTATTCCATTATATAATTAGTGGATTATTTGAGTGTAATATTTTGTGTTAACATAGTTTTTCTACAAATTATTTTTTTTACCAATTTTTTCCTACCTTTTGGCTACAAAACAAGCTTCAGCCAAAAAAATCCGAGTTCCCGAGTCAACTCGGCCGATTCTGGCCGATTCATCCGATTCCGATTCCGATTCCACAATCAAGAATCCGATTCTGAGTTTCAGAACCATGGGTCTAGCCCTTCATTTGATTAATTGGATTAGGTTTACATGAGATATTGTATCCCACATTTAAATAAAGATACAAGTAGCTCAATAGTTGAGCTTGAGAATAAAGCAAAATAAAAGCAAGTGGAAACAAATAAAAGGGAAAAAGTAAAAATCGGCTGAGAAGGGAATACCAGTATACTGATTTGAGTCAGTTACTGGTTTAGTAATTTGGGCCTATGTTATTGTATGCCTGCTTGTCTTCATAGTGATTGTTCATTGGTCCCAAGTCTGTTGAATGAGCTGCTCAATTTCATTAGATTTATCAGTGAAGATCCTTGAACAACGCTCCCGCCAAATAACAAATTGTGCTATTAATAGCAGTGACCTTTCTTCCTTGTTGAGCTCTTTGTTGATGAGAGCTTCCCTTGCTTTTTAAGGGGCAGTTTCATTCCCACTGTTATTGACAGTTGTCGATATAACTGTTTTGTCACAGTACATTCTTCAAACAAGTGTGGTACTGTTTCTAATTGTGACTTGCACATGGTACAGCGGTTGACAATGTTCAGTCCTCGTTTCATGAGGTTGTCTATTGTTAAGATCTTATTTGACATCATTAGCCATGCGAATACTTGCATTTTCGGTGGTGCCTTAATTTTTCAGATTTTGTGTATTACTAAACCGATGGTTGGAGGATGCTTAATAAACTGATAACATGACCTGACGCTGAAATTTTCGGATGTGGACCATTTCCATCTTGCTTCATTAGGGGTATTGGTGAGAAGGATTGTATGTTGCCACAATCTTGTAATTAGTTGTGTGAATTGTGTTGTCGCCTACTGAGATAGGGCTCCCCTAAATAGTTCTCTTATTTGGCCTGTACTTATTGCTTGCTGTACCGATACCGTTTGATCT
>JAJGRW010000063.1:4577331-4934960 GCA_025461045.1 Carex parvula
ACCGGGATACAATTCCTTATTAGAATCTTCGTACAAATTCTCAAATACAGAGTACTGCTTATCATTATCAAAATCCTCTTCTAAATCACGTAATATTTGATCAACATTCTCAGTTTCATCTACCACCGCATCATCGGTCCCATCGTGTGGTCCCATCACCACTTCCGTCACTCCCACCAGTATGGTATTCCTGATGCTCACTACCTATATCGGTTTCCAAACTCTCGCCATGCCATATCCAACGCTTATATTGTTGCTTGAATCCACGTCGGATTAAATGGTTCCTCACTTGGTTGGGATTGGAAAATTTATTCATATTGTTACAATCACGACAAGGACACGACATCAGCCCAGTCCCATTCTTCGCCGTATCTTCCGTAGCAACTTTCATAAATTCATCAACACCGGCCATATATTCATTGGATATACGTGATGTTCCGTACATCCAACTGCGGTCCATCTGCAATTATAAGAAAAAACAATTAAGCACAAGGGAATATATGGTACTTTAAATGTTCACACTAGGGCTTACATGGGGCCGGTTACCATTCTATCCCACTCTTTGAATACTTTGTCTCAGTAGTGACCACTTGTTAGTCGTGTTTTAGTATTTAAGGGAATTTCGGCAGCATTTCTCCTTAGTTCCCCAAATATTCGGGGAACTAAGAGGAAATGCTGCCGAAATTCGCTTAAATACTAAAACACGACTAACAAGTGGTCACATCCTAATTGAGACAAAGTATTCAAAGAGCAGTCCCAAAACGGGGACTATTCAAAATTAATCCCTAATGGATTAATTTTGAACGGGTTTTATGACCTAAAGGCATTATTCATTGGGTTGTGGCTCGTAAGACAATACTCTAGCTAGATACCTAATGGTGGAAATACCTTTAATTAACTATATATACTATTATCAAAATACATGATCAAGTTTCATTCACAAAGCCAAACACGAGGTTCATGTTGCACTTACAATTTTTTTCGACGCCGAATCGAGTGAGATGAAGATCGTTGCACCAGATTCCTCAATAATAGCCAATCTATAAAAATAATGAGAATTGAGTTGAGCTTTTGAAACAAAATACACCACATGAGCCCTAATATAAAAACAAATTTACCATTCTTGAGTCTCATCAATCCAAGTTAATTTGATTGATATGTGCTTGTAGAACGAGAATTATAGATCAAATATAAAACGTACACTTGAATTTCCTAATTTCTTGATTCTCTATGGGATTGTGCCTAAAATTAGTTAGCATTTTAAATTAAAAATGAAGGAATCGGGTTCATATTACCTCAATCAACCATCAACCGAGATAGATCAACAAATGAGGAAGAGAAACACTTGTTTCGGGTAGAGAGAGTTCAGAGAACGAAAACACCTCAAAGAGGGCAGAGACAGATCGCGCACTGGAAAGGGAGCAAATTAAAAGACCTCGTATTGCGGAAAGGGAGAAGAAATTAATTATCTGGATCGGTTAAGTTATAATACCGATCCTGATAATCATCAGCACCGGTTAATTTTTTAGCCGATCCTGATAATCACCAGCATCGGTTTGTTATTAACCGATCTTGATGAGTATCAAGATATTCTGCCATAAAACGTCCCAACGTTTTGTAAAACGTTGAAAACGTTTTAGTTTAACTTAGGTCAAAAATTCAAATTTCTGTGAGAATTCTTAAAACGTCTGCGACGATTAAAAACGTCTCAGAACGTTTCCTCTGGTTAAATGCTTGATAAATAACTTGATGATTTCTTCAGTCCAAGTGCTCTAAATTGCAATTCCAATTGTCTTGAACATGCATATCATCACAAATATAACCATACGAAAAATAATCAATTTAGGATTAAACATGCAATCATATACCTAACAAAGTTCAAGTCAAATACCATAGGAAAAATAAAAGTGCAATCATACAACATAGAAATAATAAAAGTTCATGCAACACAAATAACATAGCATAGCAATCACTTAGCAAATTCTAATTGTAAAAGTTCATAGAGATTTAAATTTCGGGATCATCGTCATCATCTCCTTCGTCACCCTCTTCATCATCTTCATCATCATCATCTTCGGAAGGTATGTGAGGGGCACTAGTGGACGCACCACTAGAAGCACCATATTGCTTCACAAAGCGCGAGCGAGTTCCGAAGTGGTGAGATCAATATCATAAATTGCTTCGGCGTTTTTGCGACCTTGAATATGGATTTTGCGTGATCTTGACTTCAAGATTTTAAGATCGTTGTTGATCGCGGTAAATTGGTTGTTATTGGCTATTTGGTATTCTTGCATGTGTTGAATAATCCAAGCCAATTGATTTTCCGCTCCTTGAGGAAGTTCATCTTGAGCCATTGGTGGTATTGGTGGTTGTTCAGGTTGAGCCGGCGATTCTTCTTCATACGAATCCCAATATTGGTTAGGTAGAGCATTTGGAGCATTTATCCAATCATTGATAGGTCTGATGTCAGGTTTTATCATTGGTAAACCCGAACCCGATACACTTTTGACCCAACCATGTTTGGGTAGAATATCAAGCAAATGATTAGGCTCATTTTGAATGAGATGACTTGGGACGGTTATGCCATGTAGGCGAATCATGCGATGAATTAAATGGCCATAGGGGAGATTGGCAACAGAGCTAGAATAGCAAGCAATCATGTGACGAAGAATGATAAAAGGGATGTTGAACCGTTTTTCATCCATGGAGATGAGGTGCCTCAAATAGTACATTGGACCTCTTTCAATGTTAGATTTGATCGTTGCTTTGGGTATGAGAATATTGTTAACGAAAAAAAATAGCAAACGATGTAAAGAGGGAAGAGATGAGGCATAGAGGGGTTTAACGCCAAAGTTACGGCGAGCAAACCAGGTTTTGTAGTGATCGGATGATTCTAAAGCAAGTTCGGGCCAATTCCGAAGAAGATAGGCTTCTTCACCTTCATTGACTAACCCAAGCCAATTGGCGACATTGTCCAAAGAGAGAATGATTTCTCGGCCACAAACATAGGACTTGACAAGAAATGGGTCTTCGGAGAAAGTGAGATTGCAATAAAAGGTTTTGGTAATCATCTCACTATAGGGTTCATCACACGTGATCAAATTTTTCCAAGGCCAATGACGGATAAACCCGATAATTTTGTCATCCTCGGGAAATGAGAAGGTAACCGAGGCCTTGTTGAAATAATAACAATTCGATAATTTTCGATCCGAAAATTGACCCATGAAATTGGTGTGAGCAATTGGATTTCTAAATAAATAGGTGTTGGATCGATAAATATTGGTATCCTGTTCAATCTCAGTGGCACTAGATTGACCCGCATCGTTGCGAGACCTCTTCTTTCGAAGGATATTCAATTTGGAGAGTTTTGGTGCCATTGATAGAAGAGAGAAATTGAAAATTACCGATTGAATATTGAAGTACAAATCCGTGAAGAGAACGACTCAAGAAGTGCAATGATGAAGACGGATCGTCGATTGAACGGTCGGATTGCCGGATTTGAAAAGGTGGCGAGATTTAGGGTTTTGGTGGAGAGAGAGAAGGAGGGAGAAAACCTTGATTTTAAGAGGAGAAATGGAAGGAGGGTTGAGAGGAGATGAGAAATCACTTTAAAATAAGTGATTTGGTGGTTTGTGGTGGTTGTAGTAGAGATTGAAGGGCTAGGGTGGCGGAGAGAAGAAGAGAAAAGAAGAAGAGAGGAAGAGTCGGTTCGCAGGGGTCGAAGAGGCGCCGAAAACGTCAGGGACGATTATAAAACGTCTCACAACGATTTCTTCTGGACATTTGAAGATGAAAATTTTGGTTTTGAATTTTGATTTTAACATTAAATCGTCATGACGTTTTACAAATCGTCTAGGACGTTTTTATACTTTTTGTCATAATTAAAAAGCTATTTTGAAGTCTGAGAATTTAATTAAATCGTCCATTATGGTGGATGGATATTAAATGCAAAACTAATCTCAGGATCGGTTAATTATGGTGCACCGATCCCGATACTATCCCGATCGGTCTTTTATTTGAAACCGACGCCGGTAGTACACACACAGGATCGGTGTATTATTAATAACCGATCCTGATACGTAAAGGTGGCACGTAAAATGAGGCGCCTTCCCCTCTTCACACTCAAACCTTTCAACTTCAATTCAAAAATCTGCCATTTTCTCTCCTTCAACACTCGCCATTTCTTGCAGTAGGTTTTCATTGATCACTTTTTCAAGGTTTTAATGTCCTTCCTTTCTTTGATCACTTTGTTTTCATTATTTTTTACGTTGTACGTGTATTTTCTCGTATTAGAAATGCCTCCTCGCCGTCGGTTCATAACCAGCAAGGGCGATGACTTTGCACAGCACTTCACCAAGCGAGAGTTGAAGGAGTTCTTCCACAGTGATGACCCGGCCTTGGCACTCCTAGCTGAGTGCATTCTCGATTCAAATCCTTACCTCGATCCGGATAGTGACGGTGATAAGGACAGTGAGGGTGAAGAAGTTGAGCTCGAGGTGAATGCTCTTCCAACCTTTGCTGAGATGGTGGAGTGCTTCGAGTGCCTCTTGTTGGCCAAGGAGGATGCCGTGCTCCGTTGTGAGACATGTCGCAACACATTCCATCCGGAATGTGTTGGCGAGGAGGTCAAGAAGAACAAGGACCTCCGACTTGTCGAATGGAGTTGCCCAACATGCATCGACGGCCCTCTTGAAGACTAAGTTTATTTTTTTTTGCAACTAATTAATTAAGTTTATTTTGAGATCTATATGATCTAACTTCTTATATATGGTATGAATTTGTTAATTTACTTCTTTTGGATATGAACTTGTCATTTTGAGATCTATATGATCTAACTAAGCAAGTTACCTTATTATTGATATTATGGTTGTTTTTATTTATGGTTGTGTGATGCTTGATTAAATTATGATTTGTTTGGCATATTTGTTTTAATTGCATATTTGTATGTCATGTGTGAATAATGGGTGTCAATCACAAATGAGTTGCTTGAATAATTGGTGTGGATAAGAAATTATATGATTTTCACTATACATATATATCTATATCTGCCTGAAAAGGAAAAAAAAAATGGCAGAAAGACATTCATCAGGATCGGTTTTTTAAGTTTTCACCGATCCTGGAAACCATGAAGATCGGTTATTCTTAAACACCGATCGTGATAATCATCGGAATCGGTGATCTTAAAACACCGATCCTGAATGGCTTATCTGCAACTTGTTGATTTTTTTAAAGCAAAAAACGATTATTTCTTCAAATTTTTATTTTTTCTGCTTACTATATGGATTTATATTGAAAATGCCAAATCTGGACAAATTGGCGCTCATTTCTTTCACCAAATTTAGGTCTGGAAGAGGGGACAAGGGGGTCTACACAAGTCGGTGGTTCTTCTCTGCTGTTGCCATCAGAGTTTACTGAACTTAATATGAAAAAAAGAAATTTAATAAATTATATTTCATGTTCAAGAGTTGAATGAAGGATAAGGACCTTCAAAAAAAAGCAAGAGTCCGATGAAAAGTTCGAAAAATCATATGTTTCTTATATGGAATCGAAAAAATTTGAATCTTATTCTATGGAATCAAAAAATTCATTTGTTTCTTCTATTCTGAAATTTTTTTACAGGATCGGTTATCTATTTAGCCGATTTTGAATGTTAACTGTCAGCATCGGTTAATAAAAAAAACCGTTCAGGATACTTGACAATCAAGATCGGTGTGTTTTTTACCGATCTTGTTTATTTGCTGGATCGGTGTATAGGTAAACCGATCCGGATACACATTATCTACATCGGTTAAACCTGTAACCGATGTTAATACTTAACAATCACGAGCGGTTATCGTGTTTGCCCGATCCCAAAGGTATTAGCGTCAGTGTTTTATTTTAACCGATCCTGATGAGGCGATACTGTTTGCACATTTTCCACTAGTGTATACACGAATAATTACAGAATTTGTAATGATATCATGTGAAAAATGATTTTATTTCATAAACATAGTTATTGGGATTGTTTTAATTTATGGACACCAGCAATTTCAATGAAAATGAAAAGATGTTTGCATCTATTTTTATTGTATTTAACGAAGATATTTTCTATCCTACATTGAAATCAACAAAAAAAAAAAATTTGTTTGAACATCAGAGTTCACAAATTACAAGCAACAATTATAACAAGCATATAAATTGGCGTCATTAATTTATGACAGGAATAGAGAAGGAATACTAAGGCTATTGTTTTTCCAATGACATATATTGATACATTCCTACCTAAAAATGTAGCAAATATTGGGAATGTTTTATTTATAGGAGACCCGCAATTTCCATGCAAATCAAAAGATGTTTGCATATTTTGTTGCATTTATTAATGAAAATATTTTCCAGCTTAATTATATGAAAATCAACATAAAATATTGGGTTTAACCAACAAGTATTTACAATCGACAATTATAACAAGCATATCATGTTGACAACATTTATTTATGACAGGAATAGAGAAGGAATACTTAGGTTATTGGTTTTCCAATGACATATATGGAAACATTCCTCCTTCAAAAATAGCAAGTTTAGTTAAAAAGAATTTCTACTTGCTCAAATGCAAATATCTCCAAAATAAAACCCCACCACAGTTGTAAACTAACCCTGGCCCATTTTGCTTAGGGACAAATAGACAGTGATGGCTCTCAGGAGTTCAGAGAGATGATTGATATGATGGCAGGGTTGAAGGAGAAGGAACTCAAACAAAGGAAGGGAAAAGCAAGAAAGAGGTAATAATAGGAGTTAATAGAAGAGATGATATTTACCAAGCTGGAAATAATGCAGGAGATAGTATCAGTAGAAGCGCTGCTGCTTGTCATAGACATCGCCAGCTAGATCGGATTATCGCAGAAAGTGGAAGAAATTGAAGAATTCAAGAGGAACATAACAAAGAGAGAATGGTTTAGGGCAATAACCTTTTATAGCAGGGGTTTCAAATTTTGTAATCCCGAAATTATCCACTTGATCAGACGGCTGTGGCTAACCATAGGCTATAGCACACAAAATCCAACCGCTCAATATACAAACAATAGAATTAGAAAAATAGATCTGAAAATGAAGTATTCTATACCTTGTTCACTTTGAGCCTATATAGGCATTACATCTTACATCCATAACCTCACGATTCTCTATAATTCCTATCTTACCAAAAGGACCCTATAGTTCTATATATTGCATAAACATACATAAATCTCAACACTCCCCCTCAAGGTGGGCAAAAGATATCCATCAAGCCCATCTTGTCACATAACCTAACTAGATCTATTGAGCCAAGTCCTTTGGTGAGGCAGTCAGCTACTTGATCTCCAGTAGCTACATAACTCAGCTCCAATAGTCCACTTTCCAGCTTTTCCTTTATGAAGAACCTATCGATCTCCACATGCTTGGTTCTGTTATGCTGCACAGGATTGTTGGCAATGCTGATCGCTGACTTGCTATCGCACCACAACTTCATTTTAGCTCCGTGATTCACCTTGAGATCTTCTAGTAACCTCTTCAGCCACAGCATCTCAGCAACTCCCAATGCCATAGCCCTATACTCAGCTTCTGCCGTCGATCTCGCAACAACCGGCTGCTTCTTGCTCTTCCAAGAGACCAGGTTGCCTCCTACAAACATGCAGTAGCCAGATGTGGACTTCTTGTCATCGAGGCAACTAGCCCAGTCAGAGTCACAATAGCCCTCAATGTTCATGTGCCAATTCTGCTTGAAAATCAAGCCCATCCCTGGTGCACTCTTCAGGTACCTCAGAATGTGATACACTGCGTCCATATGACCCTTTCTAGGGTCATGCATGTAGCGGCTCACCACGCTTACTGCAAATGATATGTCGGGACGAGTGTGACCCAGATAGATCAATCGGCCTACCAGTCTCTGGTACCTCTCACGATCAACCTGTTCTCCTGCCTCTGCACTCATCTTGGCCTTCACATCAATTGGAGAAACTGCAGGCCTGCACCCCAACATGCCTGTCTCTGTGAGCAAGTCTAGGACATACTTCCTTTGGGATAAAACAATCCCCTCTGCTCCACGAGCCACCTCAATCCCAAGGAAGTACCTAAGCTGTCCCAAATCCTTCACCTCGAATTCCTTCCCCAATCTTGCCTTCAACTGTGCAACCTCCTCCTCATCATCCCCGGTAATGATCATATCATCGACATACACAGCCAGCATAGTAATGTGACCACCATGTTGTCGAGAAAACACCGTGTGGTCAGCATTGATTTGCTGATAGCCCATGCCTACCATAGCCTTCCTAAACCTATCAAACCAGGCCCGAGGAGATTGCTTCAACCCATAGAGCGACTTCTTGAGTCTACACACCTTACCCAATGTCTGGTTTGTGCCAAACCCCGGTGGAACCTCCATGTATACCTCCTCCAACAAATCACCATGAAGGAAGGCATTCTTCACATCGAGTTGGTGTAACTGCCATCCACCATTCACTGCCATAGAAACCAGTGTCCTTACTGTGCTCATCTTTGCCACGGGTGCAAAGGTCTCATCATAGTCAATGCCATAGGTCTGACTGTACCCCTTTGCTACCAACCGGGCCTTGTAGCGCTCAACCAGACCCTCTGGATTCTGCTTTACTGTGAAGACCCACTTGCATCCAACAGCCTTCTTGCCTGGTGGTAGTGACACAAGTTCACAGGTTTTGTTCTTGCAAAGGGCACTGAGCTCTTCTAGCATGGCTGCTTTCCATTTCGGATCTCCTTTAGCAACCTGCCAGTACTTAGGGATAGAGACAGTGTCTAATGATGCAATAAATGCTCCATGTACAAGTGATATGTGTGAGTAAGAAACAAATTTGGCAATGTCATGTGGGAAACCATATCGGTCAGGAGGAATGCCTGCATTCTCGCGAGGAGTCCTCCTTACCGATAGGGGAGTGGGAGGAGTAAGAAGAGGAATCATATCACCTGTGTATTCCTCATCTGAGGTGGATGGTGTAGGTATCTCAAGAGTCGGAGTAGGCAGGGACAAGGGACTTGGCACATGTGGCACTATAGGCATAGCTCCCTCATTCTGCTTCTTTCTCCTTACATACACTTCACCATATCTCGACTCCCCCTGAGCCTGAGTTCTACCACTTTCGGGCTCAATCCTCTCACCTTCGGGCTCAACCCTAGCCGAATCTAACTCACGTGTACCACCCACACTCACTGTCACCGTCCTTCTCTCACCATCACTACTATTCTCCCCCTCTCGCCTCATACCTCCTGTATCGAGCGAGTCTTCAAATGGTGATGTTGCTTCTGAGGAGTAATATGGTTCGAGCTCGTGAAAGGTAACATCCATACTAACAAACATTCTCCTCTCAACCGGGCTCCAGCAAGCATACCCTTTTTGAGTAGCTGAGTACCCCACAAAGATACACCTCACAGCTCTTGGATCAAGTTTTCCCACATTTGGCCTATTGTCATGTACAAAGCATACACACCCAAAGGTTTTGAGAGGAAGAATATCTCCATTCTTACCTGTCAGCATCTCAACTGGAGATCTCCAGTCCAATACTCGCGAGGGCATCATGTTGATCAAATAGGTTGCTGTCAGAACTGCTTGCCCCTACAAGTACTTTGGGACTTTCATCGAAATCATCATACTTCGAGTTACCTCAAGGAGATGCCTGTTCTTCCGTTCCGCTACCCCATTCTGCTCTGGTGTGTACGGACACGTGGTTTGATGCTGTATTCCCTGGGATGACAAGTATTCCCCAAATGCCCTATTAGTGTACTCTGTCCCGTTGTCAGACCTCAATACATTCACAACTGCACCGTATTGAGTATGAACCATTTTGTGAAAATCTTTAAAGCAAGCAAGTACATCACTCTTGTTTTTCATCAAGTAAAGCCAAGTCAAACGAGAAAAACAATCAATAAAGGACACAAAATATCTAAATCCATTCAAGGTAGTTGTAGGACAAGGTCCCCATACATCTGAGTGAATTAAATCAAAACTACAAGACCTCCTATTCTCAGAACTAGCATAAGAGCTTCTGGTATGTTTGCCTAACTCACATGCATCACATACCAACTTTTCCTTATCGGCCTTTTCAAACAAAGGCTGATACAACCTACTCAAAACAGGAAATGAAGAGTGACCCAAGCGCCTATGATGGAGCAGCAGTAAGTCCTCCACACTTCTCTCAGTTCCTCTAGCTCTCTCTACGATGGATGAGACGGCCGAGCCTATACCCTCCTTATCCATGTACCACAAGCCTCTATGTAGTGTGCCAGTCCCAAGTGCCTTGCCCGTCCCCTTCTCTCGGAAGATCACCTTGGGATTATCAAACACAACAACACAATTTAGTTGTGAGATAATGGCACTTATAGATAGAAGATTCACGGGAAAAGAAGGAGCATGCAAAACATTAGACAGAGTCAGAGTGTTGGTACATTTCACAGTACCCTTACCAACCACCGGCTGGGCCGTACCATCGGCTGTCCGGATGCTCTCTGGAACTGCTAGGTGAATATAAGAAGAAAACTCTCTAGCAGCACCAGTCACATGGCGAGATGCACCAGAATCGACTATCCAATTTGGTGATCTAGTGGTGGATATAGAGGGAAGGGCAAGTGTATCACAAGTACCTGTGGCTGTACCTGTGGTTGAGTAAGCAACAGAAGCAAAGTTACCCCTGGATGAAGATGAGGTGGATGCATCATCGACCACACTCTTCTCCTCACTTGCTCCTTTTTGCCTCCTCCTGACTATCTGTGAGGCCGCTTCCATGATCAGATCCTCCTCGGATAGCTCCACAATAGCTTCTTCTTTCTCTGCAACCATCAGATTTGCCCGGTTGCCTCCTCTTCCACCTCTTCGGCCCCCACGGCCGCGTCCTCGATTCCCAAACTGCCCTCTACCACCTGCATCTCTCTCCTTTGGTGGCTTAGGACAAGCCTTGATCAGATGACCTGTTTTCCCGCAGTTGTAACACCTGCGAGTCTCCCCCTTGGCACCTGTCATACCTGAGCTCGAGGCGGCCAAAGCTGATCGCGCACCTGGAGGTCCACTCGGCTCAGCATGTATCCTCATGCGACTCTCCTCTTGCATCATCGCAGCAATGGCCTCATCCAATGAAGGGATCTTCGGCTGGGCTAGGAGAACTGATCTCCTTTGATCAAAGGCCAAGTTCAGATGAGACAGAAACTGCATAGTCCTTATCCGTGTAAGGAGCTCCCGACTCTTGCAGCTCGGATCAATACAGCACGACACTTGTGAGAAGTGATCAAACTCTGCCCACAGCTTTTCCAGATCCAAGGAGTAATCCTGAATCGATCTATCTCCCTGCACCACAGCCTCTATCTCCTGCTGAATCTGGAACACCCTCATGTGGTTCTCAGTCCCACCATAGGTCCTCTTCAGCTTTGCCCAGATGTCCTTCACAAGTCGGATGCCATCTACTGAAGAGGCGATCGATTGTTTCATCGAGTTGAGCAACCAGGTGTAGATCAAGGCATGTGTGGTCCTCCACTCATCGGCCTGAGTAGTACCACTCGCTGGCTCATCCCCTGTCAGATACCCCTTGAGCTTCCTACCTTCTAGAGCAGTCTCGATCCGACGCGACCAACTCAGATATGTGGCCGGTCCATCAAGCTTAAGCTCCACAGCTTGGAGATCTAGCTTCACCTGCGGTGGATCACGTGCCAAGGTATTGGTCGAGGCACTGGCTCCCTGTATAAGTCCAACCAGCACCTTTAGAACCTCTGGATCAACACCCGTCAGTAGTTCTAGAGCCCCTTTATCTTCCGAGCTCTCTGTTGACATCTTTTCTCAAAGGATCCAAGTCTCGATCACACAGATCACACGTGACTTCCTTCCCTTTCTTGATCCGATCACTTGTATCTCTCGTAAAGACCCGATCTTGCACCCTCAAGACGGATCTAAACCATCTCCCCCTTTCTTCTTCTTCTTCTTGACCCGATCTTGATCTATCTCATCAAGATTCGAGCTCAAACCCGATCGAAATCTCGATCCAAACCCGCTTCTCGGGTATCGTGGGGTAAGGGCCCCCCACGCCGGCCTAAACGATCACAAGTAGCCTACCTTGTTAGTTGACCGGCCTAGAGAAGAAGATGACCGGTCTTAGAAGGGGTTTCTGCCTTGGCTGTAGAAGAGGGCGGCCTTGGCTGTAGAGGAGGGCGGAGCTACAGTGTCGGCTGTAGAAGCAGGAGAGAAGGTTGTGGCTGAGAGAGGCGGAGCAGCGGACCTCCTAGGCGGCTGTGCTGGCCAGCGGACCAGCGGACCAGCTAGGTCAGATCTGGAATATCAGTCCATGGCAGATCTGACCAACGGACCTCCTAGGCGGCTGTGCTGGCCAGTGGCAGCCTAGGCGGAGGTAGGCGGGGCCAGGCGGAGGTCCAACGATGCTCAGGCGGCCCTGGCGGCGGTTCGCTGCTACAGTACCACGGGCTGCTACAGTGTCGCGATTTTAGGTTTTTCAGCTCTGATACCAAATAGAATTAGAAAAATAGATCTGAAAATGAAGTATTCTATTCCTTGTTCACTTTGAGCCTATATAGGCATTACATCTTACATCCATAACCTCACGATTCTCTATAATTCCTATCTTACCAAAAGGACCCTATAGTTCTATATATTGCATAAACATACATAAATCTCAACACAAACCCTAATAACTCACATCTTACACTCACTCGTACTTATGCGGCGCTAGTAACATCTAAGAAAAACAAGAAGTATCTCATCTTTCCCAAATAAAAAAAAAAAATCAAAATCAAGCCCTAACCGGCCGGCTCACAATCATATCCATCTTTGCTGTCTTCCTTGTCATTAAATCAAAGCTGAATTGAGCTTATTGTCTCATACTTAGGTTGTAAAGACAGCAGAATCACAATATATAGCTTACTACCCTACAGCTACTGATAGATCCCATAAGAATTTACGTTCCAAATATATATATATAGAGTGATGCTCCTGTGGATTAAAAATACCGTCGCTACTGTTCATTTGTAGTTGATCCAACGTTTCATAAATGCTGACTATTTTCTTTTCTCGGAAGGGTAAAAATGGTAGAAGAAGGGTAAAAATGGTAGGAGAAGAGGCGCTAAGTTCCGATCCAGCAGACCCCTCTCCTCTCTCACGCGACCCCTCTCCTCTCTCATTTACACACACTCGTCCGCGACGGAAGCGAGGCGCTAAGCACTCGTCCGCGACCCCTCTCCTCTCTCACGCAAATCCAGCAGACCACCCTCCTCTCTCACCCCTCCAGCAGATCGAGCAGACCAGCGACCCCTCTACTCTCGTCCGCGACCCCTCTCCTTTCTCACTCTCCACCAGCTCCTCGCCTCTCTCGCTCGCTGCAGCAGACTCGTCCGCGACCCCTCTCTCGCTCGCTGCAGACCAGCTCCTCGCCTCTCTCCCTCCGCCACCCCCTACTCTCGCTCTAGCGCCAGCACCACCCTCGCTCCAATTTCCAGCAAATGTGCTTCACATTTTGGTGTGTGTGAGCCGGTCAACCAATTCTGCTGGTTAACCAATTTCCAGCAAATGTGCTTCACTATTTCCAGATCAAACTATTTAAACAACGGTTCTGCTGGTTAACCAATTCTGCTGGTTCTGCTCAATTCTGCTGGTTCTGCCCAATTCTGCTGGTTCTGCTCAATTACTATTGTTAGTAAAGTAATTGGTAAGTTTTCAGTTTATGTTCAATTAAGGAATAAGGACAATAAGAAAATTTGGTTATTTACAGTGGTGTATGGCCCCCACGATAGCTAGTTAGAGGTCTGATATTTTTCTTGAGTTGAATAACTTCTCTCAATTAGGAGTTTCTGCTTGGTTACTTTGTGGGGACTTTAACATGGTTAGAAGGAGGTGAGGGTAGGCAATAGTTATAATCGCGTGGTGAGTAGGAGATTTAATCATTTGATTTCTGATCTACAGTTGTTAGAGTTATCTTTAAATGATAGACAATTTACATGGGCTAAAAAGAATACAAAAGACTATGAATTTCTCAAAGGCTCTTATATAGGCTCTTATATAGGCGCTGAATTTCTTACATTTGCTGCTGTGGTGCTGTAGTGACCTATTGACATGGCACTTTAGGTCAGTGATAATTTGGTGCTGCCTTATCTTCTCCAATCGGAGAAGGTGCCAATTTGAACCAAAAAGAAAGGTTTGATTGTATAATTGAACTAAGTGCAATAGTAGAAAGATCAAAATGAGAATAGGCTTAATTGTTTAATTAGAAATTCAATTAGACACATATGATGTCTTCTTTTATGGTGTGTCATTATTTCTTCGTTAAGATTTTTTCCTTCTCTCATATTATGACAGTATTATAGTCCAAAAGATGATTTGTTGGAGGAAGAATTCAGGCTAAGGAGAAGATGGTATAGAAGAAAGGATTTGGAGGTATGTACCTTGTTTCTCTACTTGATCTGAAACTTCTTTTCTATAATCCAACCATTTGTGTTATGGTAAGAGCAAGAAAGAAGACTTAAGTCCATCAATTAACAAGTCTTTACATCTGTGCATATGCAACAGGACCTAAGAGGTTTCAAAATTTCAGCTTTATATCCAACTTCTGTATTGATAGGCTTGGGCGTCTCGTTCATTCCTCATTGTTGCATTGATGAAAGGTGGACCAAAACTGCTAAGTCGTTGTTTTCTTCAGACAGGAAAGGTGGGTATTTTGAGGTTCCTGAACAGATTCAAATGTGCCATGAGCTGACAAAGCTAAGCACACAAATAAGCTACCAAGCATCTATGTCGAGCGCACAATATGTGAAAACAAGAGAGGTGTTGAAAGAAGAGCAACGTCGCCTTGATGAAGTTGATAAAGGAATCAAGAAGTGTAAGGTGGAAAAGAATGTTGTCTCAAGTGATGATAAATCACTCCAGAAGATTGAGAACCCAAAACCTGTTGTGACGAAAGGCGCACCGAAGAAGAAGAAGTACGAGTGGATGAAGTCCTCACTTGAAGGAAAGAGGAAGAACAAATGCGGGCATTGCGGTATGGTAGGTCATAATCGACAAAGATGTCAAATTCTCCAAGCGGTACGTGAAAATACGATTATGTAGTGTTAAATTACATGTTAGAGATATTTAGATATATACTTTAACTACTTTGATCTGATTCTAAATAGTTTGTTTAACTAATTAGATATATACCGATGCTAAATCCCACAATTTAGGACCAAAATCTGATTACTTTGATCCTTGTCCCTAAAGAACAATATATATGTAAGTATCTTGTAGAAGCATGTATTACTATTAGAATTTACCAGAAGCAAATTTAGCAACTAATGTTACTAGGCTGCATAGCACACCTTTTATTCATTTTTTTTTTGTTACTACTTATAGTAAAATGTCAATAAGCAAGTGAATTTAGAGAGTAATTTGTTTTAACATGCATATTTCTTATCACAGGTTGAAAGTCGGAGAGGGAGGCCGTGTGAATATACTAATCTAGAGGCAATTACAAAGCCACTAAGCATCCTTGAGCCTGATGGTGGCGGTATGGTGGTGGAAACAATGATGAAAGTAAGAAGGGCAACAGTTGGAAGGGCAACAGGAGAGCCATCAAATTCAAAATCAAGACTATAGATGAAGAAAAATAAAGGGGTAGATTAGAGGCAACTGGGGACTAAGTTTCAGAAACTGGATCATTTTGTCCTGAGTTTTTTTATTGTTGAAAAATTGAGGTAACGACTTGATGAAAATTGTCCTGAAACTTTTTTTTCTAATCTTAGCTTGTTGTCTTTCAATGTCATAGTTGTTTCTTCTGAAAACTTTGTTTTTCTTAATCTACTAGCATGATAGTGTTGCATTTGTGGGATGGATCTTTTGCGTAAATAGTATACATCTGAAATGATACCTTCTTTTGCATATAACATATTTTTTTTTTCTCTTCTAATTTGTATGGCACACAGTGAAGCTCCTTACTTTTTTCCTTTTTACTGTATAATGAAGTGTCATATCTTTGTTTTACTTTCTTATTTTGTGTGTTGTTAATTGTTGTTAATTTTTGTGTACAAGATATTTGTTTCATGTGATGTTGGGTTGTTAGTTGTAACCATGTTTGTGTTATTAGATGTATTTGTTCATAATTGTTGTGTTGTTGTTTATTGATTTGTTTCACGTGATGTTGTGTTGTTAGTTATTGTTAGTTTTTGTGTAATTAGTTTGTAATATGAAGAAGAAAATAGTTATGTTTGTAATATGAAGAAGAAAATAGTTATGTTTGTGTTATTACAAATTGTGGTATAACAAAGAATTTAATATGTTGGGTCATTAGTTCCCTTTCAAGCATATGATGTATCTATTATGGGTTCCCTTTCCCAATCTGATGCAACTATAATGGGTTCCCTTTATTTGTAACAAATGTGATCTTTCCTATAGGAGAACATACTGATGAGGTTCTCAAATAGACAACCAAGAATAGGAGAACATACTGATGAGGTTCTCAAATAGACAACCAAGAATAGGAGAACATACAATGACATACCAAAATGAATAACCAATGTGATCTTTCCTACTTCAAGAAAGACACTAGGTACATACTGATGTTTCTCAAAATTTCAGTTTGCCCCCTACTTCATGGAGAATTATAAAAGAAGGTCAAATACCTATCAAACCAATTCAAATTTAAACAACAAATAATAGTGTCAAATCAGCCATGTCTCGCAAATAATCCTCTTTACTACTGACTTGATCATCCTTTTATGTAGCAATCTTTGTTCAGACCGCTCTTAGTTTCATACTAGAGGTGCACCTCGCTTTGCTTCGGCGGATGCTTGTTGAGATAAGAGGGAAAATAACATCAAAAGTTTACATAGAAAAATTATATAGAACGAAAAAGTAATATACTACAGAGGTGGAAGAAACACTTGTACTGATTTAGCTTCATATCTATAAATAAGAGAAGTTTTTTTTTTTTCCAAAAAAGGCCATAAGCCGGTTTCATATATGAAACTGTTAAGTTACAGCTAGTAGGTTCAGTAAATCAGTCCATGGTAACATATGGTATCCATAATTTCTTGCTAAAGCTACATAACTTAGTTTTGCTTGAAGCAAGATCAAAATATATATATATAATATATGTACAAAACAGGCAACCAAAAGACAGATATATGAAAGATATAACAAAGTTCAAAGGTTCCAAATTAGACAACAAAATATGTAAGTCACACACTCCATACGAAGGAGGTGACAAAAAGAGGCAGTTCTTCATCTTCATGATCATCATTGCCAGTTACCCACTCCAGCATTAGAATGTCGTCTGGACTGACCACCTGTAAATGAATAACATCCAGATCCTGTAGCAGCCAAGCCTGAGCTGCTTCTGTACTGGAACACTGGTGGCACTAACAATGTAATTCTAAGACAATGTTCCTAGAAGAGTAAATGATTGAATTATTAAAACAAAAATCGTTTCTATGTTTCCATATACTCCAAATAGTGGCACTAACAACCACCAAAACAGCAGTTTTCTGTATTTTCTGGAGAGTGTATTTGGTTGTCTTGCCTTCTTTTTTCTTCCAAATAGTTGTTGTTTATTTATGTAACAGTATAACAGGTTATAAAAAATTTACACAAATGGGATGGTTATAAATTTTCAAACAAGAAAAAATACAGTATCGGCTGAGAACATATGTTATTTAAAATCATAATTACTGTACATGAATCTCTATTTTCATCACGTTATGCATTACTGTATGAATCAGAATTACTACACGAGTAAGCAAGTTCTTCTCTATTGTTTTCACACTATCACATACTTGTCTTTAGGTCCCTTGTACCAGCAAATTAGTTCACAAACACACTGTGTGCAGCAGATAGAAAAACATATACCAGTAAGTAGTACCTGGTGAGCCTCATACCTGCCAATCAATAAGAAAATTCCTAAATAAGCATCTATTTATAATCATTTTATTGATCTTGTTATTGACAATTTGGTCATCTGCAATTTTACATCTGCACCAAGCCAAATTTCAGTACACTACTGCAAGTTACATAAAAAAAATCTTCTTTCATTCTACTTTGAGATGCCACTGTTCCTAAGCTAAGGTACTACTGTACCGACTGCTTCTTACCAGTACCAGTCCAATGAGGTTCTTTCTATCAATGTAGTGGACAAACAACTCAAACATATAAAATTCATACAGGTTCGTACATACCAGCAAATTGAGCAAATTGAGGCAGTATTCGTACTTAACAGGTTCAAGCCCGAGCTCTCCTCTCTCTCCTTTTCGTGTTGTCCTCTGTCAAAGCTCTTTCAAAGCTCCCCTTTCACAGTCTTAGGGTTTCCGTTCCCTCATTTCAAAGCTCCTCTTTCAAAGTCGTAGGGCATCTCCTCTTTCAAAACCTGTCTTTTCAACAGATATAGACTTCTAATTTCCGTTCCCTCATTACAGTTGGAGAGTGTAAGAGAGAAAGAGGAACAAATCAAGCAATAGAGAGGCGAGAGAAGAAAGAGACCGATCGGGTTTGAAATTGAGGGTTTTTATTTGTTTTGAGAAAGGGAGGCGATCCGTGTGAATTCAACTGATTGGCTCCCAGGCGATCCGTGTGATGCCACGGCAGCGATCCGTGGGATGCTTTCTCATTGGCTCCCAGGCGCTCCGTGTGAGTAATTTATGCACAGTGGGGTCCGTGGGTCAGAGAGAGAGCATGCAGTGCCATTCAAGTTTTTTACATTTTTTTAACAGTAATAAATATGAAAATAATGCTAAATGAATATTTTAATTTTTTTTACATCTTATATGGCTAAATAATACTTACCCATATCATTTTTATAGGCTTCAATCATTATATGTCCATTCAAATTTATAAAACATTTCCGGACCGTTCATTTTCACGTGGGAATTCAACGGTGGATCTGCAACAAAATCATTCCAAATCTGATCTGAAATGATCAAGGTACAATGTTGAACGCAACCAACACAAAAGTTCGGAGGTTTTATTATGTAGGAGCTTCGATCGAACACGAATTCCTTATGGCCATACGATGCTTCAATCTTCACTCAGCTAGATGGATGGGCAAATGAAAAAAAAAATTCCTGAAAATTTCAAGAAAAACATTAAATGCAGTGCTCTTTGATTTCAACGGTCCCGATCGGTCAACGGACGACAGATTTTCGTGCCCCTTCATTAACTCTCCTCGCAAGAGTTTATGTTTCATAAAACATAAACTCTTGCGAGGAGAGTTAATGAAGGGGCACGAAAATCTGTCGTCCGTTGACCGATCGGGACCGTTGAAATCAAAGAGCACTGCATTTAATGTTTTTCTTGAAATTTTCAGGAATTTTTTTTTTCATTTGCCCATCCATCTAGCTGAGTGAAGATTGAAGCATCGTATGGCCATAAGGAATTCGTGTTCGATCGAAGCTCCTACATAATAAAACCTCCGAACTTTTGTGTTGGTTGCGTTCAACATTGTAATCAACTAATAAAAAATTAATTTCTAAATTTTTAAAATGTTGTTAATGTATACAAAATTCATTTAGAAAGTTTTTTACGTTATTGCTGTCACAAAAAAAATTGCAAATAGGTGAAAAATACCTATTTTTTTATAAAAATTCAAAAAATTGCAAATAAACATGCAAAAATTAAAAATAAAGTAAAAAGTTTGAAAAAATATTTTTTTTTAATATTTTCGAAATGATTTGCGGCCTAAGCATATCTTGTATCACTTTCATAAAAATTCCCATATAAAATTGTGTAAATCTTTTTTTTTTTAAATTCCATATTTTGTATCACTTTCATAAACATATTTTGAACATGTGCACATCATTAAAAATTCCCATATAAAAATGTTGAACTGACCCATATTATTTTTGTTTGGTATTACCCAAAAAATAAATAAGAAAATATTGAAAAATTAAATAAAAAAATGAGAAATAATACAAATATAATCCAAAAATAAATAAAAAAAAAAATAATAAATAATAAAAAATTAAATTAAAAAATAATACAAATATAATCCAAAAAAAAAAAAATACACAATACAAAAATAGTGTCAAAATGGAAAGACTCGTTGACTCGAATAAAAAATAAAAAAAAATCAGATAATAACAAATAAAAATATAAAATTAAATAAAAAAATTAAATATTAAAAAATCATTTTCTAAATTTTTTGTCCATTGTTCAACATCTCAAACCATTTTGGAACCAAAATTAAATATTAAAAAATATAAATTAATTAATTAATAAAAAATTAAATTAAATAATAAAAAAATCAAAAATTAAATAATAAAAAATCAGGACAAATTATAAAAATCTTAAAAAATAAAGATAATACTCACTCACTCAAATAGAGTATATTACTAGAACATATGTTGGAGATCATATATGAAAGGTACAAACGTTATCAGAGATTATTCTCTTAGAGATTGCAACACACATCAGGCTATCATTTAATCATTTAATAATCTCAATACGCACTAGATTGCCTCCTCCATCATTGCAATCTAGAAAATATGCCAAACATCATTTAAATATGCATCCTCGATCATTGGTTATGAACGAGGGATTTAGTTGAGATTATTAAATTTTTAAATGAAAAACATCTCAGTTTTAATCGAAGTCAGAGATTGCAACACACATCATATATCATATATCGTATATTAGAGATCATATAACCGTGCGCATAAATGTTGATGCTAATCGTACGGTCCTAGATCTAATTGAACCTAAATATAGGTCCGATGCCCATCAGATATTATCTCATTGGAGATTACAACACACATCAGATATTATCATTTAATCATTTAATAAGCTACAACAGAATATTACACATCTATAATTGGTAAGCTACAACAGAATATTACACATCTATAATTGCAACACACATCAGATACCACCAATTATGTAACAATAATAGTAAGCTACAACAGAATATTACACATCTATAATTGGTACGTAGATTGTCCAAAGAATAACAATATCCTAAAAAATAAGTAGCGATTAAACGGGGAATTTACTTAAATTCATAGGTGGTTAGCTGAATCATTACATGATCATTCCTCTCTCATCTCTCTATCTCATCTCTATGTACACAGAAGCATTAAGCTCTGAATAAGGAATTCAGGATTTCAAAGTTCCATCTTCATATGAGCCTGTTGAATTGAACCTACATAATTTTAACAATAACATAAAAAATCTATAAGCAAGGTTTAATATTAGCACACCAAGGTACTAAATTGGAAGTTTTTTAAACAGAGAGAAAAAAAAAAAAGTCGTATGAAACACACCGTTGAAGGCTTGAGAGGATACAGGAATTTCTTCTTGATTTTGTCTAATATCCATCTGAACTACATTCTGCAGATCATCGTGCCAAAACGCCCCAAGCTACCAAAAAAAAAAAAAGTAATTAACAACTGATAGGCAAAATTTCATCAGTATCCTAGAAAGCAATAAAATATCACATATAACCCCCAAAGTAAGAAAAGAAAACTTATCACAAATTATACAATGTTTACCTGAGAAGCAGCATCTGTAATAGCATTAAAGAAAGGGTGCATAGTGTTGTGGGGGTCAACTGAAGAGGGACTGGAGGAAACAAAATGGAGGGGATTCGCTTGCTGTTGGCTGTTAGTGAATGGTAAGGCCGAACCAGATGTGTCCAGTGGAAATGATGAATTCAACAATGGAGCACATGCTTGTTGCATCTGAATTCACACATCCACAACAAATATAAACAAACAAAGCTGATGAGTACAAGACAGAATAAGGTTGGTCATGAAATCAAAAAATTCTCAGGGACCTACTTCAGTAGAAAGAAAATTGCATATACCAATAAAAAAGATGTTAACTTCATGTACAGTTGGGTTTATACTTTAAAGTTTCCATTTCCTTTTCTCAATTTAGGTACAGTAATTTCTGTTTAGTGTGCCTTTCTTATTCAACGATCGTGTTACTATTGTATAATACTAGTACGCATCATGTGAATTATTGTTTTCCTTTTAAAACACGAAACTTACATCTTTGGTAAGGAGGCTCGGTAAATTGTTGAATCTAGTTGGGGGTTCACTGTCGCCAGCTTCATTGATAAAAACTGATCACAGATATTAAAAAAAAAAAGAGAAATTCAGAAAGTTAAACATAAAAATTATAGATATCTATATTTTGAATCTGAACAAGTATATAGAAGAGATTTAATACATACCTCAACTTGCCGTTGCAATGATTGCACATAGTTTATGATTTCATCTAGCATTACTGCTTTGCCTACTACCTACATCCACCAACAAAATTTATTAAAATTACTCTAAACCAATAGAACTCTCAAAACATTGCAAATGGAATCCTATATAACCTTGATAAAAGTGCAGTGATTGATTTAAAAAGGATTAATTTGGATATTTTACATAAGAGGACTTGCATATCTTAAAAGAATGAAATTGTAAAAAAAGCATAGAATTGTCACCTTATTGCAACCCGGTACAAGGTCTTGCAATAACTTCATCCTCTGACTAATTTTCTCTCTTCTAACCTAAACAAAAACATAAAAGAAGAAAAATTATCTTCATTGATCATAAAAATACAAGAGCAATTCGAAAATATATTTTTAAAAACATACTCGTTCAGCTAAGCTGTGGCTGTCAGTTGCTTCGCCTCTTCTAGCTCTAACATGAATGTAATCCTTGGGAGGCTCAGGTAGTTTTGTACCAGTATCCTTTCCTTTGTTCTTGGCACCATTGCCCTTCTCTGTTGTACCAGTACTGACACTCCCATTTGGTTCTGATTTGGGCTTAATTCCCTCTTCTTGTGTCCCGTAACTCTCCACCGACTTGCATCTCTTTGTATCTGATCCCTTATCCTCTGAAACCTTTAGAATAAAAGAAATACAATATCAGATCTTGTGCCAATTTGAAAATAAACTGTCCATTGAGTATGAACAAGTAAAATTCAGTACTATGTGAGGCTAATGTACACAATGGATGCTCAATTGAGATAAATTGGCCTGAACTGATGCTGATTCCTATTCTGAGAGGGCTATGAAGCTTAATTATGCTTAAATTGGGGTTTAATTGAAAATTGGAAATAATACTTAATTGCTCATGCAGGATTGCAGGTTATTTTCCTTGTTTATTCGTCAGTTTTATTCAATCTAGAATTTGAGAGCTAAGTAGTTATCCTAATTAGCTTCTACTTGATTAATTTCAATTTTCTGCTCATGAAATCAAGGTGCGAGTAAATGTGGCAAAATTTTAATTTCAATTATTAAAAAAATTCCACTGTTTTGATAAAAAGAATTATAAGAGAGAAATTTGAACCAAATCCCTGCACTACAAATAATATAATTAAAAAACCCTCCATTTTAAATATATGAAAAGGACCTTATCTTATGAGGAAATTCAAAAAATTAAGAATAAAGAGCCGATCATAACACCATGAATTATTTAACCTTTCAGTGTTGCTAAGTAAGAAGAATTACAAAAATACCCCTAATTAAAGATCCATTTATTGCCACTTTTTCCACGTACCTTTTGTGTCTCTTTCCCTTTTTCCTTTTGCTGATGCCTTTCTCTTTCTCACACAGTTATCTGAAGGACCCACTAACCCAATTTGACCGCTACCTGATACCGGGTCTGATACTGATGACTCGTCACGCCCGTTAACAGCATTGTTGAACCCCAATTGAGCTTTATCAAGCAATTGTGTCACTTGTCCACCACCTAATAGTCCAGCTTCTGGCCTTTGATCCTTAATGGATGTTAAATCAAATTGGGTCATAAACCCGGGACAGTTCCGCCCATCAAAGCAAGAGAGTCTGGCAGCCCTTTCACTGAAACCAGAATCAGGTTGGAACTGGTCTATGTGGTTCATTGGTACAAGATTAGGCAACATGGGCATGAGACCTGCTCTGCATCCCCCCATTGAGAGGTTAAGCTCTGGTGGAGGTGAAGTAAGGGACCCGGTACACTCCATCATCATCTGCACCAGAAGGGCTGCTCTCTATAGTCTGCAAGACAGCAACATATCCATATTGTCAAAATGAAAACTTCTGCGCTAACACATACTGAAAAGTTACAATTAAAATGTGAAAGAAAGTTACCAATGTGAAGATTATGTGACTTCGACTGCTGACAAGATTGAAATTATTAGATCCCACATGCCTGTGCTCTGCACCGAAATATTGGATTGAAGAACTTATTACAAGAATTAGCAATATCTCTAATTCATAACAATAAAATTCGTAAACACTACTCTAATGGCAACCATGTAAGCTAGTCAACTAAAATATTAAGATTATAGTTGCTCTACATCATGTCTAGACAAAAAGTTAAAAAAATAAAACAGGCTCATGCGAACATCAGTACCTTCGCCAGATGATATTAATGAAAGGGCATGAGCATAAGACAGCACTACCTCTTCTTTAATTCCTTCCACATATGTTCCCTTCATATAATACCAAGCAATTCAAGTAACTAATAATGATTGTTGGTGCTACATTTGGAAATAATTTTAAGGGTATGAAATTAGCTATCATTCAAAAAGAAAGAGAAAAAGATATATTTGTTACTGACCTTGAGGCACTGGTGCCGGAGAGAGGCGTGAAGCACTAGCGTAGGGAGAATGGTGGAGCGAGAGAGAGTAGGGGGTGGCGGAGGGAGGTGCTGGAGCGAGAGAGGCGAGGAGCTGGTGGAGAGTGAGAAAGCGGGAGGGAGAAGAAATCGCGATGGGAGAGTTTTGGGCCTAGCGCGCGGGAGGGTTTTCCGACGAGTGTCGTGAGAGAGGTCGCGAGAGAGTCGCCAGAGATAGGGTTAGGGTTAGGATATCGCCGCGATTTTTCTTTTTTGAAATGGGGAGAAGTAGACAGCGGGAGAAATGGGGAGAAGTAGACAGCGGGAGAGGAGGAGGTTTTGTGAAATTACACTATTGCCCTTCCGACCTAAAAACAGTGTAAAAATTAACAAATTAATTTGAACCGTTGGATCAAGTACAAATGAACAGTGTTGACGGTATTTTTAATCCACAGAAGCAAATGCCATATAGATATGCATAGATAGATGGGGTTGATTGATGCATGGGAGCTATTTTCCAACATTATAAAATAACTCTTCATTAGTTCCTCATTTGATTATCGGTGGGAAGTGTGTCTTTTCTATATATATATATTCTGAATTTTTCATAGTTGCACTTTGTCTTACCAAACAAATTCATGCAGGTATATATATATCGAAACATACAGTAGTGAAATCTCATGATAAGTTTCCTAGCAAGACTGTTAGACTTTGTTACATAGGAGCAAATAATTAAGCACCCTCATGGCCTGTATTATATATGACTTATAATGATCTTGTATTAATTTCACTGAAAATTCAAAAAAGGATCCTTCCAGCCACTAGCTAATAGGCTAGAGTGTTGTACCGTGTATATATATATGTCCATATTGGCAACCATATCAAAAGCTAGTTTCAAATGAAATTGTAATACAAGTACCTGATGATGTGGTGAGCCATCAGAATAGTAGACATCTATCGGCCAGCTCTCACAAGTTAGAAGGACATGGAGATGCCCCGTGAGACTTTCGTGCACTGTCAATAAATTCCTCCAGAACATGATCGATCCTCTACCGGCAATTCCTGGATGAGGCATATATGTTCAATTCCCGCAGTGTCATTCTTCCCCATCCTGGGACCATGTTTCCATTTCAGACTGAATTTGCAAGTGCATGCTTGCTCTTCTGCACCATCATCGGCCCTGTGTTCTGACCGGGAAACCTGGAGTTTAAAAAAGAAGCACTAAGAGACCGTATTTGATGAGTAATATACTTAATTCAAATACCAAATAAGCAGCATTAGTATCGTTCATCATCGCATGCAAGGTTTGCAAAACCAGAGTTTTATTTGAATTAAGATTTAAGAAGTGTATAACCAAACACTAAGAGCCCTCATTTGATGAGTAATATTGAAGTTAATTCAAAGACCAGATAAGCAGTGTGTTGTTGTTTACATCTTGCCTATGTGCAGATGTGCCATTTTTTTTTTTGGAAAATGACAGAAAGCAAACTCCTAATTAAGGCCAACCAAATTAACAATATGTTACATTGGGCTTTATTTCTAACTAATGATTACTAGCTAGACTTAGAAAGAAAAATAAACAAGAGATCACACGATTCAATGTAATGAAAATTAGATGATAAAAGGCTCCTTGATTGTGTTCCATATTGACTCTGATATAACAAAATTAATGTGCTTTTGAAGTTGTGTAGGTTTTAAAGTTTTTAGCCCAAATATTATTATTAACTTTATTTAATGAAAAGAATGACAGACACAACACTGAATCAAATTACAAGAATTAGTCCTGGAACAAAACAATGAATTAATTCTAAGAAGAGAAACCAGTTTTTGATTGTTTTTAAGTTTGGAATCCTTCTATTCTCTTACAATAACAAAACTTGTAATAATTAATTTTCATGTTGTTCAACTGTAAATCTGATGCAACACAGAGGAGTAAGCTTAGCCACTTCAGATTCTGTTTTTCCCTTTTTTCCCAATTACAGAAGTAGCAAACAAGCAATAAATAGCAACTCTGTTAAAAATTTCTAAAGCCAACTTATTTCATATAATTAAGAACCTTCTCTATTTTACATTTTCCTAGAAATAGGCACCAGCAAGTACCTAAAAGGGCTAGAGCGTCAACTATTGAAATTAATGTTTTTGGAAAAATAAAAAATATTAAATGGGTCAATTAGTCAGATAGTTAATTAGGACTTGAGAGTAGGTCCGATGGGCATCGGACCTACCTCGGTTCGATGGGTTTAATCACCATCGATTTGCTTTTAGATTCGTGCAAAATATTTTAAACCCCGTGCATGTATGTTTCAATTTTCGTGCGCACAAATCTTATACTCGATCGGACGGTCAGAGTGGCGTTGAACCTAAAAGTAGGTCCGATGCCCACCTAAAAGTAGGTCCGATGGGCATCGGACCTACTCCATTCTCGTTAATTAGATAAATGTATTTGGAATTTCTAGATATATTAATTGTTTATGTTTTCAAGAAACATGTTGGGGAGTGCAATTTATGCACTTGGTATTTGTGTTGTGTTTAATTATATTTATGCTCTTAGATTTGTAAAAGGTCACCATATGGCATATAAATAGGAGATATGTAATTTGTAAAAGTATATCAACATAATAGAATGAAAATTTATGCATAAAAGTTATCCTCCTTTCTCTTTCTCTCATCCACTAAAATACTAAACAAAATAACATAGGTCTTGAATAGGCCAACATAAGTGGTATGAGAGCGTAGATTGCGTGAGAGTTCAAGTGAGATTTCTCTAATAGAAGTGTGATAAAAAAAAGTTGAGAGCGTGATGGCTATGCAAGGTGCGCAACTCGTCTTTGATGGCAAGAATTATGACTATTGGAGTATAAAGATGAAGACCCTCTTGATCTCACAAGATTTATGGGAGATAGTGAAAGAAGGTTGTGAAGAGAAAAAAAAATGAGAAGGGAAAAAACAAGGTTGAGACGTCGGGTGAAAAAAAGAAGAATAAGAAGAAAGATGCGAAGGCTCGCTATTTGATTCAACAAGCCATCACTGACAAGATTTTTTCAAGAATAATCGATGCGACAAGTTCGAAAGAAGCATGGCAGATTTTGCAAAATGAGTTTTAAGGTACCGAAAAGTTAGAGCCGTAAAACTTTTAACTCTTAAGAGAGATTTTTAGAATTTACAAATGAAGGAGAAATAGACTTTAAAAGTGTATTTTTCTAAAGTGATTGAGTTGGTGAATCAAATTAAAAAGTTCGGTGAAAACTTAACCGATAAATCGGTTTATGAGAAAAAATTTTAATTAGTCTCTTTCCAAGTACAACAATATTGCAGCCATTGTTGAAGAAATCAAAGACCTCTCTACCCTTAGCATCCAAGACTTAATGGGTTCTCTTTGAGTGAAATTTGTGTAACATTGGTTCCAGGGCTTAGTGCTTGTATTCTTGATTGCTTTAAATGTTACCTAGGATTGTGCAGTGGAGATAACTCTATTGTCGTAATTCTTGGGTAATTTTTATGAATTTCTAATTCTCAACGAAGGTTTAAGTTGTATTAGCTTGTGTTGTGCTCCTTGATCTTCCAGGTGATTGTGCAGTAAAAAATGAACTTTGTAGAAGCAATAAAGAAAAGTTTATTAATGTATATAATTGTAGTTTCCCCAAATGAGGTTGGAATATGACAAATGATAAATATTTCCATAGTCGATTTAAATTTCTAATTTAACTCAATCTTTTTGTTTGAAGAGGGAGTCATGGAGAGAGCGTAGAAAAAAAATATTGGGCAGAGGTCAGAGAAACATAGAGGAAAGTTGAAAAACGGAGAAGAAGAGAAAGGGGCTCATTTCTAATTTTTTGGTTGATGTGGCGTCAATTGCAACTCTAATTAAATTTCTGAGATGGAGTGATTTAAAAATTATGAATCCCTTTAATTGCTAAACTCAGTAACGTGGCTCAAATTAATTGTTAAAATGTTTGCTGTAATGGAGATGCTCTAATCATGTTGTACGTTCACCATTTTATATGTGTTTATATATATTTCAAGATTTTTATTTATTCGTATTCAAAATTTTCTGAATGCATAATAAATTTCTGTGTAAATTAATTTTTAACCTTTTCTGTAATATATAGTTAATTTTTGGATATTTTTTAAGTAAAGCCTGAGAAACAATCTAGTACAAAAAGTTAGTTAATAGTTTGTCAAAAGCAAATAGGAGAAGCCAAAAGGTAACAAATGATGTACCCCTAATTAAGGGGAATTTTCATGTATGATCCTCAAAAATCTTGAAATTACGTATATCTCTCTCTAAATTCGTAATATCATATTTATCTTTTTAAATTTTAGAAACTCACAAATTTATCCAATATATTGACTTTTCTATTAAAACTCATTTTTTATTTTATAAACTTTCCATTTTACTTTTTACTAAAAGTGTGTGTGTATATATATTATGCATAAGGAAAATGTTTCGTCTTCTATTTGATCAATTTTTGAAGACAATTGTCTATTTATCTACTTGCCACGCATACACAGTACACAGTGGCATTTAGGCATAACTTGTATGTGTGTCACAAGCAAGAAAATAATATAATTTTCTCTCAAAATCGACAAATTAGAAGAGTAAATATTTTTCTTAAATATGTTACGTATTTTTTATTTTATTAATAAAGGGTAAAATGAGAATATAAATTCAAAATGAGTATTAATAGAAAAGTCAAGATATTAGGTAAATTTGTGATTTTTAAAATTTAGAAGGGTAAATATGATATTATGAATTTTCGAGGGAAAATATACATAAAATCCCCCCCTCAATTAAATGCTCAGTAAATTGTAAAATTTTTACTCATTATATGTACTCATAGATAGAGGGTGTTCGGCAATCCTCTTTCAGGTTGCGTTTGGATGGGGCAAGAATAGCTCTATTCTTGGATTAGCTCCACTATTCTATCTTGGGTGATCCAAACAACAATTAGAAAATTAGGTTAGCTCAATAATAGCTTTATTCTACTAACCCATATAAATGGTGGGTTAGCAAGAATAGAGCTAGTGGGGTTAGTGATATTAATAAAAAAATAGTTTTCATTCCTCTCAATTAGAGTTAGTTTAAATATTAAATTAGTATTAAATAAAATATTTGATTAGTATTAAATAAATATAATATTAGATTAGAATCGATTAGTATTAAATAAAATATTAGATTAGTATTGAAAAATATTAGTTTAAATGTAAAATAATATTAATTATATTAAATGTAAAAATATTAGATTAGTTTAATCAATATTTTATTCATTCTCTTCCATTGCTATTCCAAATATACAATCCAAACGATATTTTTACTAACCCGAATAGTCCAAAGTTAGCGCTATTCTCAAACGACTCGGGTTAGCACTATTCTCAACCACTAACCCAAAAATCGCTATTCTTGCACTAATTCTTGCACGATCCAAACGTACCCTCAGAGAATAGGGATTAAAAATTTAATTCTTACTAAGGAACACTTATTCGGTATGGTGATAAGATTAAGAATGAAGACTTTGTACAAGTAAAATGTGTATATTTAACGTGCGTATATTTAATATGAGAAGGATTCAAATGCCTTTATTTTTCGTGTCTTCGTCATGCCTCCATTTTTAAATGTTAATAACTTAATATTTAAAACTCAAAATAAAATCATTAGATTTGATCTATATCATTTTCGCTATGCACATATAAAGGGTTACGACATTTTGACTTTGTTTTAATCCGTATCAAGAGCTTGCAAAATACATTAATATGGATAAATTCTAGACATTCATTTTTCAACTTATTAATTCATATAAAAACAAAACTGAAAAATGATAAAAAAAATTATACTTGTAGAAAAAAATATATATATATACCGTACAACGGCTTTATATTGGTGTAAAATTAAAAAAAAATGTTATTAGAAAATTAAAAGGTAAAAAATGATGAAGATACTAAAAAACAAAAAATAAAGGTATTTATAACAAATAAACACAATTTCACACTATTTTATTACTTTTTATATACTTATTTGGATTGATGTTCTTTTATAGATTATTCTATAGGGTTGATCCTGCCACAATTATACTGGTTTGGATAGTTATAAGCCCCTGTTGCTTTTTGAATTGTTGATGAGATGTAAAATTGTTAATGTGTATTTGTATCACCTAGAAAATGATTTTGTCAGGTTTAGATAATCCGAATATTTTGGACCCTGATAACAGCTCATGCACTCTAGTTCCCGTAATGTTCCTGCATTGTCTCTACACTATAATTATCACTTGCCTGAGGGGACCGCAAAAACTCTAATGCTGAATATTTTTTCTAAAATATTAATACTTATACACGAAAATATTTATTCCTATGCACAAAAATCTTTATACCTATGAGGTGAACAATTTTTACATAAATAATGGTCCCCCAATCAAATCCCCCAAACGTCTCCGCACTGTGCCTGCACCATAACTACCATAACTGCCTAGGGGGGCCGCAAAAACTCCAGCGCTGAATTTTTTTTTTTCTAAAGTATTAATATCTATGCATGAAAATATTTATACATATGAGGTGAACAATTTTTACGTAAATAATTGTCTCCCCAACCAAATCTTCCGAACGTTCCTGCACCATAAATATACGTGGGACCACTCAAACTAAATGGGAGGGGACCATACACGTTTCTAAAATATTAATATTGCCATAACTATCTGCGGGGACCACAAAACTTGATATATTTTTACATATGGTGCTGGATGACGTATGAAAATATTAATATCAAGTATTGCAAGTATTTATATATATTGTACAAAGTTTAATCTTCAGGTGTTCGATCATATCAAGTTACACATCACGTATTAATATTTTATTTTTCAAGTATTAATATCTTATTTTTGCAAGTATTTATATCTATGCACTATTTATTCCTATGAGGGTAACTATTTTTGTTAGAGGAAAGTTGACGCAGGAACGATTAGAGGTGGATGTGGAGATACGGGGTCCCCACTACTTCATAGAGGAATGTTGATGCGGGGACCATTGGGAGACTGAAAAATGGATGATCATAACAAGTTACGCATCAAAGTATTAATATCTTATTTTTCAAATAATATCTTACTTTTCAAGTATTTATACCTATGAAGATTGACACGGGAACGAGTACGTGGCTGAAAAAGGAGACTATATTGGGAACCAATTGAAGTGGGGGGATTCATATAATTATTCGAATATCTTATCATCTTTCTAAAAGAAATTAAACATAATAATCATGATCAGGTACTGGTTTTAGATATAGTTTGCCACAGCCGGGGTAGGTACTGGTTTTAGATATAGCTTGCAGAAAAAAGACAGAGGAATGAAATTTTATTTCTAGGAATGGAAGGGTCTTTTAAGTAAAAGGTTCTGTAATTGTAACAAGGTCAATTTGGGTCCCATACCCATCGGACTCAAAGTGAGTTTAATGAGTTCGAAGATCGTCCGATCTGTTTTAAGATTCGCGTCTGCAACTTTTACGTCTGTTTTAAAATTCGTGTGCACGAAACTTAAAGCAGATCGGATGGTTCCGAAACCCATCAGATCTAAATTTGAGTCCGATGGACATCCGATCCAACCTGCTCTCAGTTGTAACGGCCTAAGGGCCTTTGTCTACAGAAAAAAAAAAGAAAACGGGAAATACATAGATAGAGATAATACAGCTTCTTGTCGTCGTCATCCCAAATTGCCGACTTCAACTTCCCCAAATATGCCAAGCTTTAGCTTCAAGCTGGTAAAATCAACTTGGCTGTAAACTAAGAATGCACCAAATTCAAATTGACCGATTGTGTTAGAAATATTAAGCAGAAAGCAATAGTTAATTGGGCCAAGACAACTATAAGTGGATTAGAAGGGAATCTTTCCAGATTCACCGCTACCACTCATTGATCGCAGCTGGGACTTATCCTCGCCACGCAACGCCAAAACCCTCTTCTTCATCATCTCTCCCTTTCTCAACATGCCCACATTTTTTTCCCACCTCCAATGGCCGCACCTACTCTCTTTCTCTTTCTCTTTCTCTTCTCTTCCCCTCTTTCCTAGTCCTTTTATTACCTTCCTTTTTCATCCCTTGCTTTCTCCACCATGGCACCTTTCTCTCCTTACTTCTCCATGACCCGTTGTAATGGAGTGAGAGGACGAATTTCTAGTCTCCTCCTTCGAAACAGCGTCACACGTCTAAAACCACCGGGCACTTCTTTTCTGAAAACCTGTTATCCCAGAGAGGAACTACCATCACTGTCTCGCAAAATCGATACCTTGTTGTGCCAGCATCGCATTCCTTCTGCTAGTTTGTCCTCTTATGCAAGCGCTGACGATGAATCTACCAACATTGGGGCATCCGAGGAGGCGACAGATACAGAGTCCCCGGGTTCAGAATCAGAGCTGTCAAGCATGGCAGACGCCTTTCACATCTCCTCAAGGACCGCATTTGCCATCACTGCAATGATAGTCTTCGCTGCACTTGCATTTCCTCTTGCGATGAAATCGGTTAGCCAGACAGTGGGGATGAAGATGAAGGTGCTTTCGTATCTGACGCTCTTGTCGGGATTTTACATGGCGTGGAATATCGGTGCAAATGACGTGGCTAATGCAATGGGGACGTCGGTGGGTTCAGGGGCTCTGACTCTGCGACAAGCCGTTCTGACGGCGGCTGTGCTCGAGTTCTCTGGAGCATTTCTCATGGGAACACATGTTACCAACACCATGCAAAAAGGCATCCTTGTGGCATCTGTTTTTCAAGGGAAGGAGTCTCTGCTATTCACTGGCTTGCTTTCTTCTCTAGCTGCTGCTGGCACTTGGTTGCAGGTAGACACATTGCAACATCTTCCTTTTAAAGCACATTATTGATTGCCCCTTCCTGGCGTATTTTCTGAATCTGGTGTAACTATTGAAATTCATCATAAACTTTGAACCAAATTCAATTTTCATGTACTGTGCCAAAATTCATTATAAAAATGTAGTTTACCGACCCTTAAAACATCTGTAAGCAAAAGCTTAGGGACATGTTAGTGTTGATGATCTTTATGAAGAAAACATACTTCCAGTTTCTAAAATCATTTGTATCACGAGCATTAATTAGAAAAGGAACTTGCATAAAGAAAATTTTGTGATATCAATGCTGAATTAAGTTTGAAATGGTTGACATTCGCAATAAATTACGGTCCTTTTTTAAGTTCAGTTCACTTCTTGGAAAAATTTAGCTCATAGAGTTCTGAATTTGAACCATTTTTCCTTGGCTTACTCCATTGATCTTCCACCCTTTTCAATTCTTTTTTTTATCTTTTTAAAGAACTGGGTCTGTAATTAACTAGTTAGCTCATCTTTAAAATTATAAATATTCCACCCGTTTTGATCAACTTTTTGTTTTAACTTTTTTGTAACAATATTTGTAGTTTACTGTGAATTATAGTCAAATCTTATTCTTCTACTGATAATATAGGTTGCTTCTTTCTTCGGCTGGCCAGTCTCCACCACACATTGTATTGTGGGTGCAATGGTAGGATTTGGGCTAGTATATGGTGGAGTTGATGCAGTTTTTTGGATCTCATTAGCAAGAGTTTCTTCATCATGGGTCATTTCTCCTCTTATTGGTGCAGCAGCTTCATTCGTTGTGTATAAATGCATACGGCGAGTAAGCTCTCGGTTACATGTGAAACTAAAAATTTTTAAATCCAAATTATGGCCTTAGCAAATAAAATTTGGCAAGAAACCAAGGATTGCACTACTTGATCAACACTATGTCAAAAAAAAAAAAAAAATTGTGTTAGTACTGATACAGATATGCCAGAATGATAAACTAGATGAAATTTGCCACTGATCAAGTTAGCAAATTTTCTTCTTCTTTTTAGTTAATATTATTGTCTATCTTTAGGATTAAATGAAGGAATCCGCATATTACCATGGCCTATTTTGCTTTTAGTAGTACTAATCATGTCTTTAATGGTTTTGACCCTCCAGTCAAGAACATTTGATACCAGCCCAAGTAATATTTAAGTACATCATTATTCTGTATTTAAACAATGACATAATATTGTTTCAATTTTTTTTTCCTGCATGCTGATATGCAACTTTCATGCAGTTTGTGTATTGTGCCCCGAATCCAGGGCAGGCAGCAGCAGCTGCAGCACCCATTGCTGTCTTTTTGGGAGTCGCTGGGATCTCATTTGCTGCTCTTCCTCTTAGCAAAATCTTCCTAATAGCACTCTTACAAGCATTAGCTTGCGGCGCAATAGGAGCACTAATTGTTAGTAATGTCATCACAAGGCAACTCGGTCATCTATTATCTTCAGAGGCAAACAAACCAACTCCAACTGACCAACCTCTTGTGCAGAATGTCGGGTTTCTCTCTGATATAGCTGGTCCTAAAGGGGCTCAGTTGGAGATAGTTTATGGGGTTTTTGGCTACATGCAGGTGTTATCTGCTTGTTTCATGTCATTTGCTCATGGAGGTAACGACGTGTCCAATGCCATAGGCCCGCTAGCGGCTGCATTAGCGATTCTTCAGGGTGGTCTTAGTGGAGCTGAGATAGTAATTCCATTGGAAGTTCTTGCTTGGGGCGGTTTTGGAATTGTCGCCGGCCTCACAATGTGGGGCTACAGAGTGATAGCAACAATTGGCAAGAAAATTACAGAATTGACGCCAACCAGAGGGTTTGCAGCTGAATTTGCAGCAGCGTCAGTAGTTCTTATTGCATCCAAGCTTGGGCTTCCCATTTCCGCAACACATACACTTGTCGGCGCAGTGATGGGGGTTGGATTTGCAAGAGGATTAAATAGAGTTAGATCAGAGACGGTTCGGGAGATTGTCGCCTCCTGGGTGGTCACTATTCCAGTTGGTGGCATTCTAGCTGTGATCTACACATGGCTTATGACAAAGATCTTGCCTGTTGTTCTTTAAGTGCAATTGGCCTTTTACGGTTTTGAAGAGGGCTTTTTCTTTTAAAGTTCACGCTACTTCATTGGAGATTCTAAACCTAAAGAAACTTCATTCCAGCTTCTGATGATGAGAGGATTTCTGGTATGTTTCTACAAGAGAAAGAACCAATTATATTGCAGGCCCATGCCGTGTCATTATATTCATCCTTAATATAATACTCTACTATTGCTTAATCTTGTGATCATTCCTTTCACAAGGTACCTTACTCTGGGATGTGAATGAATATTGTTCACTTCCATTCAACAATTTTTCTGTCCTTTTTTTTGGAGAATTATGTATAATATTTAACCTACATTTTTACTAAGAACAAAGCATGTTGTAGGAATTAAACTACAACCAATTAAAACTAACAAGGTGAAGTCATTGTATATCCTGTTAGTGTATTGGAAATGACCGCCCGGTCCTGGACTGGACCGGACAACCCGCGGACCTCACCCGGACCGGACCGGGGTTCAAACCCGTGGTGGACCGGACTGTTGCTAGGGACGGGCCTAGTACGGTTTTTGGCCAGTGTTTTCCACTAGACCCGGACTAGACCGGACGGGTCTTGACCCGTGGACCGTGGCAACTCGGACCATGGCAAAACCGGACCGGACCAGACAAAACCTGTGGTGGACCGGACTTTTTAAACCATGTAGATTTTAATATGTTATGTTAGGTTTATTTTTGAATTCGGATTTTTAGTAATTTAGATTTTAAATTCGGATTTATGTTGATTTTAATATGTTAGATTCATTTTTAATATGTTAGATCTATTTTTAAATATGTTAGATCTATTTTTTATATGTTACATTTATTTTTAAATATGTTAGATATGTTAGAATCTAATATGTTATGTTGGATTTATTTTTAAATTCGGATTTATTTTGATTTTAATATGTTAGATTTATTTTAAATATGTTAGATATGTTAGATTTTAATATGTTACGTTAGATTTATTTATTTTTCGGATTTTTAGTAATTTAAATTTTAAATTAGGATTTATTTTTAATTAGTACTTAATTATTCTCAAAATTAGAATTATATGTTAGAAACCCATAAAAATGCAAACTATACATAGATGCACCCATTGTAACATTTCTAACAACACTATTAAATTAGATTAAATAGATCTCAAATTCAAATGTTGAAAATTTTGATTTTTTTAAACCCGAGACATTAAAGGGATTATATGTTAGAATTAAGAACCCGAGATATGTTATATTTATTTTTAATATGTTAATTTTAATATTTTAAACATTTACTTTTTTAAATTATTCATTTTTAAGGAAATTACTAAAAAAAATTAGAACTCCAGCTTATGTTATTTTACATAACCGGTCCCAAGCACGAAATAAAGAAGGATAATTTTGAAATAATAAAAGTATATATATGATACAAAAAAATTTATATTATTTCATCTTGATATTTATTTCGTTACAAATTAGTATTATTTCATATTATTTGAAACTTTAAAACCAAATTACTTTAAAAAAAATAAAACAGGGCAGTAACGAATTGGATTTAAAAATTTGAACCGAATTATAGTCATTGGATTTAAAAAACAAATTGGATTTAAAAAAAATGAAATGCTGATATTATTTTAGTTTTTAAGCATTATCCGCTATTCTGAGTGAATTTGGATCCCCTAAATTAAACTAACTTTTGAGTTTTGATTCGTACCATCCGACCAGAAATTCGAGCAATCGGGCATATGTAATGTTTTGAAGTTTTATCGTTTTTTAAACAATTGATAAAAATAAAAAAAGTTAGACCGGACCACACCGAACCAGACCAAGATTGGACCATGGACCGGACCAACTCGTGTAGTTCTGGACCATGGTCCTTAGCACGGATTTGGGTTATTCCCTTCAAATTTGAACTGCTTAATCCGAACAGTGTAGATCCGTGAACCGGAGAGAAACACGGACCGGGAATTTTGGACCAGACCGAATCAATCCGGACCGATTGCATAACAGTATGTCCCAAGTAAGCTGGTTGTCATGTCGAGTTTCAAATATTAACATTCCCGTTTTCCCCGAAATATTTTCAGTTACCACCTCAATATTTCTAAATTCGCACCTTACCATTATATCTATAAAAAGAAGTACAATGTCAATTACATATTCAGAAATTAATAGTAAGCTGCGAATTTTGAAATATTGAGGTGGTAACTAATATATTTTTTGCCGTTTTCCTCCAGAATTTTTTTTATATTTGATCATGAACAACTATTTATATTTATCTACACAAATGACCTTGAATGTCACAGTAAGAAATTAGAATCCTACTTTTTCTGAGAAAAATAATATCTTTATCCTTGTTTTTCTGATTTTGGTACGAGCGTACGACTGAATTTTAAGTACTTGTCAATCAATTTAAAAGAAGTTGAGGGGTCACATTGAATCACTTCTCTTACTTTGAGGAGACGACTGCCAACTTTTGTACAGCACCCCACCTCTACACTGGCAACAGTTCCTTTTCCACTCGCTATTGTCTCCCCTGCTTCGAGCTCCCCTCAAGCTTTGGCAATGGCAGATCGCTCTCCCAGCAACTCCCCGTCTAAAGGAAAAGCCCAACCCAAGCCCAAGCCTGAGTCGAGAGAACAACCAGTTCTTCCTCCAGACCGACCCGGCGGCAGCAATCCCCGGCGCCCCCAGGTCGGAGCCCTGGCCTTCTGGACCTACCTCACCATATCCGTAGGCCTCCTCTCCCTCCTCCTCTCTCCTTTGCTCTCCCAACGCGACCAGCACTCGTGGTTTCTCTCCCTCCCTCCCGACCTCCGCCTCCATTTCTCCCAAGGCAAGCTCATTAAGATCCACCCCTCCCCCCAACTCCCCTTTCGCGTATTCGCCATCGATTCCAGCCCGGCTGAATTCAGCGAAACTGTGCTCTTGCTCCCGGGCCTGGCCTGTAATTCCTTTTCGTTTCGCCATGTCTTGTCAGCATTGCGCTCTCGTGGACTTCGAACTGTGGCTCTTGACCCGCCCGGCTCGGGTTTCTCTGAGATACCCCGGGTTCCTGGCGGCCTTGAGGATGTGTTTAATCAGATTAGAGAGAAAGGTATATTCTGGGCTTTTGATCAGATGGTCGAAACCGGCCACGCGCCATACGAGGAGATCAGAGCTAAAGAGAGCTTTTCGCCATATGGACCGGCTGAGATTGGCCACGTGATCAAGGAGGTTGTTAGAGAGATGAACTTGGGGCCAGTACATTTGGTTATCCATGATTCCATGTTGGCATCAGGGGCTAATTTTGCGGCTTCATACCCGTCTTTGGTTAGAAGTGTAACGCTTCTTGACTCGGCGGCTGGGCTTCCAGCATTTCCTTATTGGGCTCTTGGTATACCGGTAGCAGGACGGTTAATACTCAAGTCTCCTTCTATGTTTTCCAAATTGATGAGGCTTTGTTGCTCTAGGTCTATCGACATGCCAGCAGTTGAGTCCCAGAGACTTCTTCTATTGAGGAAGGATGGGAGCAGGGGGGTTGTTGGCATGGCTAAGGCGTTGAATTACAGCTTTGATTTGAGAGAGTGGAAGGAATTGGATGGGGTGAAGGAGATGCCTTTTCAACTGCTATGGTCTAACAACTGGTCTGATAGGTGGATAGAAGAAGGGAGGCGAGCTGCTTTTGCGGTTCCAGAGGGAAAATTTTCTTATCATTTAGGTGGGCGGTGGCCACAGGTATATATATCTATTTATTTTTGGGCCTTCATAATCATAGTATCATGTCCTATGCCGTATACCTGTATATGGTGTTAGTTTGTGAGCCGAATTGTAGTTTCTGCCACAAAATAGATTGTCCACTTGTAATTTGGTTCTGCAAATGATAGTTGCTGCTGTGAATTATGTTCTAAAATATTATTTTGAGACTAGTTTAAACAGGTATCACTCAGTGTCCAATATCATTTTTCTTTTAGGAACTCTCTGACAATGTACTGTCAATGTGATTTCTAAAGATTAAAAGCCCCACAGTCGATTCTGCATTTGTATTAATCTAATTTATCATCCTATCTTGTGAATAAAATGCTATTTTGAAGTTTAGAGTTGGTCTGTAGCAGTTGTTCTCATGTTGGTATTCAGTGCCCTTCGTTGGAACCTAGCATTGATACAACAGGATCTATCTAGTTTCGTAATAATTTGTTTCTATGATTTGTTCTACTTGTGATTTTATCATGCATAGGGAGTCTTGAGGTTCTAATATGGATTTTGAACCTAAACTTCAGTAAAATGAACATGTGTTGCCCTATCCAAACCAAATGGCACAGTCTCTGGATCAATCAAATATTGTACCAGAATCAGTTACATCCTGATTATGGGCATGTTACACCCTTTACTCAGGTGCACTAACCAGTACAGTAGTCCTTTCTATTGTTTCCCCAGAAATTGAAAATTCAATATTCGATTTTGCATTGCTTGTTCTCTCAGGAAGATAATACCAAGGAGATAACAGAAAGGATTGTCGAGTTTGTAACCTCATTACCAAAAACAATCAGAAAGGTAACAAAGGAGTCATCAGAAGATCTTGGAGAGAAAGCCTTAGAAGGGAATGACCATAGTTTACATTAGCACGAACAACAACACCATCAAGCTCATATGCATGGGTATCCATCTGGGCAAAACTTGGGTATGATGGCCTCAGTTCAGGATGGATTGGATGATCTCTCTTGATGTTTTCTCAGGAAGAGCACCACTGGGAGATAAGGGCAACAGGATGTATAATATCTTTACTGTAGGAGATTTTATTGTATTGTAGATTTTCCTGTGTTGATTTTTCTGTACAAGCCGTGCAATAGCAACCATTTTGGATATTTAGGAGTGTTTATTTTTTTTTCCCTTTCAGGAATCCTAAATTGCTGAATTTACTTGTTTGACCGAGATATGACGCTGCTTTCTTTGTGTTCCCCTTTCTGTTAGCTACTTAATGGCACTTGTATTCAGAATTTCAGACGCTTCTAAAAAATTTAAACTTCTTTCCTACGAAGAACTAAACGGGGATTAAATCTGAACCTCTGATCTTAATATTATGTGCATAGACACAGCCACGATGTCAAATTCACTTTTAAAGCAAGAAACCATTCAGTACAACCGGTAAGTTTTTCCAAAAGACCAATTTGAACCTCTGAATTCATATATTCCAACTAACATTATCTTAAATGATTTTAAAAAAAATCTGTGGAATTATGGGTCAACTCATGAAGAGTATGGGTTTAAAAAAAAAAAAACTCATGAAAGAGTATACTAACACATCTAATAACCTTAACCTAATAACAAGATGAAAACTTGTAGCCCGTAAACAGAAGATAATGAAGTACTCATCCAATAATCTAACAAGAAAGGTGTTTTAACAAAGGGAAAACAAAACAAGATAATGATTAATAGCAAGCAGACTTGCATCATGTTGGGCATCAGAGAAAGCAACATGCAAAATAAATGATGCCATGGTGCAGAAAATGATACATAACTTTAGACAGTAACAGTGAACTAATTTCACAAGATTAGAAATATATATATTACAACAGCTTAGAAGTACAATATCATGGAAACATTCCTTCAAGGAACTCATTGAAGTTTTCCTCTTCATCACTGTCGCTATTTGCACCCTTTCGAGCTGCAACATTCGAATTATTAGGCTCTAAGTATAGAGAAGAACAAAAAATATGTCATGGGGATGATGCTAAAGAAAAACTAAAATAATTTGTGGAGTGTTTCAGCCAAGCATAAGTTCCAAATGCATTTGCTTGCCATCTAAACACCAAACACATGATCAATTACCAAAAGAAAATTTGAAGATCCACCATTTTATTCACATGTAACATGCCACATATTTGGTTTTAACTAAAAAGAAATAAAAAAAAAAGTAGCAACCTTTTGTCCTTCTATGATCACTCTTTGCAGGCTCATCATCAGGTCTATCATCATACTCTTCTTGTTCCCTAGATTGAAAGAACAATTGACTCAAATTAAGAAATTAGTATTTTACAACTAGAAAAGGGAAGGCAGAATACGAGAAGAAATTTTATGCACCTCTCTCTCTTTCTGCTATGTTCTTCCTTTTGCTTCTCCTTTCGCCTTTTGTAAGCAAGCTTTTCTGCACATCTTCAAGATACAATCCCATAAAACCATTAACAAAAACAATAAATCAGTAAGTCCAATAAATAAGAAAACTACAACAAAGAATATCAACCACTAGAAGAAGATTATGGAATGAGACATTTGAGAATCATAATTATAAAAATTAATGCTTGCTGCAAAATTCTATTGCACAAATGCAAGCATATAACTGAGAGAATATGGGAAGAATGATACCTAGGGCAAGCCACCAATTTCACAAGTGCCTGTTTATGTTCTCCAGCTTCCACATATGAAAAATTTACCTTCATCAGTGACGAAAATAACTCAGATGTTTGAATTTATTATTAATTACATTAAAATGGTTATAGAAAGAACTCATTCTGAGATTTTGACCTTTTACTTTTTCAGCACAATGATGTTTGTTTTTGGGTTCTGCTCATTATAATCTGATTAGTTTATTTTCCATTTTCTAGTTAGTTTGGGAAAACAAACAATGGCCATATAAATCACCAAGGAAATGTACCTCATAGCTGCCTAAACCATCTCTTTCATCACACTTCTTGTTGCCACAAATGAACTGTCCTGTTATACATGAAATTTTTACAAATTTTTCCTTGTGACTAAAGATCGAACCCCCCTAGAAGAAAGCATTATAGATACGGTTGTGACAAAATCATACAAATCAGCTTATAATTGTAGTCCTGCTAAATTGTCATGCATGCACAAAAAAGTATGACCGACAAAATAAATAGCTTTCCACTTTCAAACAATTATAAATAACTAAGTTAATACCTTTGCTGGATACTACTTCCTTTTCTGTTCTCCACCTTAGGCCAATCTGTGCAGCACAAGAATCGTAAGCATTTAATACAAAGTCATGCTTTAACATTCATGAACAAATTTATAGTTTGAACTATTGTAGACCTTGCCACTTCTGTAGCCTGACATGTCAGCAATACAATATCTTTTAATGAGTTAAGGTCTAAAGATCCTACAAACCAAGTACATTTGGCTGATAAAGCAGGCTGGTATAACTAATGCAACATGACCAAAGTCCTCATTTATTTAAAATTCCAAAGAAATATTATCAAATCTACATATTCATAGATATTTTAATATTAAACAATGCCATGATTTCCTAATAAAGGATACTCTTTATATAGTTTATCATGGTAACGCTTCACCAGCCTTTTCACCCATGCAGAACCCAGATCATCATCTTCAGATAAAATGAACCTTATAAAACAATATTATCATCAGTTGTACTTGAACACAAAATTAAGGTTTGCAAAGAAGATAGATCTTGAAAGCCAGGAAAAGGAAACTATAGGAGCAGCAAAACAAAATGTATCAAGTGAATTTGCAACGGGATAAGGTAGCATAGTTTTTGAAATTCAACTCTCCTGAAACCAATTTTGTTTAGGGAAACAAGGATCTTTTCCGTATGATCTTCTGCTCAATTGTCAACTAAATCATTTGTCCAGGAATTAAATGAGAGGCAAGCATTATCTTAGTCACAGGAACTAATATCTAATCATGGAAGATGAGTTTTACAAACAGTGCCTAACAGGAAGGTGGAAACTTCCTAGTTTCAAAATGGCTACATAGGTTGGAATTAAGGCACTAGCCCTTGAGGAAACTAGCAAATAAGTATTAGTTACTACTTCTTGATACCAGATTGGGATTTCATTCATTTCCTTCACACTCAATTCGTATTCGAATTTAACATCAACATCTATTTTTCCAAGGACAATTTTTTTACAGAACTGAGATTCGTCCCAAAACTTGCTGGTTATTTTCTAGTCCACATACCAAATTCCTAATCAATTGGCAAGTTTCTATTTTATGTACCAATTACCAATCAATTTGGTATTTTTCTAGCACCAAATTACCAATACGGTGGGTTATAGTTTATAACAACAGAAGAGTTATTAAAGTAATATAAGTTAATAGAAGTCCACGAAAAAAAATAAGTATTTTGTACCTATAGCCTTCTCTAAGAGCATCTTGATCAGTTTTAATTCGAATGGTACTATTCTCATTCTTGTCATGTCCATAGAACTGAACTGTGAGAAAAGAAGGACACAAACGTCATTCTCAAAGTAGGAAGTAAAGTTTGTTTATTGCACAGTAAGATGGAAAAAGGAAGACATATACCATAATCACTCATGAACTTCTTGTGTCGATCATAAGCATTGAGGCCCTTACCTGAGATTGATACTGCCTAAAATAACAGAAAAACCAAATTAATTTTCAAAATTCAGTCAGCAAATCCAAAACAAAAACAAAAGCTGGAAATATATAGATAGAAATAATACAGCTTCTTCTCTTGCTTGTCCCAAATTGCAGATTTCAGGTTCCCCAAAGATGCCATGCTTTAGCTTCAAGCTGGTAAAACAACAACTTCGCTGTAAACTAAGAAGGCACCAAATTGACCGATTGTCGTAGCAATATCAAAATTTGATAAAGATTAAGAGCAGAAACCAATAAATACCTAATTTCTCTTGAAGTGCTGGACTAGTGGGCAACGGCGATCGGTGCAGTTGTGGGGCAAAGGCGACACCAGGTTTGAGTTAGAGAGGGAGAGAAAAGAGGGAGAAAGAAACTGCACAGAGAATTGTACGAAGCGAGAAAACAGGAGGCCCAGGTTCTTTCTGGATCAGAGTGTCTGTATTGGGCCCAGAAATAATTAAGGCTGTCTGGTCCAAGACCAAGAGCGCGTTGGCCCCATAGGACTTGGGAGCTCTGTAAGATGTTAGCATGTTCATCTTCACAGGATTCCTGAAGGAAAGTGTCAATGAGATACAGTGCCTATTGCTTGCTATATTGGTACCTCTGGTAAACGGAGCAGCTTGGGCAACATGAAATGGAGCAGATCAATAATTTTGAGAACAAATTAATATATAGAGAGGTTTGGCTATAACCTAATTATATCTATTTTAAAATTCTCAAGTTTTCTAAAAAAATATGAATATAGATTTAGATTTTTATATCGTGATAAATTATTAAGTGAAACTTTGGTTCTCTATTATGAATATATGATGAGATCCAAATGCAACTAAGCAAACCAGATATTGAATTTTTAAAATATAATAGCTGCCAAGATGTATAATTTCACTTCAAATACATGGAGCCATATATAAGAGCTATCATTCATATATAACAATGTTCAATTTTCCAAGCATCTGCGCTGTAAAAGAACAATGAAATGGGAACAGAAAATTAAATGACAAGATTTAAATACAATTAATTAAATTAGGAATGACATGCACTAAAAAGAGAACACTCTACTTAAACATAAGAACTTTGCTTCTAGGGTTCTAATCAAAGAATTATCATCTAATAAACCTATTTATCTTATAATTAAGCTATAAAGAAACCAGAGGTTTCAAAAAGTTGCCCCAAAATTCTATGTACTTCAGTAGTTTTCTTTGACAAACTCATCAGGCACTCTCACTTCCGCCAACCCAATACTGTTTAACAGCGTAAAGTATCTTCTCTGACATGTGGGACCCGTCTTCGTGATCTGTCATCTTTGTTTTCCATCTCATGCCGTTCACCATCTTATTCACCTTTATCAATATATTAAAATTCTCACGGAAAATAACCGCACCTTCAGGTCTCAATATGCGATCCATCTCTAGCAGAATATCTTCCATCTTGCACCTATGTTATGTTCATATATAATTTTTAATTGGAAGTTGGAATATTTCCAGCAAATTAAAGCAAATAATATACAACACCTATGTTGATTAGGAAAATGGTTTACATCACTAAAGCCAAGGTCAGGAAAGCTTCCCAAATTCAACACTGGTACGGTACCAAAATGTACCTCGATCTCCCGTTCTATGCTGTTATACATTTTAAATTTGAACCTTATAATTTTCTTGATTTTTTTTTTAAATAGATTAGTATTTTATGGTGACCACTTACTTGCCCTGATACAAGCTAAAAACACCATCAGCATGGATAAGATCATATGTTCTTGGATAAGTGGAAAACGCTTCACACCTAAAATATAAAATAAAATAGTATCATATCCACAACTATTCACAACCTGCAAAAGAATTCAAATAACAAAAAAAAAAAAGTACCAATCATGATAAATCCCTATCAATCCTCGCTCATAGATAACGCCCAGTGTAGATATATCAGATATAGTTGGCACAACATTCATAACCCACAACTTAGGAGACTCAATCGCAGCCGCAAATCCGCCCAAACCAGCATTCATATCCATTATGTTGCGGTATCTCCCACTATCAAGCAATTTATTGACTCTCTGGTACTCTGTAACATGCTTCTGCCACAACTTATTATACTGTTGGAACGATTCAGCTGTGAAACCTGAGATAGAGCCGCTCGCTATCCTTGGAGGAACAGAATTGAGCCTCTTTGGAAATTGCAATAGCTCGCCTCCTGCCACCTCGTCAAGGCTGTTAACCTCAGGATACCTTGTAATGCATGGCTCCATTTCCTTGTACCTAATAAGTTTACCAGAGATTAAAGAATTCAGAAATATACACACAGAGAAATTCTATTAATTTATTTGCCTTGCAAGTACAGTTGCTGTGTAATTTGCAAAAAGAAGTATTTAAAAGAAGATTACATATATAGTAATACAAATTCAATTTCCTACCACACATCATCGGAATCGGTAGAGCTGCACATAGAGACACGTGATTGGTCTTTCCTAAGAGAGCAAGAATCGGCATTAATCCTCTTTCTCCAAATGCCTATCTCAGCAATCTCAGTCACCTTTTCCCAGCAAAGGAGCTTTGCAGTTTCTTCAATCTTTCTTTGTTCCTCCCCAAGGTCTTCCTTTGTACGTTCCCATGCCTCGTAGTTTGTTCTCCAGTTTATAGGGGGGCCCGACAGCACCCAATAGCCTCCCGGTCTAAGAACTCTGTCGACTTCCATCAAGTACATGCCACCTGCACAATTTTACATGCCACTTACAGTACACACTATGCTATGTTTTCTTTATTAGATGCTGAGCAATCTTTTGCATTAACAATTCTTTTAAAGCGCAGATTACCATTTTCACCCCAAGGAATCAGGCACCTCGAGCAGTGAGCCATGTCGAAAGCCCTAGATGGGTATGGAAGTTTTATGGATCCAAGCACACCTATAACAGCCGGAACGCCTCTTTCAAGTGCAAACTGGACCTGTGCCTCATGAGAGTCTCTCGGTGCAAATGACATTGTCAGAACATTCCTTCCGAGCAGATATGCACCTAAGCTAGCAACCTACATGCAGTGTTTAAATGGCATGAAAAGGCCTGAAAAGTTTTTCACTAGAATATAATTGGTTGACAACAAACAATTTGAATAGAAACCCAAATGACTGCAATGCTTCTATTGACCGTTTTTTTTTTCTTTTTAATTATTCTTGTCCATAGTTTTACTGGTAAGAAAAGAAAATAAGTGCAAGTGCTTCACATACCCCACAACCTGTGTCAAGGACAGTTCTGACAGTCCCATCAGAAATTGGAACAACAGATGAAAGCTGGTCGATGTAATTGTCGGCACCTTTAGGAAATTGGGTCCCACCACCAGGAAACCTAAACACATTTCCCTGAAACTGGACCCAGTTTTGGATCGCCTTCTCAACTGTCAGGCTCTTATATGGCACATTAACATAAGCCGCATAATCTCGGCTCTTCGGCCATTGAAATGGCGCCACGTACCCCTTGGGTGCTGGTATGAGGCAATATATTTTCTCTTCATCAGGAGGGCAATGCCTCTCTCTATAAACCATGTTCCCCCTCGGGAAAGTCATGGCTCTCCTCTGGTCTTGGCAAGGGGTATAATCGGAAAAATTGTCTGCACACGGCTCAAAATTCCTCGTCTCAGATTCATCAATCGATGCTGACATGTCATGGTGCGTCTCAACGTTCAGATCTGGAAGGTCTGTGGTGCAATCAGCTTTCTCTGCAATTGCAATTGCAATGCTGTCCCCCTTTCCCGGGCCACTCCTATGCCATGCGCCTAAGACGTAGAATATTAAACAGAGACCACTGGAGATTACTAGGAGGAGGGAGGTTCTTGTCTTTTGGTCGCCTGGGTTTTCTTTGATCGCCATGGGTTTCCACCTAATGAAGGTTTTCCAACAGATGTGTCACTGAGAAATGTGGGTATAAAGTCTGAAATTTTAGATGGAATATTTTTGTTTAGACAAGGCAGTAGAAGAAGAAGAAGCTATTAATGGAATATAGGAACAGAATTTTATTCCTGCGCTATCTCCTGCATGCCTCCTAGCAAATATTTTTCTTTTCTTTTCCTGCACTATGTGCCCATGTTTTCTAAGCCATTGATTTAGATTTTTTTTATGAACACACTATAATTAGCAAATGAATTTATTGCAACAGTTTGCAGTTTCCAAGTGTGCTACTTTTCTATTTACAAAAAAGTCTTAATTTCTTACATACTCTTCAATTTGTTGTAAATTTATTATTTCTACAACTCGTGAATATATCAAATTTACCACTCAATTCTTCCAACTGTTTCTCTTTCTTATTTAATTATATATGTAATTTTTTTTTGAGAAAAAATGAGGGTCTAGCCCTTCATTTGATTAAATGGATTAGGTTTACATGAAATATTGTATCCCAGATTTAAATAAAGATACAAGTAGCTCAATATAGTTGAGCTTGAGAATAAAGCAAAATAAAAGCAAGTGGAAACAAATAAAAGGAAAAAGTAAAAATCAGCTGAGAATACCAGTATACTGATTTGAGTAGCTCAATGGGGCCATGCCCGACAAGCCCAAAAATGATCCGGAGTCGGACCCCCTTCCGGGCCGGCCCGAGACCAAAGAAAACAGGGCTCAGGAACCGGTAACAAGATTGCCCGAAAAAGCTCAATTGGGCCACGCACGATTAGCCCAAGAAAGTCTCATCCGAACTCGGGTCGTAACCGACAGGGTCCAGCCCGAACTCAGCTTACACCGCCTTCTGTGCGGGATAACCATTTTCTATGGTTAACATAACCGTCCTATATCCCATAACCATCATAACCACGTGGGATAGCGGTTAGAGGACGACATATATAAGACAGAACGGTCCATTGAACAGGAGTCGAAATTTTTGCTAAGAGAGATATCATACTGGTTAGAGTCCGAATATCTCCAAACCATTCCCAGTTCTAAACTCATCCTCATCTCGGCCTGTTATCCCGAGACAGGGCGAGCTCAACCAAAAAATCTTTTTTTCCCATACGACCTACTCTCTCCGAGACAGGGCGTATCAGGATTGAATCTCCTTTTCCCATTAATCTTATCATTGAAGCATTCATGAAATGATATCTGCTTTTTAGAGTTGTGGAGAAGAAGTGAGATTTTGGTACCGACCATAGGATGAGGTTGGTCTGGTAAAAAATTATCTTCCAGAGTCTTCTTTCTGGATTAGTCCATTGCCAGTACCACTTGGCTAATAAGGCATCGTTGAATGCAGTTAAGTCCATGAATCCCATTCCTCCCAATTTCTTTGGTTTACAAACTATTTTCCATTTGGTGAAGTTATATCCTTTTCTCTGTTGTGAAACACCATGCCAAAGAAAACGCCTTCTGATTTTGTCTATTTCATCAATGACCCAAACTGGAAGCTTGAAACATGTCATATAGTACGTTGGTAGTGCGGATAGTACGGCATTTATCAATGTTAACCTTCCAGCTATTGATAAGTGTGATGCTGCCCAGGGGCGAATCTACATTGTATGAATGGGGGTCAATTGACCCCCATTTATTTTGAAATTTTTTTATTTATACCTTATTTTAATATAATTTAAAGTAAAATATTATGGATAATGTGAAATTGACCCCATTCATAATAGGAAAATTTTATATGCTTGATCTCTATTCACGTCTGACTCCCATAGTCTGAAAGTCTGACTCTGCCCTTGATGCTGCCCATCCTTGCAACTTAGTACTGAATCTTTGTATGAGTGGTAGGTAAGCTGTCTTGTTTAATTTTTTGTTTGACAGTGGTAGCCCTAGTATATATGTGAATGGATTGCGCAATCTCTGTATGAACAGCATCTTTAATAATAATCATTCTTTTTTAATTACATTTGGAAACCAAAAACCCATTTAAATTAAACAAAAAGTTAAATAAAAACTTATCAAAGATGCTCCATCTATGATTTTTGTTTAGTTTAAAATCAATTGATTAAACTTTCTTGGTGAACATAGCACGTGTTAACTTTACTCATTATGGTTTTTCTAATATCATTTGACTTTAATTAATTTTCTTCTTACTGTTAAGAAGAAATAAAAGAAATTTTGAAGAGTTGATGTGTGTGAATATATATTAAACTCTAGAATAAAAAATAATTAAAAAATCAAAATAAGTTGAAGGAAATATGAAAAATTAACTCTTTTATTTATGACCTTTTCCCCTTTCCTTTCTTATCCTTCATCAATTTGTTACAAGTAATTAATATTGTGGTCCCCAAGAAATACCTGTTCACCTGTACTTGTTAGCCTTCAAGAGTTGCCTACGGACTTGTACTCTCAATTAGGGATGTCAATGGGTACGATAAGGGTTGGGTGGAAATATTTTTGTATCCGTATCCGTTACAAATTATTTTTATCCGTATTTTATTCTTATCTGCTACGAATTTCGTTACTTATATCTTACCCTTACCTGTTATGGTTGTCGGATAATGAAACGGTAGCAGGTAAATAACGGTAATACTAATATATTTTTTTTATTATTTACTAAATAAAATATTAAATTAATTTCACACATATATATACGTGTTTTAAAGGTCTAAACTTTATTGAAATTTACTGTAATTTATTTACGTGTTTTAATGATTAATTAAGTGTAACACAACTATCAAGAGTAGTTAAAGAATGAATATTCATTGCTCATTAGTATATATATATAGAGCTGGGTTATGGTGAGTTATGAAGTAAGAGGTCATTTTTACTTCACGCTCCTATTTTCATTTTGAAAATTCAAATAACCGATCCGAACCGCTCAACATGTTCTCCATATTGAAATGTGCTTGGAGACTAAATTTTACATTTTTTTGAATTTTTTTACTATTTATTAAACCACTTTGAATATCACTGATCCGGTGGTCCAGAAAATTTTACTGTTTTTTACTATTCACAGTGGATCAGCGATTTCAAAGTGGCTTAATAAATAGTAAAAAATTTCCAAAAAATGTAAAATTTAGTCTCCAAGCACATTTCAATATTTAGAAAATGTTGAACGATTCGGATCGGTTGTTTGAATTTTCAAAATGAAAATATAGCGTGAAGTAAAACAACATTTTACTTCACAACTCACCATAGCCTATCTCATATATATATATATAGAGGAGGGTTCCAATGCCTCCATTTTTCATGCCTCCACCATGCCTCCATTTTTAAAACTTTAATAACTCAAAATTTAAAATTTAAAAGTCAAAATAAAACCGTTGGATATGATCTACATCATTTTATCTATGTGCTCATAAAAAATTAGGGTCCGTCTAGCTCTCCCCCGTGAACAATCCCCCGTTTCATCCCCCATCAGTTGCATTAATTAAGGTAGTTAGTTAGTTAGAATTTATAACTGTCAGTGTATTTTAGAAATTTGCAGAAGTATTCATATGTAGCACAACTAGTATTCATCCATCTATATGAAGGTATTCACATTTGCAATAGAAACATATTTGGATATATTACAACAAGAAAGTATGGGACAAACAACATGTGTGGGGGACCGCACAACTGTCAGAGCATTAATTAAGTGGGGGACCGCATAACCGTCAGCGCATTAATTAAGTGGGGGACTTCTAACTACCTTCAGCTCATTTTAGAAATTTGCAAAAAAAGTATTCATCTGTAACACAACTAGCATTCATCCATTTATATAAATGTATTCATCTTTGCAATTGAAGCATATTTGGACACATCAATCACTCATCTTTTACACGTTTTTAGAGATGGGTTTTTTTTTCTCCGTTCAATCTAACCAATATTTCTGACGATCTGTGAGGAATTTTGCAAATCTAAAACCACGAATGTCTTCTACACAATTTTCTCTTTCAAATGAGATCCATGATGACATACTTTCGAGTTGTCCATTGCACAAGTATTCACACCTCATCATGCAAGTATTCATCCCGCATTAAGCAAGTATTCATCCTCATCGTGTAAGTGTAAATAGTTAATGTACCAAGAGTATTACACGTTTTTAGAGATGAGTTTTTTTTTCTCCGTTCAATCTAACCAATATTTCTGACGATCTGTGAGGAATTTTGCAAATCTAAAACCACGAATGTCTTCTACACAATTTTCTCTTTCAAATGAGATCCATGATGACGTACTTTCGAGTTGTCCGTTGCACAAGTATTCACACCTCGTCATGCAAGTATTCATCCCGCATTAAGCAAGTATTCATCCTCATCGTGTAAGTGTAAATAGTTAATGTACCAAGAGTATTACAAACATATGTGCATACCAAACAAATAAAAAGTATTCATCCATAAGATATCAAGTATTCATACATATAAGTTAAAGTATTTATGCCTAAGATATTAAGTATTCATCCATAAACGTTGAAGTATTCATCTCTAAAACATTAAGTATTCATCCATATGTACTTAGTACGCACTGTTCTAATTCACCATTAATGAAGCTTTGTTCTTTGCAAATAACTCGGATCTGACCCGGCGGAGGCGGATCTGACCCGGCGGTCGACAGTGATGGATCTACTCCGGCGGAGGCGGAGGTGGGAGAGAGAGGAGGCGGAGGTGGGAGGTGGGAGACGGAGGTGAGAGACGGAGGTGGAGGTGGGAGAGGGAGGCCGAGAGGGAGAGGTGGGAGAGGCGGGCGGAGGTGCAGAGGGAGAGGTGGGAGAGGCGGGCGGAGGTGGAGGCGGAGGTGGAGAGGGAGAGGTGGGAGAGGGAGGGAGAAAGAGGAAAGAAATAAATGGAGAAAATTGGGTAATTAATTTGTAGGTCCCACTAGGTAGTTAGAATTTGAATTATAGTTAGAAAAAGAAGTTAGTTAGTTGGGGGATGAAATGGGGGATGGATAGAGGTGGGAAAGTATAATTACCCAAAAAATTATGATATTTCAATTTTGTTTTTATGTGAATCAATAAGTTCAAAAATCAACGTCTAGAAAATATCCACATTAGTACGTTTTTTACAAGCTCTTGATGACAATCAAAATAAAATTGAAATGTCATAATTTTTTACACGTGTATAGATATAATGATGTAGATCATATCCAACGGTTTTATTTTGACTTTTAAGTTTTAAATTTTGAGTTATTAAAGTTTTAAAAAATGGAGGCATGGTGGAGGCATGAAAAATGGAGGCATTTGAACCCTCCTCATATATATATAGTGCTTGGCTATTATGCTTATATAAGCATATGCCCACATATGCTTAAATAAGTATTTTTGCGTTTACAATGTTTAAATGGTCGATCCGACCGTTCATCTTGTTCTCCATATTAATATATGCTTGGAGACCAAATTTTACATTTTTCTGAATTTTTTTACTATTTATTAAGCCACTTTGAAAATTTCTGATCATATGGTCCAGAATTTTGGAAACACTGTTTTTACTGTTCACCCAGATCAGCAATTTTCAAAGTGGCTTAATAAATAGTAAAAAAATTCAGAAAAATGTAAAATTTAGTCTCCAAGCACATATTAATATGGAGAACAAGATGAACGGTCGGATCGACCATTTGAACATTGGAAACGCAAAAATGAGTTATAAGCATATGTGTATTAATTTTTTTATAATTATTCAATCAGATAACAGGTACTAAATTCTGAAATAGAATTTATCCGTAACTTTAGATAACGAAAAAAATCTTTATCTGTATCCGGTAAATTTATGAAAAAAAATCTTAACCACAGTCTCTAAATTGCAGCACAGGTGCACAGGTCAAACCAAAGTCTCATTATTGTCCCGCGCGTGGTCACATGCTATCGTCAGCTTAGGTCAACAGCTCATTCAATAGCGATCCGGCGGCTGAGAAGAAGAGAAGAAAGACACTTTCATTAGCACTGCAGCACTACATACACAACCCCCACCCCCAGCTGAATTCGGATTGAGTGAAGTAACTCAATCTTTGAATTTTTGATCAAGACCGTTTAATTCGAATCTGTGAAAATCTATCTCCGAAGTGAACGCACACATCCCGACGACGAATTTGAATTCAGAAATAATCTCAAGCGACGAATTCAAATAGGACGGTCTCAATCTAAAATCCAAAGATTGAGTTACTTTAGGGGATCCGGACCCCCAGCTACCTAATTAATACACAAACGGACTGTTCATCGATCCTGAATTGATCATTAGTCCGTATTCCCTCAAGTACTTGATATATTGGTCGGTCATATCACATGAGAGGAGTTTCCAAACCATTTATAAGAAAGAAATTGAATAATTTGTAAAATTCAGGATCGATCCTGAACCGTCCGTTTGTGTATTAATTAGGTAGCTGGGGGTGGAGGTTGCGTATTCGATAAGACAAGTATGGGTAAGATTTTTTTTCGTAAATTTACCGAGTATAGGTAAAGATTTTTTTCGTTATCTAAGATTACAAGTAAATTAATCCTATTTCAGAATTTAGTACCCCTTATCCGATTAGGTAATTATAAAAATATATATATATATATATATTATATATTAATGAGCAATGAATATTTATTCTTCAACTACTCTTGATATATAGTTGTGTTACATTTAATTAATCATTAAAACACGTAAATAAATTACAGTAAATTTCAATAAAGTTTAGACCTTTAAAACACGTATATATGTGTGAAATTAATTTAATGTTTTATTTAGTAAATAATAAAAATATATTATATTAGTATTATCTGTTATTTACCCACTACCGTTTTGTTATCCGACAACCATAACGTGTAAGGATAAGATATAAGTAAAGAAATTCGTAGCAAATAAGAATAGAATACGGCTAAATATAATTTGTAACGGATACGGGTACAAAAATATTTCCATCCAACCAGTGGCGTAGCCAGGATTTGAGCCAGGGGTAGGCAGAAAATTGGATTTGGATTGGAATAAACTAACGGGTTCGGGTTCGGGTTCGGGTTCGGGTTCGGGTTCGGGTTCGAATAAAAGAAAAGAATGCAGAAAAAATGTTGAGACCATATACACAATACAGTACAGGAACTGAAATTGTTGAACTAAATATAGAATCAGATGTACTCACCATATGCCGGCAAGGTAGTGCATCAGTATTTCTCAGCTCTGACAAGCAAATAACGCAATCCTTCCCCGATTCATCATCCTCTACATTTGTTACCTCCAGTTCAGGCAAGCTAACGAGCCTAAAATTATCTTTCCCAATTAGGTCCTTCATTTGCAAAGTAATATATTGTGATACTACTCCAAGAAAGAAAGAGTTAACATAGTATTAGACTAGTATGTGATTACAAAACAAGTAGGCATTAATCCAAAATTGTAATTTGGGGCCTAGAGCTGATCATATACATGCTATCTTGTAATTTGGGGCCTAGAGCTGATCATATACATGCTATCTTGTAATTTGGGGCCTAGAAACCAATCAATTACAACGAAAATTTCAGCAAGTAGTCGTACAGAAATAGAAATGGTTGGTTGTAAATTGGACTGCATAGATTGCCTATTTTTACTTGAAACAATTAGAAGGGACAATATTTGGGATAAAATGAGATAAATTTATCTCAATTTAATTAGTCAAACAGAACAAAACCTGAACCGAATTTTAACTAGTTGCATCCACACACAGGCGAAATCCAAATGAAAACACCAACCTTTACCTACCTCCCATCGACAGTAGCATCAAAGACGAACGAGATCAGTGACGGAGGGCGGAGGTAGTGACGGAGGACTGGAGGAGGGGAATCAAGGGCGGAGCAGTGGCGGAGGGGTGGCATTTCTTCTCCTCTGCCAATTTACCTTTTCTCCTCTGCATTTTCGGCCGATCGTGGATCGCCTCAGAATCGCTAGATTCGCTAGGGTTTCTTCACGCATTTGTCCAAAAGAGAAATGGGTTGAGTTATGATTAGCGGGTTTGGGTTTAGGGTGAATCTGTTTTAAGTTAGAGTCAATTGGATCGGGTTTGAGTGAGGGTTAGAAATTGTACCCAGGGGTAGGCACAACTAATTTCAGAGGTAGGCAGAGTAACAATTTATCCTGTTCTTATTAAAATATTCAAATCCAGGGGTAGACAAGTGCCTACCCCTGGTGTACATTGGCTCCGCCGCTGCATCCAACCCTTATTCTACCCGTTGACATTCCTAATTGAGAGTACAAGTCCGTAGGCAACTCTTGAAGGTTAACAAGTACAGGTGAACAGGTATGAACCGGACTGTCTTTTTCTTGGGAACCACAGTACTAATTACTTGTAACAAATTGATGAAGGATAAGCTAAAGGAAAGGGGACAAGGTCAAGAGTTAATTTTTCATATTTCCTTCAACTTATCTTGATTTTTTAATTATTTTTTATTCTAGAGTTTAATATATATACACACACATCAACTCTTCAACATTTCTTTTATTTCTTCTTAACAGTAAGAAGAAAATTAATTAAAGTCAAATGATATTAGAAAAACCATAATGAGTAAAGTTAACATGTGCTATGTTCACCAAGAAAGTTTGATCAATTGATTTTAAACTAAACAAAAATCATAGATGGAGCGTCTTTGATAAGTTTTTGTTTAATTTTTTGTTTAATTTAAATGGGTTTTTGGTTTCCAAATGTAATTAAAAAGAATGATTAGTTATTATTGCAGTGAAGTAACTCAATTTTTGGGTTTTGGATCGACACCATCTGATTCGAATCGACGAAATTCCATCTCCGAAGTGAGCGCACACATTCCGACGACGAATTTGAATTCTGAGACAATCTCGAGCGACGAATTCGAATCGGACGGTCTCAATCTAAAACCCAAAGATTGAGTTACTTCAGGGGATCCGGACCCCAGCTACCTAATTAATACACAAACGGACTGTTCATCAATCCTGAATTTTACAAATTATTCAATTTCTTTCTTATAAATGGTTTGGAAACTCCTCTCATGTGATATGACCGACCAATATATCAAGTACTTAGAGGGAATATGGACTAATCAATTCATTAATTGGAGAAGAGCACATATCCTGACAGGGGCAGTAGCAGAATTTTGGTAAGGAGAGCAGGAATCGGATTCAAATTTATTAACTAATTGGATACTAGATAAAAAAAAAAACAATCAACATAATAAGAAACAATAAAAATAGTATAGTCTTACATAATAAAAAATAAAAAAATAATATCATTTTACATATTAAAACACAACAAAGTTGGTTTGGATCTGTAAATATCTATAAAATTTCTATAAAAACAACAAAATTTTTCATTAACAGTGCTTTTGAACTGGTCTGGCTAGCTTTCTAGTTCCAGAGAGGCAAAATAATTTCTAAAAATAGACAAAGTGGTACTAAGTCTGTATTTTTCCACTGAATTTCAAAATCCAGAGAGAGACAGCTGCCCGGCTGTGTATGGATCCGAGTTGAAAGCACTTGAACTAGTTGCTGAATATGACAAACAGAACAGCTAGCTTATTGGACTATAAAATTTATATTAATTCCATTATCCATAATGCCCACATAATTTAATACTTTTGTGGATGATATATAATAACACCTGAACTACCAACTGTCTCAGTCGCCAACAATTAATACAGCTTTGTACATACAACTAAATTTAATTAAACTGGTAATTAAAGCACACTACACATGCATCAAGCTCTTGACAAAGACACTTCTCCAAAATCAAAGAAATTCATCTACTGAGATTCCAAATGCACCCTTCTTCCCCATCCTCAGTATCATCCAATAACCATGACTCTAACCAGGAGAGCTGCATCTGTACTTGAGACCCAGTCTTTGTACAATTCACCTCACTTGACGATTCACCATCGGTAAATCCCGAGTTATTATCATATTTGCTAGAAGAACTAGATTTTGAAGGAGAACCGTTGCTCGGTTTGCCAGTAGATAATGCCTCAGAAAGTGCTTTCTTGGCTAAGTTCATGTCAGTTTGTAGCGTCTTCTCCCACAGTCCTTTCGACATGAATTTGTCGTTCATCGGATCGGTTTTGCGACCGACAACCTTTTTCTTGAGATGAGTGTTCCAATAGTTCTTGATATCGTTGTCAGTTCGCTCCGGGAGATAAGAAGCTATAGCAGCCCACCTGCATCGATCCATATAAATTTATAAACTAATTGCCATTATTATTATTTTCTTATAAGAGGAGAGGGTTCAAATGCTTCATCGTGCTTCACATTTTTTATCTTCGTTTTCAAGATTCAAATAGTCGATCCGAACTGCTCAACATAATATATATGCATATTAAAATATACTTGGAGACTAAATTTTATATTTTTTGGGAAACTTTTTATTATTATTTTAGATAGGCATATATAAAATCACTTTTTTTTATGGTCCAAAAACAGTGATTTTGTACTTATCTAAATAAATAGTAAAAAATTTCAAAAATTATAAAATTTCATCTCCAAACACATTTTAACATAGTGATCATGTTGAACGATTCGGATCAACTATTTAAACTTTAAAAACAAAAATAAAGAATGGAAGGCAGACATGAGGTATTTTAACCCTTCTCTTCTTATAATTGAATAGAGAAGATTTTGAAGTCTCTAATTGGTAACTTCCTGTTGTCTTCAATCTAGTTATAATTCAAGTGAATTATTTTATAATTAGAAGCTAGGGACTAATTTTGAAAAATAAACTTTGTTAATGGTGGCTACAATCTAAAAAACATGCCTAGAGCCACAGAATTCTTGAATAACATTGTTGAATAACCTGTTGCCCAGAAGAGCCTGAAGATCTATTATCAACTTTTCCTCTTGCGGTGTGAAGTCGCCTCTCTTGATCCCCGGCCTGAGGTAGTTTGTCCACCTCAGCCTACAACTCTTGCTGCGCCTCTGTAAACCTGGTAATTATGTTAAAAAAAAAAAAACACTGTTTAAAACCTGAGAATTCTTTCAAGAACCATCCAACAATACAATAAATTAGATAAATCAATCATACATATATATACCAGTATTAGTTGGAACATCATTCCAATTTCCAGGCCCATGCTCTTGGATGTAAGAAGCTAGAATTATATCCTCTTCTGGGGTCCAGGTACCCTTGTTTATAACAACCTTAGAGGAACTAGGAGGTCTCATTATGCTTCTTCCTTCTCTCTGATATAATTTACAAAACACTTGTTCAGTGCTGTTCAACTGCACTGGAATTGCCAAGCTCAGAGTATACATGACAAACCTTCTGGTCTGGTCTGTATATATATATATACTGGGGTTGACTTGGAGTCATGAAGAGACATTATAGGTACAGGTACTGCAGGTAGTCAGGTACAGTACAACGAACAGTGACTGGATTGAAGGAAGAAAGAGTCAAAAGGTGACAGCTGATAGCATTTAACATGGATTCATTTATCCTAAAGTCAATCTCTGATGAGTCACTTTGTATTTAATGAGGTTGTTCCACTTGGGTTATTTCTAATTATTTTATTAATTAAGTCCCTATCTAGCTAATTAGTCCTTTTTCTTTACTCCTCTTTGCAATGATATTATGATACAGAAAGATTTATAAAGGTTTTCATTTATTTTAGTCTTTAATATGGGCTAATAGTGCATAACTGCAAATGCAACTGCTTTCTGGGCCAGTGGGCCTGGACCGTATTTATGTCAAGTTGTCAACCCAACCCAATTCCAATACGATCCGTTTTTACCCATACTGAAAGAAGTATATGGAATCAGCAAGCACGGATCGTATGACGGCTAGGACCCACACTCCAGACTCTTCTCCCCCATTTCAGCCCTTCCCTAATTGCGTCTGATTCCATGGCTTCGTCGCAATTTTACGGTTTCGTGGTTTCGACCAAGGGAAAGAGCCTTGTTGCTTCAATTGCACCTCGAATGTACCATCTTGCTCCTTCTAGGGTTTCTCTGTGGCAGCATCCTCGATTTAGTAACCCCAACTTCGTTTCACCCAAGGTGCGGTTTTCACTAGGTCAATATTTTTCGATCCGATTTTTCTGAACTTACAAATTTCAAAGTTTACAGGAGTTTTCTGATTCGTGTACAGGGTTTAGGGTTTAGGGTCTTGTTTTTGTAACAGTATGTAATGTTCACTGCTCCTTTCGTTTTTGATATCCAGAGGCTGCTGGTTCCTTTGTGCGTAAAGAAGAATGGTGCGATCCCTCCCGAATTCGGATCAAGTTCAGCAGCAGAGTCTAGAATTTCAAATTCGAATTTGAATGAAGCTGGTACTAACAAAAAATACGCAAAAGTGCATGACTTTTGCTTAGGCATCCCTTATGGTATGTATTCTTTTCTGTTACACAAGCAATGAAGATGTATCAAAAGATAAAATTGATTGTTTATAATAGTTAATTAGCTCATTGTCTACTTGGTTGTTCAATATGCTTAGTTGTAACTTCATCTCTTCTACTTTTTTGTAGGTGGATTGCTTTTTATCATGGGACTTATAGGGTATATTGTATTCAAAACTCGCGTCAGTTTGGTCTTGGGTGTCATACCAGGATTTGGTACAGTTGCCCTTGGTGTTCTTAGTATGATGGTTTGGAGGAAAAGCAAATCAAATTTCATTTTCATTCTAGGCCAAGCAGGTATATTATAGTCATATTTCATTTTAATCGGTCAGCTGACATAGATATCGATACTCAAATTAACTGACTTGTAACTTTCCATTGTTTAATACTATTTTAGTTATTGCTGGCTTTCTGACAAGGCAGTATACTCAGGCCTTCATCCTGGTATGTGGCACTACTGCTTATTATCTCTTATAGCAAAGTAAAAAAATTATCAAATATATTATCTTTTATTATTTAAACCTCTGATCCTCCTATATGATTTTTGTGTTTCTTTTCCTTTTTCATTTTGTCTTGGTACAGACACAGAAAATCCTTCCCTGGGGGTTTTATGCTTTTCTCAGGTATTAATTACTTTATACATTTGTTTGGTATTACTGATTACTGATAGTTGTTTGGTAATTTTATCACTGATTGATGGAATTATTGAGGCCTCTAATCCGTTGGTAGCCAAACTATCATAACCCTGAATCACTTGAGAGTAGGTCCGATGGGCATCGGACCTACTTTGGTTCGATGGGTTTAATCACTGTCGATTTGCTTTAACATTCACGCGGAACGCTTTAAAATTCGTGCGTGTCTGTTTCAATTTTCGTGCGCATAAATCTTAAATTAGATCGGACGGTCATCATGCTCGTTGAACCTAAAAGTAGGTCCGATGGGCATCGGACCTACTCCGTTCTCACCCTGAATTGCTAAGTTCCTTACGGGATGTACTTTTTATGTACTTCTCCTGGTTTGTTAGTTATAACATTTATCTATTATTGAATCATGAAAGCAGTTGTGCAATGGTGTGCTTCTATGCCTATGTGGTGTTATCTGGAGGAAACGCTCCACCAGGACACATATCCAAGGTTGTGTAGTGTATCCACACAGAATTTAAATCTCTACTTGTAAATGAATTATTTTGATTACATTAGGTGAGATAAAGAACTGTTAAGATAGCTCAGACTACAAACTATGTAGGGTTTGTGCAATTTCACTAGAAAAGGTATTTTACCATCATTAGTTTTCCATTTGCAATTTTACATATGTAGGGTTCTTTCATTTTGTTGATGTCGGTACATAGGCTTTAGACAAAGGAGCAAGGATCTTGATTTCATAGGAAATACTTGATTTGTTTTTAATAATTTCTAAGCTGGTTTCTAAGTTCTGAACTTCTTTTATTAATTTAATTTTCAAAAATATCTATTCTTTGGAAAAGATCTACAAACTCAGATTTGTAGAGGTCATGTATAAAAAAATATATTAGTATCATGCCGACATTTTATTAATATCCAAAGTTAAATAGAAATTAATAAATATACCCAGATCCTTTGGGTTTCGATAAAAATATCTCTACCGGCTATTAAATGGCCGGTTTTGAATTTTGCCATTTAATGGTTGGTACCCTCAATTTTTTTTTTTTTTAAGAGACTATGAAGAGCAAGATGTTGAAATCTAACACTAACAGTTCGAAATTTTGGTTTAAACTATTACTTCTTTTGATGTATAATTAGCATATTTATACTAAATACGTTAAATTATTTGAAATTATGTTAAATTACGCTGAATTACACTAAATTATATTTAATTACGTTAAAATACGGTAAATTACTGAGAAGGTGAAAACGACGACGAAACTTCAAACGGCTATAAAACGGCGCTTGAGTGTCCGATTTTAACAAATTATCACTTTTCGAAAAGCTTGCGAAAATACGCATGCGTCAGTGATAGCTTTGCCGTTTTTTGAAATTCATAATTGCTAAAAAACAAAGGGAATAGAAGAGCCTCAAAACTTGAGTTGAAGTTTCCGATTAAGATTTTTATTTCTATTTTTTGATCGAAGGAGCTCAGTAAATTAGTTATATAATTAACTTGTAGAATACCAATTTTTACTATTTTCATAATTTTTTACTATTTTTATGATTTATGAAAGATGGCACAAAATCGGTCTAATTTAGCGTAATTTTGCATAGTTTAGCGTAATTTTGCGTATTTAGTATAATTAGCGAAGTTATTGTAATTAGCGTAATTTAATGTAATTTAGTGTAATTCAGCATAATTTAACATACTTTCAAGTAATTTAGTATATTTTAGTGTAAATATGCTAATTATACATCAAAAAAAGTAATCTAACAAATAATTTAAACAAAAATTTAAATTTTTAGTATTAGATTTCAGCATCTTGCTCCTCATAGTGTCTTTTAAAAAAAAAATTGAGGGTACCGGCCATTAAATTGCAGGTAAGCAAAAAATTCAAAACGGGCCATTTTAATGGCCAGTGGGGATATTTTTATCGAAACCTAGAGGAGCCGAGTATATTTATTAATTTTTAGAGGAGCTGAGTATATTTATTAATTTATATTTAACCTAGAGGAGCTGAGTAGAGGATCAAGAAGGAAATATCTAAAGTATCTAATATATGAATTCAATTGGACAATGAAATGGCATAATTATTTATAGGGAATTTACTTGATGCATCTAATTGTGTATGTGGCCAATTTCAATTGGAGCAATTAAGAAAGTTGATAGAAATCAAGGAGTGATTTGTAATATGCCGCTCTTCTCCATTTGTCTCTTTTTATGGACGGATTTCATGCATCCCGTGGCGTAGTCCTTTGATTGGTTGAGAAGGATCAATTTGGCTATTATATATTCTTTTGGTTCACAAGGTTTGATTGACCTTTTGGTTCAGTAGATATATCGAATGACCAACAAAAGGAAAATAGTATTTGTATATAGAGTAGAACTAGGGTGTTCCTACGTTCACCAAGCCCCTTTGTGAACTCAACACTAAAACCTATCGGATTGGCTTCAAACGATGAATCCAAACCGTTGAAATTCTTCTACCTTACGAGTGATGTGTCTACATGCAAAATTTTAAAATTTTAAATTAATTTTGTATAGAGTCAAGTGGTCAAAAGATGTCCAATAAATGAATGCATTAAAATTAATTTATAAACCTTTTAATTTTGACCTCTTTACTTTATACTAAATTAATTCGAAACTTTAAAATTTTCACATGTAGATGCATAACTCATAAGATAAGGATTTCAACGGTTTGAATTTATCATTTGAACCCAATTCAATAAATTTTAGTGTTGAGTTCACAAAGAGACTTGGTGAACTTAGAAACACCCTAGTTCTACTCTTTGTATATATATTAATAGAGTAAATTTCAATGGAGGTCACTAAATTTTGTCATTTGTCACGAATTGGTCACTCAAGTTTGATTGTCATTTTCTAGTCACTCAACTTTGTCCTTTGTACCAATCAAATCATTTTATACTTTTCCGTCCAAAATCTTAACGGAATATTCTCATTCCGTTCAAAATATTAACGGAATATACTCATTCCGTCCAAAATACTAACGGAATGAGCATATTCCGTTCAAAATATTAAATGAATGAGCATATTCTGTTAGCACTTTGGACATAAAAGTATAAAGTGACTTGATTGGAACAAATGACAAAGTTGAGTAACTAAAAAGAGATAAATCAAACTTGAGTGACAAATTCGTAACAATTGACAAAATTTAGTGACCTCCAGAGAAATTTACACTATATTAATATATGTATATTTTCATATATGTCAGAAATATTGTATTTTGGGTAAGCTTATTTGGTCCTTACAAATATCTGGAGCTTACATGTTCGGATTTTGAGAAATTTTCAAAATATATAATTAAGTTGTAGGTTACGTAATTAGCTTTCTGTAAAATTATTAACATAGAAATTATGCATAAGAATCATTAATATACGGATCATATTAATTTTTAATAAATTATTTATTTAGACATTGTTAGAGGATCTATATATTAATTGTATGTATCAAAGATTTAACTACACGTAGCGTTGCACAAATAATTTCTGAAAGTATGTAATCAAGTTATTATTATTTATTTACGTTGTATATTATTTTTAACTTATGCTTTATTTATATATAAATTAAAGTGCAAATATTATTCTTAAGGCATGATTTGATATTACAAATTATTTTGTCTTACAAAATTTGTAATATCAATAATAAAACTATTCTTTCGTATTTTTTTCATTTTGATTGAAAGAAATTGTACAACAAAATGAGTTATCTACAAATTAATTATATATCTTAGAAATGCACATTTCATTTAGTGAATATTGTTTAGTTAAACTTATATATACAACTTTATTTATTTCAAAAATATGTTAGATTGCTCAATAAAAAAAAATATTTATTTGTCATACATTCCAAAATCTATTTATTTAATTCTTTTCTAGATTGCATAATTTGTTAATTTAGAAATTTATGTCATTTTAAAAAGAAATGTTGATTCTATAATTGATAAAGTTGTAAGTTTCTTTATGCTTAAACAAAAACAAAAGTAATTGTTTATTTTACATTCTTTAAAAGTGATTGAAAATAATAATAAGTTAATAACAATGAAAAATTGAGTCTCATACAATAATAAAATTAAGGGAAATGTTCTGACCCCTGATCCATCATACCCGAGTGCGCCTCCAACTAGTTTAACCGAAAATCTTCTAATTTTGTTTAACTTTCATTTTCAGCGCTCATATCTAAATTTTTAAAGTTCTGTTTATAACATATTACAAAACTACTCGCAAGTTTTTAAAAGGAGGCGCTATTTTGAGGGCAACAATTAGATTATTGAGAGCAATAAGAAATCTTTTCTTCTAAATACAATTTTACCCTTCTTAAATACTTTCTTATTTTTTATTCTAATTAAATACTACTATAAATTAGGAAATTAAATAGACCAAGTAATTCTCTTATAAGCAGTGTAGCATAAAAGGAAAATTTTAATATATTTGATAGCAGGGTGGTATTGATTACATGTTTGGAAATTGTTTGGACATTTGGAGCATTATTTTTATGAGTGTTGTAAATTCAATTTGATTAACTTTTGTTGGTCTTGCTCTTTTGTTTTTTGAGAAAAAAAAAATTCAGGGTCATGTTCTCATTTGATTTAATTGATTACCAGCTACAAGAATTTTGTAATACTCAAAATATAACATAGAAAAAATAGCTCAAAACATTTGAGCTTTGAAATCAAAGTAAATCAAAGTTGAAAAATAAAACAAAGCAAACAAAGTGCAAACCAGTAACAAATACAGTACTGGTAAAGTGCCAAAAAAGAAAAAAAAAAAAAAAAGCTGGAAAATTTGTAGATCTTGTTCCTGATCAAGAAAAAACTCAGACAATTCTCTGACAAAAATTTACTTAAAAAACTTAATTTTTTCTGTTTTTTCAAAAATAGAAGAATTACAATATTTTCTGTATTTACCTAGAAGTGACTTTTAAATCAGGATCAATAACTCAAATTCAAAATATTTTTATTTTTTTCAATAACACACAAAGAAATATTTTAATTTTTCTTACAACCGCAAAAAATCCAGTCTAAAAAATATTGATCCGGGTTATTTGTCACACTCTTTCTAATAAATCAAATTATATAATATTTAATCTATTTTCAAAGAAATATATAAAAAAAATTCTAATATTTCAATACAAAAAATAAATAAATTATAACATTTTATGTTTAATTAAAAAAGAAAAAACTTAAAACCGTAAAATAAATTTGCGATTTTGGAATTCCAAAACCCAAAACTGCAAAGTTATTTTGTGGTGTTTGCAAAACTGTGCATTTTTTAGATGCCTAAAACCATGGAATAATTTTGCAGTAATTCGGCTTAAAACCGTGAAATAAATCTATGGTTTTGGCAGTTTTCGAATTTTCCAGACTAGGGTGTAGAATTCGAAATTTATTATTTTTTTGGATATTAATAAAAATTTCGGACCCTTTAAAGTATTTGTGTCAAGGCTTTAAACATATGTCTACAACCGTTTAGAGTAGTTGTGCTAAGCATTTAAAGTAGTTGTGTGAAACATTTAAATAGTTTCAATGTCAGATTTAAAAAGTTGTATACTGAGGTTTAAACGCTTAAGCATTTAAAGTAGTTGGGCTTTACTTTAAAAAAACAACGACTTGATAATAACTCAAAAATATTTCTTAATGGATCTCATTTGAAAGAGAAAATCGAGTAGAAAACGTTCATATTTTTAGATTTGCAAAATTCATCATGGATCGTCGAAAAATAGACGAGAATGATCAGAGGAAAAAAAATAGTGGGGGATAGAAATCTTTCTTTTTTTGGCTTCAAGACAAAAATAATTAGGAGTTAAAACTACTCAGATTTAGAATTTAAATGCTTGTAGATAGAGATTTAAAAGCTTGCGAGTAGTATTGTAAAACGTTATAAACAAAGCTTTAAAAGTTTGGATATGAGTGCTAGAAATGAAAGTTAGACATTAAATACTTGGGAGGGCTCGAGGATTTGTTTGAGAGGCAATTATCAGTCTCCTAAAATTAAACTAGCTTGAGAGGTGGATTAGTTTAGGCCAATTTAGGCCAGCCTAAAGGTCGGCTTATTTTATCTTAGTTCGGCTCAATTAAAGCACATTTAGCAGAATAAGTGACGCATAAAGTCCTTATTCTACTGTTTAGCCCACAATCAAACATGACCTTGATAACTTTTTCATTGCAGCACGGCCAATCTAAGTCTACTCAATTTTAATTCTAACCATATTATTGTGCAGTACGTGCAGCGAGTACGTGTGTAACTAAATTTAAACTTCTACACATAAAAGATACATTGAATAAAAAAAAAGCAGATTATTGATTGAAGAGCTGATATTTAATTCGAAATTTCATCTTTAATTACAGTCGTTAGTGAATCAGATCATTTACGTACTCAATATAATAATAGAGATTTGCGGACTTAAATAGAAAGAGAGGATGTGCCCTCTCATATTCAAGCACAACCACCTCAGAAATATAGCTAAAAGAAATACTAGCATCCAACGCAATATAGTAACATCGCTTGAACATGATATATATATACTTCATTATTATTTTGAATTCAATTTGTATTGAAATACGAATGTCGGTATATATCATACTGAGCACAAATAGTCAAATATAATACGATTTGAGAAATGTTGGTGCTACTGGGTAATTAATTAGCGTGAGCTGGTAGCTTTCTTGTCGCTGCTATAAAGATTAAAGGTAGTAATGTGTTATGTGATAGGAGTAGGATTTACTTTTGGGTCCAATTAGTTTCAATACCGTCTGATCAGTATTAATATCTGTGCGCACGGCAATTAAAGCATGTAAGCACGGATTTTAATGCAGATTCACGCATCATAATATTAATTGGATGGTGATTAAACCCATCGAACGAAAATAGGTCCGATGGGATATTCATTCACTACGTGTTGCATCTGCCGACTTCTTTGTCCAATCCATATTGTTTATATTTATTTTTATATTCATTTACAAGAAACAAAATGAGGTAGCTCTTCTATTACCTCCCAAAAGTAGCAGAAAATATCTATCACCTGTAAGGGTGTAATCCCAATCGTTCAAAAAAAATTCATGCACGAATCTCAAGAAAAAATATTTTTTGTGCCTAAATCTCAACAAAGACCAACGGCTGAGGTCGAAATAATAAGGTCATGTTATCTCTTTGGAATAACAGCAGATTTATTTCCAACAGGAACAAGTATCCTCTCTCTCCAATGTGCAAAAGATTCTCTTTACTTTATGGTTTAAGATTTACTCCAGTTGCTTTGAGATTCGGGCTAGTGCAGGAGCAATATTATAGGGCTTTGAGATTCGTGCAAAGTTAAAAAGAACGGTCCGGATCCACTAATTCTAAAAGATTTTCTTTTACGGTACTTGGGAGGATGTGAATTCGTGAAAACAGAGCGGATAGGAGGGGATAGTGGTAAAATTATATTCATATTTTTTTTTAATTTTTTAGATACAGATACAGATCAGATATCAGACAGATACAATACGAATATGGATCGAAACAAATATTTATTAAAAAAATACTAAAGTTCATAATATTTATCGAATTATAATAATGAATAACATATTTTTTCATAATATATATTAAAATATATGGTATATTTACTATTCAGATACGGATAATTATAAAATCATATCAATATTCATATCTACAAGAATATTCAAATATCAGATAACCACATCTAATATTTCGAATACGGATAGATATTGTCCATACTGTTTTTATCCCTGATTCATCAGTCTCTCGTACCGATCTGTATAAATATAATAAAAAAATAATAAACATTTCATCATTTTATACATTATCACTGGCCACCATAGTGACATAATTCTCGTTTTTTCGACATAACCGAACCGAATTCCGAATAAAACGCAGAAAAACGTATAATACGTTTTATTCGCGAATAAAACACGTATAAAACGCGAGTTGACGAATTATTCGCAAAAAAAAAAAATTGAATTTTTTTCAAAAAAAAAATTTTTTACGGTTTTTTTTTGGGTTTTTTTTTTTTTTTGCTTCCTTGTTGTACCGAATCATTTACTATGTTGGCCACAGGGTAGAGTGGCAATTCGGATCCAGTGAAGTAACCAAATTCTTGGGTTTTGGATCAAGACTGTCCGATTCGAATCCGTGAAAATCCATCTGCGAAGTGAGCTCACACATCCCGACGATGAATTCGAATCCCGAGACAATCTCAAACGACGAATTCGAATCGGACGATCTCAATCCAAAACCCAAAGATTGGGTTACTTTAGGGGATCCGAACCCGTAGAGTGGTAGGAATTCAGATCCAGTGAAGTAACTCAATTTTTGGATTTTGGATCGAGACCGTCCGATTCGAATCCGCAAAAATTTATTCTCAAAGTGAGCGCACACATCCCGACAACGAAATTGAATCCCGAGACGATCTCAAACGACGAATTCGAATCGGACGGTCTCGATCCAAAACCCAAATATTGGGTTACTTTAGGGGATCCGGACCCGACGCCGCAGAGCATCCGGCCTCGAAGTACCACCCAAGTCAAATGGTCAACAGAATAAATATCATGAGTCATGACTATTTCTTAATGCCATATCTCCACAAAGTGCCACCTGTCCGCCACGTAGCAGTCGATTCCAAGCACATCCTTCTAGAAATAAATCTGCTGTTATTCTACTTTACTTGCTATGTAATGGCAGCACAAGGAGACATTGCCACCGCAGCAGCTTCCTCTCTCCTTTGAAGCTTTGATCCTATCACGGGCACCAATCACCATGGGCTCCTCAGCGCCTGATCAAGTCACCACCGGTGACCACCCCGTCCCCGCCCCGAGGCCCCCGACCAATACCTTCACTCCTCCTCCCTTTACCATCCGCTCCATCCCGCACCTATCCGACTATCTCACTCCCACCGGTAATCACACCAGCGGCGGTGACCAGACTGTGGTCACGCTCCCTTCTCTTCGCAACCCAATTGATTCTAACCCCTTCTACCGCCCTTCCTCCACTTTCTACATCTCTCCCTATGAAGTCATCCTCTCCTCTATCCTGTTCGACACCAACAATCCCAATCCCAATCCCATTTCCAACTCAGATGTCACAGTCGCTTCCCCTATTGCCTACCTCCGAGCCGGACCTCGCCTTATCACCAACTTCGACCCGTCTAAGGTTCGTGCCGCGATTGTCACATGCGGCGGGCTGTGTCCCGGGTCGAATACGGTGATAAGGGAGCTGGTGGTGGGTCTGACCGAGCTGTATGGGGTGAAGGAGATCTATGGTATACCAATGGGGTACAGGGGGTTTTACACGGCAGATCCAATTAGACTGGATCCACGCTCGGTGCATGATTGGCACAAGAAGGGTGGCACTATGCTCACAACCACACGAGGCGGGTTTGATCTCCAGAAAATTGTTGATGCAATCGAGAAACATGGATACAATCAGGTGAGATGATTGATTCACAATTTCATATTTTTTTTTTTAACACAACAGCACATATAAATATTGTGATCTTGAGTTTCGGTCAAACCAGAGTCCTAGTACTTGGGTAGAAATTAAGTATTTTCTTCAGCACCTCAAATTACAAGCATAGCTATGGCATGAATTATATACATCACATTCACATATATAATATACACATGTGTAGTTATATGTAATTGGGGGAGACGGGACGATGAGAGGTGCGCTGGACATATACAAGGAGTTGAAACGCAGGAAGCTGAACATCTGCATCACAGGGGTGCCGAAAACGGTAGACAATGACATAGGCATCATCGACCGATCGTTTGGGTTTGATACGGCAGTTGAGGTGGCACAGCAGGCAATCAATGCGGCCCACACAGAGGCTGAGAGTGCTGTCAATGGGATCGGCCTTGTTAAGCTCATGGGCCGCAGCACTGGCCACATAGCGCACCATGCCACCCTCAGCAGCCGCGATGTCGACTGCTGCCTCATTCCTGAGCTGACCTTCTATCTCTATGGCAAAGGTTATAAGTAGTGTTAAACAATCTACTGATATGCTCCTTATTGATTTATAAATACATATATTTATTTGCTTCCTTTTTCTTCTTTGTAGGTGGATTATTCGAGTTCATAGACCAACGGCTAAAACAAAAAGGGCATGTAGTAATAGTAGTGGCTGAAGGTGCTGGTCAAGATATTATCGCTCATTCCGGAAAGCAGGAGAAAGACCCCTCCGGTAACCCTTTATTTGCTGACATCGGCACATACCTCAAAAAGGAGCTCAAGAATTGGTGGGATCAGACCCACCCAGGCGATCAATTCACCGTAAAGTACATCGACCCGACTTACATGATTCGTGCAGTGGCGGCGAATGCGAGCGATAACTTGTATTGTACCTTGCTGGCTCATTCGGCTATACACGGAGTCATGGCAGGTTATACTGGTTTTGTGTCAGGACCTGTAAATAGGAACTATGGCTATATACCGCTAGAGGACATTGCGGTTACGCGAAACGTAGTCGATACAAGGAACCATACATGGGCTTGGGTACGATCGATCACGACCCAACCTGATTTCGTGAAAAAATCGGATGAGAACTGATCTTCATAGGTGATAGTTGTTTATGAAACAGTATTATGTGAGAACTTGCTTGCTTTTCTTGTTTTGTTCCGTAATTAAGTAGTCTTTCTCTTTAATTCAAGTTTAATTACGGTTTGCCCGCCAGAGCATGTTGTTTTATGTGGCGGAGCAGGAATACCATTGCATTAGCGGAATATAATTACTTAATCTAAAATGTTGAAATTTTAATTAATACTAGATTCAACAATCAACAAGGCCTATTAGCTCAGCTGGTTAGAGCGTCGTGCTAATAACGCGAAGGTCGCAGGTTCGAGACCTGCATGGGCCAATTCGTCGTTTTTTTTTTCCTTGCTTTTGTATATTCGTTTACGAGCGTGAAGTTTGTACATTTGAATTTGTTGATTTTACGTTCAGTCGAAATTTATACATAATTTCCATTTAATATTGCGCTTCCTAAAATAAAATTATTGTGATGTCACTAGGATTTATTGCGTAATGTGTTTTTAAGTGAGGAATTTTAGACTTAGTGCCTTAGTTCCGTTCACCCGCCTTAGCTAATAATAGCTATTGCTGCGCCTCTTTAGTCCTCAGCAGTGTTGTAAATAATGGTATGCAGTAATCGGACAAACAAGTACCGCTAAGTAATTAATCGGAAATAATCAGAACATATTCGAAAATAATTATTCGATTAGTCAGAAAAATCGATAATAGTTTGGTTACCGCCAATGATTAATCAATCTAAATGGATGTTTTTTACAACACTGGTCCTCAACCCACAACTCCTAGAACCAATAAAGGCGTTTTTTTTTGTGTACATATACAGTATAAAAAGTCGTAGCTCATGATAATGCCGTGAATTGGAGAAATAAGTAAACGCGAAGGGGAGTGGGACACGAATGGGCATCGGACCCAAAATCCATCTGATGCCCGTTCAGATCCGTCTGATTTGTTTTATGATTCGTGCATGTTTGATCCGCACAAATCAGACGCACCCAGCTTGGGAAGGGGAGAAGTACACTGACGCTGTGTCAAAGGCAAGTTGCAATTTACTTTCAGAACGACACGTCCCAATTTTTCTTATAGTTTACTAACACGGCCATCATAGATAACAATTGAAATACAAGGAAAATTGACCCACGCATTAAACAGTAGCCTATATAGTTGTCTATTACCGTTTAACATATTTACATAACACCAACAAGCGATCGCAAAGATAACATGATACCAAATGCAAACCATCAGACAGCGCTCGCATTGAAAAAAAAAAGAAAAATCCCTTCAAAGTAAGCCTCTTATCTCCCTGTCAAGCAAGAAGTATCAAGTTCTCATGCTATTTTCATTAAAAGAAAGAACACATTCTCATGCTAGATATAGACTTACAATGTGATTATTTGAAAATACATCAGTAAATAAGAGAAAACGCATGATTTGGGAGATATTTTAATGGGTTTCATGCTGTGGAGTGGAAGGGGAGTCGGGTGCAATAGCAAATTGCAATGCCCGGCCTCTACTGGTTTGCAGTATGAATGCCACCTCAGCTGCAGCCGTGGCGGCCGCCTCCTAAATCATGAAAACTGGGGGTCAGACTTGTATGAATAAACATTCTGGCATGGGGTGTCTTGTTACAAACTCATCACGTCAGAAATGATACTTGACAGACAATATAGTTTGTACATAATAGATGGCATTGTATTCCTATTCTTCAGTTTTGCATATAAATAAAAAATTATTTACATGGCATCGTATTCCTGTTCTTCTGTCTTGAATATAAATAAAAGTGAGTAGGGTTCAAATAGCTCGTGTCTTTCATGCCTCAATCATACCTCACATCCTTATCTCCGTTTTCAAAGTCCAAACAGTCGATCCGAACCACTCAACATGATCTCGATATTAAAATGTTCTTGGAGACTGAATATTATACTTTTTTGAAAATTTTGTACTATTTGTTTAGATAGGTACAACTCACTGTTTTTGGATGGTCCAGAATCTTCTGGAAAACAGTGATTTTGTGCCTATTTAAAAATAGTAAAAAAATTCCAAAAAATAAAAAATTCGGTCTCCAAGCACATTTTAACATGGATATCATGTTGAGTGGTTCAGATCAACTGTTTGGACATTGAAAACGGAAATAAGAATGTGAGGCACAGTTGAGGAATTGGAACCCTGGACAGGGTTGTCCGTGGTGTGACAAATTGACATTTTTTAAAAGGTAGATGAATATCCATATAAATTGGGAATACGGTAATTACTAGAACTTTGGAAATAGGAACTTCACAGATAAAATGATACGAACTTTAAGGACTAAAATGGGAACTTTGGATATTTAAGGACTAAATCGGGAAATGAGGATTTCCTACTGTTAAAAAAAAAGAAAAAAAGTGAGACACGAGTAATACTTGGAGGACCATTTGTGCAATATACTTGATGACAACATTTTGAACAAATATTGGAGTGCATTATAATCTTTACCTTATAATAAGAAAACAACAAAGTACACAAAATATAGCCCATATAAAAGAACAAAATTCTCGAGTGAAGGTACCTGTCGCTGCCTTCGGCGCTGCAAGACGCTTATGGCCCATGCCATAATGTAGCATGGCAAGAGAAACCCAGCAGCCCTTAGCAGGAAAAGCTGTACACAAGCAAATGGGCGGGATTCAGAGACTCCTTCACAAGTATAATCCACGAAAATTGGAAAACAGAAATAAAAAAATGAAATGTGTTCTCCACTTACAGAAAAAATAGTGGACGCATCATCATCTCCATCATCATTTGTGATGGTCATTGCATGCCTCAACAGCAGGACAGCCATAAGCTAAAACAAGTTAACTTTTTAGAAGAAGTTCTAAAAAAGTTCTATAGATGGAAGTAAATTAACTGTTGGAGAGGGTTTGGGAGTAGTTTGGTGACTGATATTAATGATAGTTTGATGTCTGGAAGCATCTCTAGTTAGAAGAAAGTAAATTATCAGGGTTAAGTAACTGTTGGTTGATAATCAAACTGACAAAAAGTAATGCAAATACAACAAAAGCATCTCTAATAGTCTCGGAAACACGTGTCATATCCATTCTCCTACGTGTTTTCTGTTAGAATCATAATTGTTCTCAATGCATCAGGCAACAATTCTCCTTTTCAACTTTCCCATACTCTTATTTAGATTAAGTTTTGTGTTGTACAAGGACTTAAATATGGGTGGGTGTAATTGTTTTCTCAAAAAAATTCATTTTTTTTTTAATCATGGATAAAAAAACCTTCCCTTCAGCCCCAACCAACCAAATTTTTTGGAAGTTAACAACACCAACCTAAACCAACTCAAACCAAAACAGGACCAAGTCAGACAGGAATCAAACACAAAAACAACTCAATTGAAAACCAAATCCAACAAGCCATTAATCAAGATAACATCTGAAATGCACAACAACATGACTTGCAATCAAGTCTGACCCAAATCAACCTATACCTGACCTATTTTAAACCCAAATCCAAAATATCAGAGACCAGAGAGAATATATTAAAACATTACCAAACTGAATTGCAACAAATGTAACCCAAACTTGCCTGATCAGAAAGAGGACCTAACATTACATCAAAGAAGATAAACCACCGGGACTGAAAAGCTAGATTAAAATCCAAATCAACTTTTCAATTAAAACGTTAAATGACTCAAGATCTCAAACAACATAGAAACCGATTGACCCAAAAAACTGAAACTTAAACCTGCAATTGAACCAAGCTTTATATTAAACAGGGCCTGATTTTGACCTCTCAATCAGACTTTCCCATTTGCAAACTGCAATAGAAATTACAAGTTGTAAAGAGTAAAGGACTTACAATTAAAGCTGCAGAACGGCAGAAGGCAGCACCACTGGCATTGGTAGCAGCATACTCGTCATACTCTGCCTCTAGAAGGCGCCGCTGAGCAGCAGCCACAGCAAGAATTCTTGGGTCATGTAAATCCAAGGGAGTCCCTGTGATGGTCCAACCACCACTGCAAGAAAAAGAAAAAAATATTAAATGGACGCCATGCTGTCTGGATGAGTATTTTGATTTCGGTTAAACCGGATATCTGATCCGTATTAAAATTGTCTTAGATCCGAATTAGGATATTTTTTTGTTAATAAAATAAAATATTTAAATGGACTGAATGTAGTCATATGCGGTCCGCATAGACTGCATATGCGGTTTCATATGCGGAACCACATATATGGGACTGCATGAAGATTTTAATGCGGTAGATGACTGCATACGCATATGCGGTCCATGCGACCGCATTTAAAAACACTGCACCTAACTAAGAACATTAAAGATCATTGTACAAATTCCTTGAACACTTAATCCCAAAATTAAAGAATAACAAACCTTAAAAATCAGCAAACTATATTGTACTTTTGATGTCATTATGGTCAATAGTTGTGACCACCAATAGAGATAGCTACAGCACATAAAAGAAAAGAGGGCTTGCCTGAGGTCTATAGTAGTTTCATCGGGGCTGGGTCTAGGAGGTGGTGCTACATAACCTGGCTTATAGATCTGTTGTAATAAAATCAAAATAAGATGTCAATCATACAACAAAATCGATCCCTCATATATGTACAACAGGGCAACGAAAGCAACGATGCCTTGACAAAAAATACACAAAGTTCGTATCTGTAAATTGTAAGGCTGCATAATACAAGCAATAAAGAAGAGACTTACATAACATTTGAACTGGTATGCTATAACTGGTGTCTAACACATTTGCAACTCACCAAATTTTAGCATTTTATGTTGCCTTTTTATTATATCCCTTGGTAGTTGGTTTTCAATTGTCCAATTGAGCACTAAATAATGACTATTTGTGAGCTCAGACTGCTTGCACAATTTAAGATCAGTTTACAACAAAATTTGGGTAAAATTGAGGGTGCATAACTTACTTCTCGCAATTTAGGATGAACTAGAGTGTATTTTAGGATAAATTGAACAGAAAGGAGCCAGTACCAATACTGGAACATATCAACTCAAGTTTCAGCATACAAGCATAAAATGGCATACAATTCTGTTCAGGACTGATACTGGAACATATCAACTGAAGTTTCAGCATACAAGCTTAAAATGGCAATGCTCTAACAAACCTCATGGCATATCTCGCATGTCACATCTCCTTTCTCATCACACCAGCGTTGCACACAACCCCTATGGGCATACTGCAGGAAAAACAAGAAACTTTTTTTAGTTCAACCATTCAGCAGTGCAAGTTTAGCCAGAGACAAAGTACAAAGCCTTAGAAACCACAAAACGAGGAAATTAGCCTGGAAAAACACTGAGCCTTGACACCTACAGACCTACTATTAATTAAAGAAGGTATAATTACATGTCTATCGTTGAAAGTATTTACCTCTTCCCTACCAATATTAACATACAGACTGTACACTACTAGCATACGGGTAATCACAGGTAGACTAAGCAGTTGGACATTTGACATATTCCTGTTGCTCCCACCCTGCTAATATGATACTAAGTAGTTTACAGATGCCAAACCCTTAGCTTTGCATCAACTGGCTTCTAGGACTAATTTCAGATATATACCCTCCACTCCAAATTGTGCATTAAAATGGCCTTCATGCCAAAGTAAGAAGCTTTTTGAACAGCTGTTCAAACTAGTAATTGACCCGATACATACCAGCACTGTACTAACATGTTACATGATACAGGGAGTTTACCAGAAAACTCGAAACTTTAATCAAAATCCATACTCCAATTGACTCGGGTACTTTAAAATTTTACAGTGACAAAAGTCTATTTTGACAGAAAAAATGAGTTAGGCTATTTCAGATCAAAACTCATCAACCATTTTGCAAATTTGCCAGATAAGGGGGGGGGGGAGGTAGAAAAAGTAGGCAAGCTAGAGAGAGACCTTAAGACTGCCGCTGCAGGCACATGGCATCTCGAGGTTACTGACACTATCTTCCTCCTGGCATATGCGGCATTCAGCCATTTGGAGCAGCGGCAGTGCTTCTTCTTCTGCATCTGATTTTGCCCCTGCTTCTTTTCCCTCGCTGACCACATTAACTGGCCCCAAAGCCGAAGTGCCTTCAACTGACTTGGGTTCTACTAATTTGTCTACATCCAACACAACATGGTCTCCCATTCCTACTTTTATAACCTTATAACGATTTACTTCCTTAGATTAAAAGCCTGCACAAAAGGAGTGGAAATTTGCTTCAACTTTGCCCAAGTAAAAATACAAAGACAAGTAATTTACGGCCAGAGATTTAATTCTTGTCCATAATCAGAACAGAAACAGTGCCACAATAAGATCACAGACCGAACACCAATCAGGATTAAAAAGACTATTCCGAACCAATGTGGCAAGGTTAAGACCAGCTTAAACCTTAGTTTATTTAAGGAGCATGATAACAGATTCACAATATGTGTGAAAAGCAAGGACCGGTAGGAAAAATATTTCTTCCCCTTCCAATACGTTCTCTCTCTCTCTCTTTTTTTCTTTTTTTGAAATTAATCACTTGCAACAGGTTCAAATGTTATAGTAAAACAACCAAAATTAAATACCCATAAGACATCACAATTCACAAGTTGGACTAAAAAAACACGACTGAAATTCGCATAGACCTAAATTTAGTCGATGAGTGAAAGTAACCCTAACAGCCACAATTGATAGGGGGGAAAAAAATTAGGAACACTACATTATAGCTGTAGTTACTAATCTTAAGCCTCTAGAACGCAGATCTACACAAAATCAAGGCCAGATCGAATCACTTGCTCTAATTAGTAAGGAGAAAGAGAAAAATCGCCATACCTAGGAGCTCTGAAAGATGCGTTCCTTTCTTCTTCCTCCTCTTTGGGGCATACGAGTTATCGACCCCCTCAAACTTTTTTAATTCTTTTGATTTTTTTTTTAATTAACGCGGAGTTAACGCGAATTCACATCCTCTCCGGTACCGTAATAGGGAATCTTTTATATTGGATCTGGACCGTTTTTTTTAACTTGGCACGAATCTCAAAGACCAATAATACTGCCCCCTGTGTTAGCCCGAATCAAAGCGGATGAGAGTTAATCTCAAACCGTAAAGTGAAGGGAATCTTTTACAGTAATGGAGAGGATACTTGTTCAACAGAAAGACGGTCAATTGGCGTTTGACCAATTCTGCCGTTTGGTCCAACACCATCTTGACACTTCCGTTTGAGAAATTTAATTATTCAAAACTATGATTAATATACAAGCAAAACATAATTTTGCGTAACGGTCAAAATTTTCTCAAGAAAATTATTTCAATATGACTTTATTGTCCTATTCCTATCTATTACTCATCAAAAACTTTTATCATTCATTTTGCATATTTGTTTCGTTTTGTACACAAGTTATCATTATTAATTTTTGTTTTTTTAATCTGACAGCGGCTGTCAAGTTTATCATTATTAATTGTTACTATTAAAAAATGCAGCAAATAATAAAAATTCTACTAAAACTGGATTCATAAAAAAGAAAATGAACAAATGCAAGTGGAACCTTCATTTAGGAAAAGCTAAATATTATGTGTAAGATAATTAAGTTGCTAAGGTTTTGAGAAATTTATGTTGAGCTATCAAAGACTTAAAAATCTTTGTGTGAGATGAATTATCAAACATATAACTACTTTTGCTAATACCAAAATACAATTAATAATCTCCTAGAGACTCTAAAAAGACTCTCTCAGAAACCCACAAATAAACAGAATTCAAACACACTTTTGACCATATTTAAAACCCACTAACAACTCACATCTAATTTAATTAATGACAAAAACCTTCCAAAAGCTACTATCTTTGATTGAAGACAAAACACACGCATACACACATGATATATAAAATTTGGCTTTTGATATATATACACAGATTGATTCTGACAAATTATTCTTGTAATAGTTGTCCCCTTCTGAAAAATATACTACTGGTAGATGGCTTTCCATTACATCCAGGAAAAAACAATTTCTGATCACTTCAAACTAAATTCATTACTTGATACAGCGCAGTTAATCATGGACTGTGTCGATCATTTGCACCTGATCCTGGATAATCGTTAATTTCGTACTCAATTCTTCTGATTCTCAACTTCTGTGTCTTGATTAGTTCATTGTTAATCTGCCAGTTACACATATCACACACAAATCAGATTGCAAGCCAGCAAATTTCTTCTCAAAATTTTTGAAAAAGCAAAGAAATGCCGCTGTCTGTCGCTGTACAGCATAAATGCATTATTACCCGTACCAGAACCAAGCTTGGAGTTGAAAGGCCTCTAGTTTCCTGCACTTCTCCTTGAGCACCTATGCAAGGTAAAGTTTATTAAGTAATTTGTGTCAATGTAATGAGGTACTATATATAAATTAGAATCATTTCTGGGGTTACTTGTTGAAGGCACCACCGCATCGGAGCGAAAATTGACGAGATAAATGAAGGCGAAAACAATCACAAAAAGATGAAGGGGCTTTGCACATCCCATGATTTCCAAGCACTTCTCTTCACAATTTCTTCTTGCATGCATCCTAATTTTGTACTTTCTACTTTCTCCAATAAATAGTACGTATTACCTTATATATATATATACACACACACAACCCATCTTCTCTTTTGAGATTAAAAGCAAGAGGATAGGAGGTGATGCATCCTCCACTCTTGACGGAATTAGCCTTGCAAAGACTACACTCTGCTTTTAGTTAGTGGCACACTACACGTGATAAAAGATAAAAAGAGGGAAAAGGTATTTTTCATTTTTTTTCCCTATTTTATCCTCCTTCTTTGCCTACTTTGTAAATGATATATAAATTAAGCTACAAACCTAAAGTGTATCATAAATTTCTCACTAACAATATTATTTTTATTTTCAGAAAGGTACTGGAAATCGAATTAAATTTTGAGCGTATGAGTTATGTTGTAAATAAGGCATTATTATTTTTCGGAGGAAAATGTCACAAATAATAGTATAATACTTGTGTGAGATGAATTATCTGCAAACTAATAATATAAATATATTATTCAAGAAAAATACCTTGTTACGTACTATAAAATGTTTTTAAATAAGGCATTATTATTTTTTGCTTCCTTGTTGTACTGAATCATTTCTAAATTATACCCGAATTACGAACTTTTGACCCCGTCAAATCGAACCCAAACTATTCGTTTGTTACTGTGCTTGATAGGGGTGTTCTATTTATGATAAAATTTTATTTCTACGCTGTAAAGTGGCTTTCGGCAGCTATTTGGTAGGTACACAAAACTTTAAAGAGTTGCATGTAGTTGGCATGCAGTTTCAGTGTGGTATGCGTAGAGATATATTAAATTATTAATGGAAAGTTCCAATAATAATAATAATATTAATTCAATTGTCCAACATTTTTGTCTTGAGATGTTGGGTAAAGATTTTAACAGAGCAGTTTTGACTTCATGCAGCGCACGGACTATAGAACTTATACATTGCTGCATATGGTTTGTGCGCTGTATGAAGCCAAAACTGCTCTGTTAAAATCTTTACCCGACATGTTTGATATACAACATCAACAATTAATCTCTTGTACAGGCCAGAATTGAAGTGGGGATGACATGCAATAGCAGCTCTTGGAAACTGCAATAGCTGAGATAACTTAGAAAGTAATGGGTCAATTAATCTCATTTATATCTTAAATAATTATAATTATATGTAATATTTTATAAATGAGTCTGGCTAGTATGACATCAGTGTCATTTCAGCTTATATAACACCAACTCCAAAACCTATCGAATTGACTTCAAACGGTGAATCCAAACTGTTTAAACCAATCTATTTCAATAGTTGAGTGTTACATGCAAAATTTATAATTTTTTGAATTTATTTAGTATCAAGTCAAGTGATTAAATGTGTGAGTTTTTAAGTTAATGTTATTGCATTCATTTTTCAAAAAAATTTACCGCTTGGTTTGATACTAAAATAACTAGATGTATATAAAAAATTTGCATGTAAACACATCACTAATAAAGTAAATCGGTTTGAACGGTTTGGATTAGTTGTTTGAAGTCTATACAATCAATTTTGTAGTTGGTGTCATATGACACCAATGTTATACTAGCCGGACTCTTTATAAATTTTTTTAAGAATATTATAGTTCCAACTGATTAAGAATCTGTCTTTGGTCCAGTGACAAAGTCACATAGTCTCTAATGTGGAAGGTCGTGAGTTTGAAATCCGGACGGAAAAAATTCTTGTTTGTAATGACAGAGATATTGAATTTGTTGTAATAATATGATTGACTTTCATATTATTTTTTAATTATGTCCATAATTGATCTTCATATTATAATTTCTGTCTCAATTTGAAAAGAACATTCTAACATGCAAGTGGTTGAATTCAAATAATCTAATTAGGACGTTCAAATCACCTCAAAATATTGTATGAAATTTCAAATATGCTTGTTCACTTTTGGCTCAATTTTTTTTTTTAAATATGCTTCTATTTTCTATTTTCTATTTTTTTTAAATAATTTATAAAAATACACTTAAAATTCAAAAAATTATAAAATTATTCTCATTCTTAATTTTTTTCCTCAAAAGTTTCTATTTCTATTCTATATTTCTCTCAAAAAATTATAAAATTATAAAAATATATTATATATCTAATATTCAAAATAATTATAGAACTATGTCTCATTCTAAAATTTTATTTCACCATACTAAAAATATTGAACCCACCCCTGCAACACACTCATCACCTCATAAACCAGTCACCCCAAGACCCTTTCTATAGGATCAATTGATCTTTTTTTTTTTCAAAATTAAATTGTTATATATAATATTTTTGTCTTTTCTTAATTTAAACTTTAATAAAAAAATCTCAAATTGACTCCAAAAGTTTTATAAAAGCTGCTGGCTAATAATTAAATTACCCCATACTTTAAAAAGGATTAAGTGAAAATTATGGTATAAAATATATAGATTTGTAATGACCACCTCCATATAATCACCAAAGGCAATTAAATGGTTTGGCAATATTTTAGTACTGAAATTTTATTTGAAAACCATATAGAGAAACGCCACTATTTTTCTATTGCAAATTAAAATATTTCTTTTTTTTGTGGGTCAATATACTTGTCTAATATAGAATGCGCCAAATTTATCTGAATGAACTCGTATTGAGCAAACAAAAGATGGTTCAAAAAAAGAAAAATTATAGGCAAAAAATTGAAAATAATTAATATGGATCTGTGTCAGCAAAAACTTGCTTCCAAAAATTTAACAAACTCCATGAAATCTATCCTAGCATCATTGTTCAAGTCATATGCTGCAATCATTTCCATACATTCACTTATTTCTAATCCTTTTTCTCTAAACCCTATTTTGAGAAGAGCTCTTTGCAGCTCCTCTGCATCAATAAAACCATCTTTGTTCTGATCAAATACATAGAATGCTTGCTTTGCTTCATCCAAGCTTGGCTCCACCTCTTCAAACAAACCAGAAATCTCATCCAAACCACTTATTTCCTTCGATTGTTCAACATCGCTGACGTCGAACTTGATTCCGATTTTGCGGATAATGGATTCTATCTCTTCCCTTGTTAGGGTGACATTTCTATCATGGTATTTTGGTGTCATCTTTTGTTGATTTTGATTGTGATAAGGTAAGGTTGACTTGGAAAGTAGCTTGCTTAGAGATATCATGAGAAGGTTGAGTAAGAAGAATAAACCAACTGGTTCTAGAAATAAGAGAGAGTAGAGCATGGTAATGCTGGATGGTTTCTCCATGGATATGATTATCCAAGAAAATTAGTAAAACAAGGAAATATTTGGGACCCAAGAATCTGGAAAAAAACAAAAAATTGGCCAAAAGGTATTTTACTTTCTGGTGCTGGGGATGATGAGTTTGGAGAGGTGATCATATATATATATAGGAAGTTTTAGGATGAGAATAATATATTGTCTTAGCAAATATTACAGGATGTTGCATGTGTTGGTGATACTGACAATGCCAGCTCAAGGAAATCTACCTCTAGTAATCTTGCTATGGTAAAAATAAATTAGTTCTCAGCATCTTCTCTGGCCAAATAATTAGGTAAATAAATAAACAACACAATGATGGACAGTTTGTTTTTTCAAAATTAGTGAGGCTACGGTGCTATGCATAGCACCAATTGGGTCCGTGCTACGGCTCAAAATTTGAATTTTCAAAATTCTAACGGTCGATCTGAACCGTTCAACATGATTATAAAATGAATATGTACTTGCAAACCAAATTTTACATTTATGGTAAAAATAAATTAGTCCTCAGCATCTTCTCTGGCAAAACAATTAGGTAAATAATATATTGGAATCATATCTGAGGCCTCAGGGTGAATTTGTACTCAGATTTAACATCTCATGATTACAAAATTACCTGACACAGTAGATGCCTCAGATTAACAGACATAATGCACATGCATCATATGCACTGGTAAATATTCTATACCATTTGAAATTTAAAATTCTGTCCGATTTAACCATCGTACAGCTGTACTTAGCATTATTAGGCATTTGAATAAGCATTAATTAAAGAAATAACTTGGTTGCACGAACACAACAGGCTCTGTTTTTTGTTGTCGAGTATTGACTTGTTGTGGGCTTCCAGGAAAGAGCCAAGGATCTCTCTTCATTATTTTTTTTTTTTCTTCTGGTACGATTAGATGCTATTTTATTTTATTCTATTACAAGATGTGTTGCAGTGTACGGGCAACAATAGCTGTCATGCCAGTGAGTTTCCTCTGGTTTTTCTGGTTCTTCTCTTGTTTTATTTCATTTTATTGTGAAATCACTTTGTACTAGGGGTGCAAACGGATCGGATAATATCCGACCGTATTCAGATTTTTTATCTGAAAATTAGATACGGATATCCGATATCCGAATATCCATGCAGATACGGATACGGATATGGTTTTGAATTTTAATTATCTATCTCCGAATAGTAGATATATACTATATAATTTAATATATATTATGAAAATCTTTTAGTACTGAAATTTTATTTGAAAACCATATAGAGAAACGCCACTATTTTTGTATTGCAAATTAATATATACTTGTCTAATATAGAATGCGCCAAATTTATCTAAATGAACTCGTATTGAGCAAACAAATTAAAGATGGTTGAAAAAAAGAAAAATTAGACTTATGGTTTCAGTCAAAATTATAGGCAAAAAATTGAAAATAATTAATATGGATCTGTCTCAGCAAAAACTTGCTTCCAAAAATTTAACAAACTCCATGAAATCTATCCTAGCATCATTGTTCAAGTCATATGCTGCAATCATTTCCATACATTCACTTATTTCTAATCCTTTTTCTCTAAACCCTATTTTGAGAAGAGCTCTTTGTAGCTCCTCTGCATCAATAAAACCATCTTTGTTCTGATCAAATACATAGAATGCTTGCTTTGCTTCATCCAAGCTTGGCTCCACCTCTTCAAACAAACCACAAATCTCATCCAAACCACTTATTTCCTTCGATTGTTCAACATCGCTGACGTCGAACTTGATTCCGAGTTTGCGGATAATGGATTCTATCTCTTCCCTTGTTAGGGTGACATTTCTATCATGGTATTTTGGTGTCATCTTTTGTTGATTTTGATTGTAATAAGGTAAGGTTGACTTGGAAAGGAGCTTACTTAGAGATATCATGAGAAGGTTGAGTAAGAAGAATAAACCAACTGGTTCTAGAAATAAGAGAGAGTAGAGCATGGTAATGCTGGATGGTTTCTCCATGGATATGATTATCCAAGAAAATTAATAAAACAAGGAAATATTTGGGACCCAAGAATCTGGAAAAAAACAAAAAATTGGCCAAAAGGTATTTTACTTTCTGGTGCTGGGGATGATGAGTTTGGAGAGGTGATCATATATATATATATATATATATATAGGAAGTTTTAGGATGAGAATAATATATTATCTTAGCAAATATTACAGGATGTTGCATGTGTTGGTGATTCTGACAATGCCAGCTCAAGGAAATCTACCTCTAGTAATCTTGCTATGGTAAAAATAAATTAGTTCTCAGCATCTTCTCTGGCCAAATAATTAGGTAAATAAATAAACAACACAATGATGGACAGTTTGTTTTTTCAAAATTAGTGAGGCTACGGTGATATGCATAGCACCAATTGGGTCCGTGCTACGGCTCAAAATTTGAATTTTCAAAATTCTAACGGTCGATCTGAACCGTTCAACATGATTATAAAATAAATATGTACTTGCAAACCAAATTTTACATTTATGGTAAAAATAAATTAGTCCTCATCATCTTCTCTGGCCAAACAATTAGGTAAATAATATATTGGAATCATATCTCAGGCCTCAGGGTGAATTTGTACTCAGATTTAACATCTCATGATTACAAAATTACCTGACACAGTAGTTGCCTCAGATTAACAGACATAATGCACATGCATCATATGCACTGGTAAATATTCTATGCCATTTGAAATTTAAAATTCTGTCCGATTTAACCATCGTACAGCTGTACTTGGCATTATTAGGCATTTGAAGCATTACTTAAAGAAATAATTTGGTTTCCCGAACACATATTGACTTGTTGTGAGCTTCCAGGAAAGAGCCAAGGATCTCCCTTCATTATTTTTTTTTCTCTTCTGGTACGATTAGATGCTATTTTATTTTATTCTATTACAAGATGTGTTGCAGTGTACGGGCAACAATAGCTGTCATGCCAGTGAGTTTCCTCTGGTTTTTCTGGTTCTTCTCTTGTTTTATTTCATTTTATTGTGAAATCACTTTGTACTAGGGGTGCAAACGGATCGGATAATATCCGACCGTATTCGGATTTTTTATCCGAAAATTAGGTACGGATATCCGATATCCGAATATCCATGCAGATACGGATACAGATATGGTTTTGAATTTTAATTATCTGTATCCGAATAGTAGATATATACTATATAATTTAATATATATTATGAAAATCTTTATGTATATATTTACGGATATCCGATATCCGATCCATATCCGTACGTATCCGTCAAATATCCGATCCGTATCCGTATCTGAAAAATAAAAGCAGATACGGATATGGTTTTACCACTATCCGATCTGTATCCGATCTGTTTGTAGTTTGTACTCTCCAGAATTAATAAAAAATCTTGATTGATTACTTAATAGCCACTTGGGAGAATAGTTCCATTTTTTCTTAGTTTAGTCTCTTCTCTCTTCCAACTAATAAACCATTAAAATTAACCCTTTTATCATTTACTGTACATTTTTAATCTAGAGTTCTAGCATTGATTTAACCAATTGTTTGATGGTGTCTTTGGTACAGTTTATCTTATGTAACTTTCTTAATGGATTTCAAGAGAAAAGATAAGAGCAAAAGATTGGAATAATATTGGATCTAGATCAGTTAATCTTCAGGGGAAAAGTTACGAAGAACATGTAACAATCTTTCGGTGTACCAGATAAAGTTGCGTAATTTTTTTTTTTTTTGAGTAATTATACTAACCTAAATTTCACAAAGTAATTATGTTTAGTGATTGTAGAAATTGCCACTGAAGATCAGCTCCTCCAGAATTGGTACTGTGCGTGATATTGGAAATCAGTATACAGCTGTTGCCTCTCTCCATATTATTTTTAGAAGTAAATTATTGTGCTGATTGTATATTCTAAATTTAGCTGTGTGCTGAGATGATAAAAAGCACCTATCGTTATTCTTTAATATATGACAAAATGGCTATTGAGTGCCGCCTGTAATTCTCCTATTTATATTCAATAAATTAGGATGGGAAGGGTGTTTTTTGGGAGTGTTGGTGTCCTTTGATTTATCTGTGGATTGTTTAACATGGTATCAGAGCCTCCTTCCGTCAAAAACCTATCTCTAATCCACAGCTTAACCAACTTCACTGTTCTCTGATTCCTGGACAGTAATCTCTCTTCCACCTGTGCGAAATTCCCGAAAATGGCAGAAAACTCTTACAAAAATCCCACAAACTCACCTCTTACCAACACCCTTCTTAATGGAAAAAATTACTTACCTTGGGCTAGAGCTGTGACCATCGCCCTTGGCGGTAGATCGAAGCTAGGTCACATTAATGGTAAAACCCTCAAGCCAAAGACGGGCGAAGCCGAAATTGACAAATGGCAAGCCAACGATCATCAGGTCATGAATTGGCTATTCAATTCTATGCAACCTGAAATCTATGATATCTTCTCGTATTCTGAAACCGCTACAATCCTATGGGACAAACTCAAAGAGATGTATGGGTGCTCCAACAACGTGGCTCGAGTGTTCGAATTGCAACAGAACCTAGCTAAGTGCAAAAAGGGATCTAACCAATCTGTCACAGAACATCTCGGCAAGATGACAAAACAATGGGAAGAACTCCGGTTATACCGACCGGTCTCCTCCCAAGTCAATGACTACATCCAAAGAGAGGAACAAGATCGAATTCTTCTATTTTTAGCAAGTTTAGGCTCTGAATTTGAAGAAGCAAGACGTTCTATCCTCTTAAGGCCCGAACTACCATCCTTTAGCATGGTATGTTCCATCATTCAGAGCGAAGAAGACAGAAGCCGGGTTATGTCCACAGAACACAAGGTAATATCTGAACCTACTGAAAATTCAGCTCTTAACATTGTTTCAAACGATAGAAATCGATGGGTCAAAGGAAAGGGAAAAGGGAATTCTAAATTCTACTGCGACCACTACCGACGAGACCGGCACTCAAGAGAGAGATGCTGGGTTCTACACCCTCACCTGCGGCCCAACAGATCCAAACCACAAGAAGTAAATTTCTGTGGACCAGTAGACAGTGCAACAGAAGCTGATCCTAAAGGTGCTAATGGTAATTCGACAATGGAAGCTAGGCTAAACAATTTGACTCAACAAGTTCAAGCACTTCTTCATGCACAGAGAACCACATCTGGTCCAGAAACAGTCAATGCCGTAAAAGTCAATGGTAATCCTTTAAATCTCAATGCTCAGTTTAAATTGGTTATAGACTCTGGGGCCTCCGATAATATGGTTTATAGTGATACTGGATTGGTTCAAATTGACAACAATTGTGCATACTCTCATGTGTTAGTTGCAAACGGTCAGAAAGTTCCCACAAAAGGCAAGGGCAAACTTAACATCTTTTAAAAGGAAATAAATGCTATTGTGGTACCCGACCTCAAGTCTAATCTACTATATGTTAGCAAATGCACAAATAATTGGAATTGTAATGTCATTTTCACTCCACAGAAAATACTGTTTCAGGACAGGATTTCGAGGAAGATGATTGGTGAAGGGAAGTTATCTGGAGGACTTTATGTGGTGGATTTCATACCATCTGCAATGGCCGCCATAAATCCTCACTTTATTTTCCCTAATTTATGGCATAACCGTTTAGGACATCCTTCTGATCGTGTAATAAAGTTATTAGGCATTACTTTAAATTCTGTTGATTGTGATTCTTGCCATTATGCAAAACAACACAGACTGCCTTTTTCAGACCGTCTTGATAAAGCAGAAAATTTGTTTGATTTAATTCATTCTGATACTTGGGGAAATGCCCCAGTTGATTCTAAGGAAGGTTTTAAATACTTTGTCACTTTTATAGATGACAAATCTCGTGCTACCTGGTTGTATCTTTTAAAATCCAAAAATGAAGTACCAACAATTTTTAAGAATTTTTACAACATGGTAAAAAATCAGTTTGGTGCCACTATTAAAGTACTCAGATCCGATAACGGAACAGAATATATCAACAATGATTTGCGAATCTTTCTACAGAGTATGGGTATTTCTCATCAAACTTCGTGTGTAGGAACACCTCAGCAAAACGAAGTTGCAGAGAGAAAAAACAGACACCTATTAGAAATTACCAGGGCTTTGCTTTTTTCTGCGAACTTACCAAAAGAATATTGGGCTGTTGCACTTCGTACGGGTTGTTACTTAATTAATCGACTTCCAAGTCGCATATTAGGGTCTAAAAGTCCACTACAAATCCTTTACAATCGAAAAATTAGCATATCCCATTTAAGAGTGTTTGGATGTATATGTTATGTACATTCTCAAGAAGGAAACAAATTGGATCCAAGAGCCCACAAATGTATTTTCGTTGGATACTCATCTGAAAAAAAAGGGTTACACATGTTTTGAACCTGATACAAGAAGGACCTTCATCTCCCGCGATGTGACATTTAATGAAAACAAAATGTTTTTTGGATATGATAATATCAAACAGGGGGAGCATAGCGTGTACAATGAATTCATATTTCCGAACCCTGGAGGAGAGCAGCTTGCATCTAGCGAACTACCTATACAAAACCTTAGGCCAAATGAAGCAACTGGGCCACACGAACAGGTTGGGCTGAACGAAAGGCAGCATGAAACATAAGACAATGCATCTCGTCAATTGCTGAATACCCAGGAAGTTGCACACCCACTGAATGTGAGAAGGTCCTCCAGAACCATTCAAACTTCAACAAGGTTAAATGATTTTATTACATACTCTGTAGAATACCCTATTGAAGATCAAGTAAGGTATAATAAAATCTCAAAAGATTTTTTTACCTTTTTAGCCAGTATTGAAAAGCCTACTGAACCGGCATCTTTTGAAGAGGCCAACAAATCTAAAATCTAGGTTAAAGCTATGAGTGAAGAACTAAATGCCATGAATAAAAATCACACCTGGGATATTGTACCATTACCTAAAGGGAAGAAACCTGTTGGTTGTAGATGGATTTACAAAATCAAGTTTAATAGTGACGGAACAATAGAGCGATACAAAGCCAGATTGGTCGCCAAAGGGTACACTCAAACCTACGGTTTAGATTACAAGGAGACCTTTGCACCAGTAGCCAAAATGAACACTGTGCGTATTCTAATGTCTGTTGCTGTTATTCATGAATGGCCATTATTCCAAATGGACGTAAAAAATGCATTTCTTCAGAGTGATTTAGAAGAAGAAGTTTACATGGAAATTCCTCCAGGTTTACATGTACCGCAAGGAAACAAAATGGTATGCCACCTCAAAAAGGCCATCTACGGACTAAAATAGTCTCCAAGAGCATGGTATGGCCGACTGAGTACTGATTTGTCTAAAATCGAGTACAAAAGAAGTGCAGCAGATTCATCTCTATTCACTCAGGTGACAGAAAGAGGTATAGTTGTTATCCTCATTTACGTTGATGACCTTGTGATCACAGGAAGTGACCAAATTGGGATAGATGCTCTCAAGGAGCATCTGAGATTGGAATTCGATATTAAAGATTTGGGTAAGTTAAGATATTTCCTCGGAATTGAGATTGCCCGATCTCACAAAGGATTATTCTTGTGTCAAAGGAAATATACTCTAGACTTACTAAAAGAGATAGGCAAACTAAGCGCAAAACCGGCTACAACTCCAATGGATTACAACAACAAGGTTGTTAAAGATGAGAAAGTGCTAAATGACATCAGTAGGTTTCAACGTCTGGTAGGAAAATTAAATTATCTTACTATTACTAGACCTGACATTTCTTATGCTGTTAGTTTTGTTAGCCAGTTTATGCAGAGACCAACCAAAGGGCACATGGAACTTATTGATCAAATTCTGCGATATCTGAAGTCGACACCAGGTAGAGGAATCCTTATGAAGAACCAGGGGCACACCACCTTGACAGTGTATACGGACGCAGATTGGGTCGGGAACCCACTGGATAGGAGATCTACATCCGGATTATGTGCATTCATTGGAGGTAATTTGGTTACCTGGCAAAGTAAAAAACAACCAGTTGTTGCAAGGTCAAGTGCAGAAGCAGAATATCGAGCCATGGCGACTGCTACAAGTGAAATTGTATGGCTACGCCTGTTGCTTCACGAGTTGGGATGTCCTAGTCTTGACCACCCTACCAAGCTTTTTGTGACAACCAAGCAGCTATTCATATAGCATCCAATCCAGTCTTTCATGAACGAACAAAGCACATTGAAGTGAGCTGTCACTATGTCCGTGAGAATGTACTCAATCGAACCATAGAAACTCCCTATATCCGCAATGAAGATCAACTAGCCGACGTGTTCACCAAAGCTCTAACAAAAGGGAAGTTTCAAGAAATAGTTGACAAGTTGACCTCCGATGATATCTTTGGATCAACTTGAGGGGGAGTGTAGAAATTGCCACTGAAGATCAGCTCCTCCAGAAATGGTACTGTGCGTGATATTGGAAATCAGTATACAGCTGTTGCCTATCTCCATGTTATTTTTAGAAGTAAATTATTGTGCTGATTGTATATTCTAAATTTAGCTGTGTGCTGAGTTGATAAAAAGCACCTGTCGTTATTCTTTAATATATGATCTTACAAAAAGAACATAACAAAATGGCTATTGAGTGCTGCCTGTAATTCTCCTATTTCATATTCAATAAATTAGGGTGGGAAGGGTGTTTTTTCGGGAGTGTTCATGTCCTTTGATTTATCTGTGGATTGTTTAACAGTGATCAAAATGGAATCTTCTGTTGTCTTAGGGGCAATGTGTGTTAGTTTTGTCCTTCAAAAATTATTAGTAGATATATATTAATGGAATCAACTAGCCTTAATTAGAGAACTAATTAATTGTAAGGTAATACACCCTAATAGAATTACCACCTTGCTATGATTGCTGTATCAGAATTGCTTCTATCAGATCAGTAGAAATTCTGATTGATTCAGAGTCATGTATCATTTTTAAGGGATCATTGTTGGCTTTCGGATGAATCAGGTTTTCTGGTAGTATTGGTCAGGAGTCAGGATTGCAACTGCGCGCTATCACTCGGAAACCCAGTGTAGTACCATTTTTTTTTTTCTTTTTTAAATGGAGTACAAAATTTAAAATCAAATTTGTAGCAAGAAAAGAATTGACAAGAGTATCATCGATATTTAATCCCCGAGCAAATTAGCTACACAAGCTTATTTTTCTCAAAGAAGTGCTTCAGGTGCCACAGCTGGAACCAAACAACTGACACTATAACAATGAATGACAGAAAGCTTAACCTAGCCATCCTTGAATTTATCTTTCTGTTTAAATCTTGCATCTCCTGCTCCCTGAAAAATTAGTGTCCAAAAGCATATCACCTAATCATATTCAGGCTAGATAATTATAGTAACAAGACACCATAAGATTTCATTGTGACTCACTTTGAAAAAAGAAGCTGAAATCTCATAGTTATGCCCCAGATATGGCAAAGTATCAACTCATACAAATTTTAAGGGGAATTTTTTTTTTGTGTGACTGCTTTGTGCATGGGGTTTTCTTTTACATGATGTTTTCAGATTAATTAAAAAAGTTTTCTTAATATTTTTTCTTTCTTATGAACTATATTATCTCATCTGATTTTTCTTTCTGTCTATCGAACTTGGCGCCTTATGAACTCTCATCGGTAGACATGTAATATCAATCCGTAGTAGGAGAGAGAAAGTAAAACTTTGAGAAATTTTGTTTAAGTTATCTTGCCTTTCACGAAGATACACCATTTCTTCGTGTATCGACTTCACTATGTCCTCCATCACCTTCATCTCCATCACCATAGCCTTCAAAATAAAAAAGAAAAGTTATCATCTTTTTAAATGCCAAATCAAATTTCACTACCTTAAGCAATAATAGTTAGCCATACACAACCATTTCTTTATGAAAAAAATAAATGAGAAATTAATCCAAAACTTAGGCAAATGAAGAGCAGAATAATATATTGCTCACATTAATGTTCCCTTTCTTTGCTACAGACTTCCAATCTCTGGTAGAAACACCAGATTTCCATTCGAAATCAACTGTTACTCTGATAGGCGGGTTTTGGTATTGTTTTGACAGCCAGAAACAGGTCAAGTATTCCCCCTGCTGCATTGCAGTGAATGCAAAACTTCCCGACTCCACTTCTTCGGTAAAGTGCAGCTGCTGCCCCACATAGCCTGCCCGATTCTCATAGGGAGAGGTGACCTACTAGTCAGAAATGGAAATTAAAAAAAAAAAAAAACATATGGACAGGTTATCTTGATTTGAATTCAGGTGGTTTTTACATTGGACAGCAAATTTGTTGAAATTTCTTTTTAACCTTTGTTAGTTTGAATACTAAAAGTGTGCAAAATTGCAATGTCAAATGCAAAGATTCCTTAATTTCTTTGATTTTTTTACTTGACCAATAGAAAGAATGTATATTTGTCCCTTGGAAACATTATTCTTTCAATTTAAGGGAAAAATCATTTACTCTCACCATTGGATTTGGATGTTCAAATCCCATATATAAACAATTCTTCTACTTTAAAAATGAAATATATATATATAAGAGAATTAAGAAGACATATATACTCTGACAGTGATGCGCTGATCCTCCGACGTAAGACCAACAACTGAATACTTCCCAATAGACATAGAATTCATTTTTATCTCCTCAGAAATGCACTTGGTTTGGCCCGACTCTATCTCGTAACCAAGTGCATCGGCTCGGTGATAAGCTAGCAAATTCAACAAGGCAAAGATCAATGAACCTCTTACTATTCCTCCCATGTCTGTCTGGCTAATGTTCTCCTTTATCTTTTTGCCTTTTTTTTTTATGTATTTCAGAAGGCATGATGCCATGATCTTTGCACGAATGGGTATCTATTTCTTCCTCCCATTATTTAAATTTCGGCTTGACTAAGATAAAAGAGGTTTGAAATTCTCACATTTAATGGGCCATGAATCATCATTTAATGGGCCTCAAAATTGAAAGGCCTGGTAAGGCCGCTACACTGATCGCCAATTCGCCATACCAGAGGAAAGAGGTTTTTTTGTGCTCTCAGCTCTCTACTGATTAGCGTCTAGGGTTTAGGGTTCCATCTCAGCAATGGAGATTAGGGTTTGGATGTCTCGTCTTTCCCGTCTCAGTTCAACGGCACAGTATAGAGCCTCTCCACTGCCGCTTGTACTTACCCGCAATTTTTCCCAAGCTCCACAAGCCCCAAATTGCAATCGCTATTTTACATTATTATATCAATGTAAATCGCCACATTTCTCTCTTCTCAATTTCATCCAGACCGAAGGTATTTCATCAGAGTCCAATCGTTCTTCTTCCAATATAGTTCTCGAACAAGTGAGGCTGAGTGAAATGATGAGAGGTATGGGTTTTAGAGAAGAGACGATGAAGAAGCTATTTGAGGAGCTTCCTCTGGCAGTATTAAAGGATTCAGCTGGATTTAGGAAGAAAATTGACCTCTTGAAATACATTGGGCTTAGTTCACGCGAGATTGATCAGATCTTGTTTAGTTGTCCTGAATTTTTGGAACTTAATTTCGAGGTAAGGTTGAAACCACTTCTTGATGAGTTACACAAAATGAATTTTTCTCATGCGGAGATCAGAGCAGCGATACTTGAAAATCCAAAGCCTTTTCTCCGATTGGTACCTGGAGAACTTTCGAGGTGCATTGAGCTTTTAGATAGCTTGAGATGTAGGCACCCGATAAAAGAGAGAATTTTGAACATGGGCTATTTGCAAGCCTCTATCAATGTGAAACTCAGAATTGAGTGCCTCCACAAGCATGGTTTGATCCTTAGAGATGCATTTAAGGTGTTGTATGTGGAGCCAAGAGCGATTTTATATGATTTAGCGGACATAGAAGAAAAACTTGAGTTTCTTTTGCAGAAGATGCGGTTCTGCATAGAGCATTTAGTAGAATGCCCAGAGTACCTGGGAGTAAATCTCGATAAGCAAATAATCCCGCGGTATAATGTTTTCGAGTATTTGAGATCAGTGAACGGCCTAGGAGATGAGGTTTGGATGAAACACTATGTAAAGCTTAGTAGGATGAAGTTCTATAACATGTTTGTGAAACCATACCCTGAATGCGAAAAGATTTTTAATGGCTTTAGGAAAGAGAAAATAGCTAGGCCCCACCACCCAGTCGGGATGTGGAAGCTGTTTAAACCGCAGAAGTTTCCACAATCCGACAAGGATGTTAGGAACATGAGGAAGTTTGTGAAAAGTCTTTAATTTATGTTAATTCTTACATGCCAAAACTGTAATTCTTTCTAGTGAATACACGAATTATGTGTTATCTTGTATATAGATTCCATATGCTAGAACTGTATCTTGCTCGAAGCAACAATAAAAGCCTTCAGATAATGTTGTCAGAATTGAAGGTTATGAAGGTTGCATTTTAGCTAAACTATGGTTAGTGGACTGTAATATCAGGAATTGCATCAGTTAAAGCATCAGCATCTACATTAGGCATACCAACAGACCAGACAATTTCCCCCTTTATTGGTTTGTACCATCCCCCCTGCCCCTCAAAATCAATGCTAAGAACCCAAATACGTGAAACCAACCAGAGTTTCATGCAATTGTGCAGATTCATTGAACATGTCAATTCTTTAGATTCATTGAACACCTTCACAAGAATATATTATTCAACCAAACGGTTTTTTTTATAGGATGGAGACTTTTTGTTTTGTCTTACATCAATTAAAAATTCGAACTCAAAATAGTTCCAAGCAAATTATATGAACCATTACTGTGTACTAGAATATATTCTTATGCAGTGACTCTCCACCACGAGACCCACAAAAATTAAAGATTGAAAAGTCATTGATTAAACAACTAGTCAGTTTGATCCCAGAGAATTTACAGTTTTGCTTCAAAGGAAAAGATAATATCAACCAAAACCAGATTGATAGCTACAAAAAATGATTGCAAGTAGAGAGAAACAAATTAATTCAGCGGCTTAAGTTCAATAAAATGATCATCAAATGACATACTAACATAAATTCCACACATCAAGTAGCAGCTTCCTCGCCAAAATCGACATTCATGGTATAATTTATGGCATGTCATACACAAGTTTTTCACACTTGAAATGCATTGTCTATCCTACATCTGTATTGTATTCCGCTGCAACTACAAACTCTTCAATAAAGAAAATAAAAGATATTAGGCTCCTAGACCCCCCTCATGTATAAATAATGCCACCCAAGAAACTCATTTGTGTTGTCCAACTTCAACTGGCTCAACAACTTCAGCTTCACTAGCCTCACTATTTTGTGTTCCAGGTGGCGGGCTGGGCGGACTGGGATCCACCTCAGCAGGTCCAGTTGTCCACTTACCAGCAAATGCAGTTCCCATCATCTCGTATATCTTGCTGCTCAGCTCACTTGGGTTGTCAGGCTGCATGGCAACAAAGCAAGTATAAGTACATAGAAGGATTCAGTGTAGAATATTTGGTCCACATTATTTGCATGCCAATAACAGGCAATACTGGATTTTGAACTAGTAAATGGAAAAAAGGTATTTATTTATTTATTTATTTTGTTCCTCTGTTAATTTGGTAAGATCTGTGGTTTCTGACTAACAGATTTACTTCTTGGTTTACAATTGTGCAAATAATTGCACTTACAGTGAAGCCACTAGAGATGAGAGCTGTCTCAAATAGAATATCAACTGCCTTCATGGCTTCAAGGTCATCAGGATTAGCCTCACAAGCAACCTGCATTACCCCAGTAACAAAATTACCAAATAAAGTCATACACTCATTTAAGAAAACAATTTATGCAAGCATGTTGTGTCTTTCAGCAGAGGGTATTAGGTACATTATAATGTGCTTCGCGCTTGTATAATTTGGCATTTGTGCTATGAGCTGTTATTTGTATTATTAAAGGAACAATCCATTTTATTGTGTCTGTAAGTTCAAGCAGCAACAATATGCAGCATAAGAGCTCTCATAATTCCTTTAAAATCACATCTGCTTACATTCAAACTCTTTATTATCGGATGCTCAGGGTTGATTTCAAAAACCCTCCTGGAGCGCATGAACTCTAGACTAGAAGGATCTCCCACAGTTTGAGCCCTCATTAGCCTAAAAAAAGGGCAGAGTTGTAATATAGCAAAATCATGTAACAAATAAATTGCATAAAATTCTCAATTTTTCTCTAAAGAACGAGAGAAATACAAAAGCAAGTAGAACTGTAATTCATTCCCTAAGGTATCAAAAATCTGTTGAAGAACATATAAATCATGAGAACATATTATTACGGTGTTTCCCCAGTACTGTTGGACCCATGCAGAATGGCAATAAAATACGCATTTGTTTGATTAATAAATTGACTCTATGAACCTTCAAGCAATAAGTTGTCATATTTAACCCCAAATGTAATGATTACCAGTTCAAAGACTTTATGACCAGTAAGTTGACAACAAAAAACAAGAAGCAAACTGAAGGTTCTTACAAACCTCTCCATGTTAGCAGACCAACCAAACTTGCCAGAGACAAGTACACACGGCGAGGAGCTAAGACGGTTGGAAATATCAACACGGGCAACCTTATCGCCCAGCCTCTTCTTTATCCAGTCGCAGGTCTTGGAGAATTCCTGCTTTATTTCCTTCTCTTTTTCCTCATTCTTCTCACCTGAATAACAACCATGTTGTGCAACAACTTACAAGAAACATATGAAAAATGCAGATCTCATAACTTGGATGTGTTTCAGCAAGAAGAAGAACAATGCACCTTCATTACAGAAAGCGTGTTTTTCTTATTTCCTCTATTTTCCTTTATGAAATAGAACAATGTAACACATGGCACAAAAGAGGTGACCACCATCAATCAAAAGAAATCAACTTACCTAGATCCAGGTCTTCCTTGCTAATATCAACAAAGTTCTTTTCTTTGTATGATTTGAGATTCTGGATAGCTACTTCATCCATGGGATCAACAAAAAATAGCACCTGGAAAGAAGTGCAATCGACAGACATGCATAACAATTACAATATGCAAGACCAACTGTTTATAACAAATTCAAGAAGGGGGGAGGGGTTAGAAAACCTAATCAACCAATCTGACCTGACCCAAAAAACATGCATTCAGAGTTTCAGTTTGTCAGGTAATGATTGGGTTCTGATTGGCCTGGCAAATAAGTTGTGACAACATATTCGATAAAATATGATCAATAAAATCCAAATCAACCCACAGTATGGCTGTCTCCTATTTTAAATCTTTTTAACAGCATGTTTATATTGTTTTTAAACGAAGCATATCATGTTTTTTATAAAATCTTTTGTACTTGCTAATTCTCTATCCTTGTCAAATTTCCTATTTGTCATTATGGTACAGATGTGTTTGACATATCAATACGCATTAGTCAAAAGAATCAACCATTGAGTCCACAGTCTATGCAAAACCTAGCTAAAAGCTACAGCTTAGGAAAATAATAGTTGAACGTCTTTAAACTCAGTTCATTAGTTTCAGATGGGAAATTTTTCAACCCAACTACGATGGAGCAGATTCAAGAACCCAGAGAAAAGAAAGTTGAATCAAGTGCAATTATTAAGACGGCTTTTGTTGCTCAACACCCCATTAAACTATATGGTCTTTTGCTCTCTTATGTTCACTATTGTTACTAATTACTTGTTTTTCCTTTTAGCACCGCTCTAGACAAAATCAACAAATTTAACATGTCATACCTCGCACTCCTTTTCAGTGAGTCTCTCTAGGAAGGGGGCATTTTTGGCACTAGTCACACTATCAGCAGCTATATAGTAAATATCCTTCTGCTCTGGCTTCATATTCTCAACATATTCATCCAAGCTAATCAACTCATTCTCACTTTGATTTGAGAAAAACCGAAGCAATGGTGCAATGCGCTTGTGATTCTCCCTGTCTTCCATGCATCCGAGTTTGAGGAACTTGCCAAAGTTCTCCCAGAACTTGTCATAATCCTAAATCACAAAAATGAATTGAATTAAGTCAGCTTTAATAAACAGAATCATGTGGAGATAAAACAGGGATATTTATCTGCTTACATCTTTGTTCTCACTAAGAGAAATACCCAGAATCATGTCGAAGGCTTTTCGTACCAATCGCTTCCTCATTATGCGTACCTATCCGAAGTATACAAGGCATAATAAGTCTTTCAAAAATGCTCAAAATAACAGATAAAAAATTAGAACTCAACTTGTCCCCTTTGAATTTAAAAGATTTCTAGTCTGTTACAAGATGCTTACAATCCTGCTCTCTTGGAGAATCTCTCGAGACACATTCAAAGGAAGGTCGTTAGAATCAACAACACCCTTCACAAAGCTCAAATATTTAGGAAACTACAAAATCAAAATTAAATAATTACATTAGCATTCGAAATTATATGAAAAGAAAAATGAAACGGTTAGGATTAGCATACAAAGTAGTCCTTCATACCAGCTCACCATCAAAGTCATCGGAGATGAAAACACGCTTCACGTATAGCCTTATGTTCTTGGTCTTTGTGTCCATTAACTCCTCCTTTTTAAATGCAGGCACAAACAGAATAGATCTGAATTCCACCTCACCCTGCATAAAATAATTGCAAGATGTCAATGCCGAATGTGCCAGGGACATAGCTATGGATTATGCAATGGTTGCTTAAAATTATGATACACTAACATAAAACAAAATGTAAATGTCAGCAAAAAAAAAATTTGACAATGCAAGTTAATGTTTATATGCATACCTCTGTGGTAAAGTGTGAGGAAGCCATGGGGTCCAAGTATTCATTGAAAGTCTTCCTGTAGAATTCATTGTACTCCTGTGTGGTAACCTCCTTAGGGTTTCGAAGCTGTATGATATTAAAGAACAATATAGATATAAGATGCTAGCTTTATACCAAGTCACTAAAGCAATCAGCCTTGAGAACTTCAATGAAAAAAATACTTACCCATATTGGTTGTGTTTCATTCGTCAGCTCCCAGTCCCAATATTTCTCAATGACAGTTTTAGTCTTCTTTTTCTTCTAAATTACATCAATATATAGAAAGCAAATAAGCTGGCTTGTAATTAAATGAAATAACTAATCTTTTATCAAACTGGAAACACCATTTTAAGCTTAACTAATTTGATTTACCTCTGCTGTTGTGTCATCATCACCTTCTTTCTTATTTTCTGTTGGGTCCTCCTCAACCTCTACCTGGATAGGAGCAGCATGACAAAATTAACAAATAGGATTTCACTACAAGCAATTTTAATAAAATTAAGGTAAAAAATTATAACTAGCAGTGGATCCTTACCTCCTTTGTGTGTCCCTTCTCTTGCCATGTGTAAATTGGGAAAGAAACAAACTGGGAGTAGTTCTTAACAAGCTTTTGTATCTTCTCAGGATGAGCGAACCCCTTGTCTTCATGCTGGGGAAAAGCACCAATGGCTGAGTAAGAAGCATACTTTTGGCATACTTAAACCAAAGAAAAATGAAAGAAACAAAGGCTGATATACACCTTAAGATAAAGTGTAAGTCGTGTTCCCCTAGGAAGAAGTTTCTCAGGATCAGTCTCCTCCCTGACAGTATAAGAACTTGAATTTGCCTCTCCTTCCCAGACATATTGCTTGTCAGATTTGGGACTCTTTGTTGAAACAACAACCTGTTATATGCATGTAAAATGGATTAAATAACACAAACTTCGAAAATAACAGGATGGTGAAAAAAAAAATTAGATGAATTTTTTTTTTTTAAAACAATCTTGCTTTCTTGCCAAAATAAACACTATACCTTGTCAGAGACGAGGAAAGACGAGTAAAACCCAACACCAAATTGACCAATCAAATTGCTGGCTGTACCAGCTTCCTGACTTTCCTGCAGTTCAGAATTTAAAATACAATATAGTAGTGAGTTTTTTTCATTATTATAGAATCGCACAAGTAAAACAAGAAGCACTCTCCAAGTGACTTGTACCTTCAGTGCCTTAAGAAACTTTGCAGTTCCACTGTGTGCAATAGTTCCAAGGGAGTCAACAAGTTCTTGCTTGGTCATTCCTATTCCTGAATCACTAAATTCAAAAACAAAAACAAGGAAAATTTAGGGACCTGCTAGTGTGATTTCAAAAACCTTTGTATGTGGAAGGAAGAAATTGAAAAAATATAGCCTTGGATCAATATACTTTGAGCTCATTGTATATACAACCTAGACTGCTACACAGGTGCAGTCTTATCCACAGTACATTTTGACCATTTCCTCCACACCCCAAACCACAAAACAGAATTTCAGACAATAGAATAAGATGCCTCAGAAAGACAACAGTTTCATACAAGATCTTTAGCTGCATTCAAGACACCACACAGCAATAAACATAAATGACCTGTTTAATGGTTCTTATTCTAACATTGACAAGGGTTGTGAAGAGAAATAAAAGTAAAAAATATGCTTACGTGATTGTAATTATTCCATTATCCTTGTCAGCCTGAATGCGGACGTCGAGGTCAACACCATCCTTCAAAAGGTCGGAATCAGTTACACTCAGATAGCGCAGCTTGTCAAGTGCATCACTTGCATTACTACAACATCAAAGTTACAATAAAAATGAAAAAAAAAATATATATATTCAAAAAGGACAAGCTTAATAAGAGAGATCTAATATTTAGCAACTTGGGAAAAGTCAAGTTTTTGTCAAATAAATTGAGCACCAGTATACACATAAGAATCACAGAGAACATAAAGTATCATGTAACGAAGTGAGTTCCTTAATCGTCAAGTAAAATTGAACTATATACACTGTAGCCTAAAGGTGGGTATTTTCCGTCAACAGCTTACATACCTATCAAGCCTAAAAAAAAAAAAGGTAAGTGCCAGAGCAAGAAAAGACAAATTTTGATTATAGCTCACCTAACCAACTCTCTAAGAAATACTTCCTTGTTGCTGTACAAGCTATGAACTATCAGATCCATTAAGCGATTGACCTGTTAAAGCACCATAAATACAGATACTTGAGCCATTTATTTCAGAATATCACCCAATCCCATTTAATAGTCCAACATATTAAGGCATTACCTCAGCTTGGTACTCAAATTTCTCACAAGAAGAATTAGACGAGTCAACAGCTGCTGCATTTGATTCGTAACGTCTGTTAATAGTGATGCTTTCTCTCAGATTACTTTGTCGAAATTTATCAAACCCGAAGGAATTAGGTGCTGAATGTAGAGTAAAAAGTCTTTTTTGAAACTGTGGTACTCCATGCTCTGAGTCAGAGACCTAAAATGATGAACAGAGAGATCATGAACAGAGAAAGTAACGAAAAACAACTTTAACTAAAGTAATGAAAAACGACTTTAACTAAACAGTAGAAGAACAAAAAGATAAATACTTCATTGATAATCGCATTTAAATGCCATAGAACAGTAATAAATAAAACAAAATCTCTCATTTCAAAATGCTAATCAATGACAGCCAAAACAGGAGACAGAAAGCCATGTAGCTTCAGGCTTCAAATCAAATTAGAGGTTATATAACTTCATAAGCACTCTCAAGTTTACCAAAAACATTCAATTATGCATAGAGGGCAAAAGAAAAGACTAAAAAAAGAGATTAACTCTTCAATCAATTATCTTTGAAACGAAGAGATCTCAGCTAATTTCAAGTTCTAACTGGTAAGTATTAACTAACAAAGCCTAAAAGAAATGGAAATGCTAGCAACTTAATTCAGCTTCAAAGTTAAGAGGGTCGATTATGCGAATTCCGGACAATTTATATTGGGTCCTTGTGACAAAAAAACGACTGGAAGATATATTACCTTGTTCGTCAAGTCAGAGGAAGAGACTGAAGGAGAAAGCGCGCGACAACTTGCGGCGCCACGGAAGCGGGCGCCGACGGAGAGTGATCTTCTAGAAGCTCCGAGCATTTCCGGGAGGAAGAGGCTCTCAAGAGGTGCTTATTACAGCTCCGCTCGACACGAGGGTTTTAGCGAGGGTTTTGGTCCGACTGGCGACTAGGGAATGGCGGAATGCTTTGTTTATATAGAAAGTGAACTGGGGACCCAAAGAGAAGTTTCTGGATATTGGATTTGGGGCTACCGGAATTCAGATGCACTGCCATACCGATTAAATCTGACTCGTCAGTTTTAATCTGGCACGAATCTTAAAACAGATAGGCACCGAATTTCAATAGCTCGGTTAGACCTCATTGTTAATAATAATTTTAAAAAAATTATCATGAACTTATCCTTCAAAGTGTGCTGTTGATTTTTCTCTTCTTCCGTTTTTGCATAGTTTTACACTTAATATGAAACACAGTTCACAAATCACACTCGCGGAACTAAGTTACGAATTAATATTGAGAAATTTTCACTTAATATTGAGAATTTTTTTAACACAATATTAAGAAATTTTCAATATTAATGTTGAAATTTTTAATTTTCAACATTATAACAAGTTTCTTTAATCCGATTATTGGTTTTTAGTTTATTCAACTAATATATAGTCATGTCAGTTTTTGAAAATTAGTCTATTACTTTGGTTATATTATTAATTTATAATACCAAAAAAATTATCATTTAAGAAATGATTAACCTAATTTTATGTAATTTTATAACCAACTTAATTAATTATATCATAAGCATAATTCAAAGTTTGTTACAATAATTGATATAATTAACTTGATCAGATATCTGTTAACTTAAATTAATGTTAATTAACAATTAAGTTTTATAATACTGAAAAATGAAAATAAATCCACGTGGCAATATTAAATGAGGAGGGTTCAAATGCCTCAATTTTTCATGCCTCCACCATGCCTCCATTTTTGAAAACTTTAATAACTCAAAATTTAAAACTTAAAAGTCAAAATAAAACCGTTGGATATGATCTACATCATTTTATCTATACACGTGTAAAAAATTATGATATTTCAATTTTATTTTTGTTATCATCAAGAGCTTGTAAAAAACATACTAATGTGGATAATTTATAGACGTTGATTTTTCAACTTATTGATTCACATAAAAACAAAATCGAAATGTGATAATTTTTTATGAGCACATAGATAAAATGATGTAGATCATATCCAACGGTTTTATTTTGACTTTTAAGTTTTAAATTTTGAGTTATTAAAGTTTTAAAAATGGAGGCATGGTGGAGGCATGAAAAATGGAGGCATTGGAACCCTCCTCATATTAAATTATTCTAAAATAGTATTAATATTAATCTATAATGTGGACTTCTAAAACAACAGTATAGATATGAACAAGTTCCTACATAACTATTTTATAACTTATTTCTTAAATTATTCTATAGATTTTATAATATTTAGTTCAATAATTTATTGGGTATACCACCCATATTTCATCTAAACGGACCTCGTGTGTTACAGGTGTGGACCAAATTAGTCAGATTTATGATCACGGTCGAACAAATTAACTCAAACAGTGCGTTAATGGCTCAATGCAGAGGATATGGATTCAAGGATAAGAATTTGTATAGCCGAAATTTTTATTAATACCATTTCAAAAAAAAAAAAAAAACCAGAACACCACTGAAATTAGGGAATTTGAAAAATATCAGGGTCTCCAATTCAATATGCGGCTCCATTCTTTGAGGGCCGCAGATTGAATTGGAGGCCCCAAAAACCTAAATATCAGTATATTACAGTGCATTTTTGGGTTTTTGGGGGCCTCCAATTCAATCTGTGGCCCCCAATAATGGAGCCGCAGATTGAGTTGGAGGCCCTGGTATTCCCCCATAATTCGTAATTTTTTTTTTGACAGTGGTATTAATAAAAATTTCGGTCCTCTGAGTTAACTCAAAATTTGAGGATATGGTCTCTAGACTTAAACAGTGTTTAAATCTCACAGGTTTTTTTAATGTAGTTAAACCATGGTCTAGACCGGAATAATGTTCATATCCCTTCTATTTTTTAAAATATTTGTTTCGTAATTTATGGAAAAATAAATTTGAAATATATTATAATTTAAATAAAAATATTTGGTGAATAAATTGAAGTTACGTTTATATAGATGTATGATTTTCAAAATTTCCATGCCCATCTAACCCTTTAAAGGATTTGTTTGTTTTGGATAAAAAATAGAAATCTAGCCTTTCAACTTTTATTTAATATTTATAAAAGACCTCGCTTGTCACCACACCAAATTAAATTTGATACTTAAGAAAAAATAATTTGATAATATTTATTTTAACAATTTGTGTATTATTTAATCAATTCAAATTAAAAATTCAAAGTAAATAGTCTAACAATCAGATTTCATATAATTTGAGTATTATTTGGTGATGTAACAATGATCCATCATATCGAACATTTAAAATTTTAAATCACTCGATTTACGGTGGAAACATACACTAATTCTCATTATTATTATTTTTAGATATGATGTGTATCACATAAATCATGCTTATAAATTATAATGTTAGATTGGAAATTAATAAATTATTTTTTAAAATTATTAACAATGTTGAACCGAAACTTTTAAATATACTATTCACAAAAAAAATAAACCAAATAACCACGAAATTCTGTAAATTCTAAATTTACCACGTCCGCCATCTGTGGTTGTGGACATCCAAATGGTGTTCGCAACCACAATTTAAAAAAAATTCAATTAAATGCATATTTTAATAGATTTGTTTATTAATTTTTTAAAATAGATAGAGCGACTTATAATTTGAATATACTAGAAGGAACATCAAACAAAATAGATAAAACATCTTATAATTTAGATGTACTAGAAGTACTACAAAACATTTTTCAGGCATGATTTTTTGCAACTGTACAAAATTGAACTACTTCTTGGTGTGTTATTGGAAAAAAAAAAAAATATTTTGGATATGAGTTATTGATCCCGGTTCAAAAATCACTTGTGGGTATATAAAAAAACTATCGTGGTCCTTCTAGTACATTCACATTCTAAGATACTCCATCTATTTTAATATATTCCTAAAATCACTTCTAGAGAAATAGATGAAGTACCTTAGAATTTGAATGTACTAGAAGGACCGTGATAATTTTTGTATATATCCATAAGTGATTTTTGAACCGGAATCAATAACTCAAATCCAAAATATTTTTATTTTTTTTCCAGTAACACGGCAAGAGATATTTTAATTTTTTTACAGTTGCAAAAAATCATACCTGAAAAATATTTCGTAGTATTTCTAGTACATTAATTTATAAGATGGTGTATCTATTTTGTTTAATGTTTCTTTTAGTATATTCAAATTATAAGTTCCTCCATTCATTTTTAAAAATAATAAATAAATATATTCAACGCAACCGTTGAATTCTAAATTTTGAGAAATTTGGTGTCCGCCATCCGTGGTTGCGGACACCATTAAAATGTTTGCCATCCGTGGTTGCGGACATTATTCAGATAATTATGATTATTTGGTTTAGCTTTTTATGTGAATGGTATATTTAAAAATTTCGGAATGTTAAATAAATAATTGTCTAAGTTATTTATTGTTTTCTAGGTTTTAGGAATACAAAAATAAGTGAAAACAAAATGTGAGGCGTAATTTGATTAATATTGTGAACCTTTCCCAAGTATTTGCGGTTAAAACTCTTGTATATTTATCAAAGGTTTAAATAACGTTTATCGCGTCATAGCGGAACAGCTAAAAAAACGACGCTATTGTCATATTGCGCCGCTATAGCGTGCTATAATGCCAATAGCGTCATAGCTTTTATAGTCCGAAAATGCTATAGTGCACTATTTAGAACTCTGATATTTACCTTGACTGCGACACAAATTACTCATAACTCGTAAGTAGACGGTTATATTCAAGTGGTAAAAAAAATAATGAAAAATAAATACATTAAAATAATTTATAGAATATATTTTCTCGCTTGACTTAATATTAAATAATCAAATTTTTTAAAATTTTACGGGTACACTTATCACTCGTAAAGTATATCGGTTTCTAAGATTTGAATTTATTATTTGAAGTCAATCCAATAAATTTTAAAATTATATGCACCAGCGAAAGTGACATAACCCTGGATCAATAATTCAATTGATATAATAACATAAAACCTATACTACAAGCTAAGCCAAACTATAAAATAATATAATATTAACTCTAGGGCAATATAAATATAATAACTTGAAACTTAAAGCAAACTAAATTTAAACCTAAGTCAATATAAATTTATTAATAATCTAATACTGTTATTTGAAAATTGAAATTCTAGATAAGTTTACTACTAAATTAAAGGGTAATTCTATTTTCCCCATCTATCCATCCCCCATTTCATCTCCCAACTAACTAACTTCCTCTTCTAACTATAATTACAAATTATAACTACCTAATGATCCCTACAAATTAATTATCCAATTTTCTTCCTTTATTTATTTCCTCTCTCTCCCTCCCTCTCTCACCTCAGCCTCCGCCTTCCACCTTCGCCTCCACCAGTCTCTCCCACCTCTCCCTCTCCGCCTCCGCCCGCCTCTCCCACCTCCACCTCCCACCTCTGCCTCCGTCACTCCATCCCAATCAAGCACACCTCCGCCGGGTTAGATCCATCACTATCGACCGCCGGGTCAAATCCATCGTGTCTATGTTCCTCTTCCTCATGCAGTAGCGAGTTATTTGCAAAGAACAAAGCTTCATTAATGGTGATTTAGGCCAGTGCGTACTAAGTACTAAGAAATGATAGAAAAACAAATTTTGAAAAAAAAAATAGAGGTGTATGAATGAATACTTGATGTTTTAGATATGAATACTTCAACATGTATGAATGAATAGTTGATATCTTAGGTATAAATACTTTAACGTATATGTGTGAATACTTGATATCTTATGGATGAATACTATTCGGCTGTTCTTGTAAAATTAATCGAGGTATGCACATATGTTTGTAATACTCTTGGTACATTAACTATTTACACTTACAAGACGAGGATGAATACTTGCTCAATGAGAGATGAATACTTGCGACGAGGTATGAATACTTGTGCTACAAACAACTCGAAAGTATGTCATCATGGATCTCATTTGAAAGAGAAAATTGTGTAGAAGACGTTCGTGGTTTTAGATTTGCAAAATTATTCACAGATCGTCAAAATATTGGTTAGATTGAACGGAGAAAAAAAACAATCTCTAAATACGTGTAAAAGATGAGTGAGCGATGTGTCCAAATATGCTTCTATTGCAAAGATGAGCACCTTCATATAGATGGATGAATATTAATTGTGTTACAGATGAATACTTTTCCGCAAATTTCTAAAATGCGCTGACGGTTATGCGGTAACCCACATATGTTGTTTGTAGTCCCCTACTTTCTTAATACGCTGAATGTTGTAATGTATCCAAATATGCTTCTATTGCAAATGTGAATACATTTATATAGATGGATGAATACTTTTCCGCAAATTCCTAAAACGCGCTGACAGTTATGCGGTCCCCCCACTTAATTAATGCGCTGAAGGGATGAAACGGGGGATAGTTGACGGGGAATAGCTAAGCTCTCCCTAAATTAAAAAGGAGACATGATAGGACCAAAAAACAAAAAGTCTATTCATCTTTAAATTACATTATCTTAATTTTGTATAAGATAAGATATTTGTATGAATGCAATATCAAATTATCTTCAAAGACAAGGGATTCAACTCTGAAGCTTGTTATTGTCATTAGTATTTTGGACGGACCATATTCCATTAATATTTTGAACAGAAAAATTATAGAGTGACTCGATTGAGACAAATAAAAAGTTCAATGACGACAAAAAATAAATCAAGCTTCAGTGATCAATTAATGCAAAAGACAAAATTTAATAACCTTCAAATGAAACTTAGTCTGAATAAAATCAAATCTTTTTGAATAATTGAATAAAATAAAATCTATATTATATAAAAAATAATCGGAAATCCAATTTTTTAGTATTTTGTTACTGTATGATATCGATTAGTAAAAATGATAAATAAAAATAAAAATAAGTTGTGATATCTTACTACAATAAAAAATATTACAGAAAATCGATGTTTCCGAATTCATTCCGTTCACATGGCATGGTTCAGGCATTAGTTCTTACCAGGGTTCTAAATAGCGCGCTATAGCGCTGTTATAGTGTTTTCGGACCATAAAAGTTATAGCGCTATTAGCACTTTAGCACGCTATAGCAGCGCAATATAGTAATAGCGTCATTTTTTTAACCATTCTGCTATGACGCGATAAACGTTATTTAAACATTTAATTCTTAGTACGCCGACATTTTTATTAATATCCAAAGTTAATTACAAATTAATAAATATACCCAGAACCGCTGGGTATTTCGAAAAATGCCCAAACCGGCCAGAATCTGGTCTGTTTCTTCCCTTTTTATTTTTATTTTAGAGACTATGAAGAGCAAGATAATGAAATCTAACACTGAAAATTCGAATTTTTTGTTTAAATTATTTGTTAGATTACTTCTTTTGATGTATAATTAGCATATTTATACTAAAATACGCTAAATTACTTGAAATTATGTTGAATTACACTATATTACATTAAATTACGCTAAATTATGTTAAATTATGCTAAAATACGGTAAATTACATATGAATATGGATGATATCTTTACTGAGAAGGTGGAAAACGACGACGAAACTTCAAACGGCCATAAAATGGCGCTCGAGTGTCCGATTTCAGCAAATGACCACTTTTCGGAAAACTTGCGAAAATACGCATGTGTCAGTGCTCGTGATGCCAAATTTTAAAATTCAAAATTGCCAAAAAACAAAGGGAAGAGCCTCAAAACTTGAGTTGAAGTTTCCGATTAAGATTTTCATTTCTATTATTCAATCTAAGTAGCTCAGTAAATTAGTTATATAATGAACTTGTAGAATACCAATTTTTACTATTTTTGGAATTTTTTTACTATTTTTTATGATTTATGAAAGATGGCACAAAATCGGCCTAATTTAGCGTAATTTTGCGTAGTTTAACATAATTTACTGTATTTCATTATAATTAGCGAATTAGTGTAATTTAGCGTAATTTAATGTAATTTAGTGTAATTCAACATAATTTAACATAATTTAGCGTAATTTAATGTAATATAGTGTAATTCAACATAATTTCAACTAATTTAGCGTATTTTAGTATAAATATGCTAATTATACATCAAAAGAAGTAATCTAACAAATAATTTAAACAAAAAATTCGAATTTTCAGTGTTAGATTTCATTATCTTGCTCTTCATAGTGTCTCTAAAAAAAAAAGAGAGGAAGAAACCGGCCAGATTATGGCCGGTTTCTGGGAGAGGAGGAAACCGGCCAAATTCTGGCCGGTATGGGCATTTTTCGAAATACCCAACGGTTCTGGGTATATTTATTAATTTGTAATTAACTCTGGATATTAATAAAAATGTCGGCTTAGTACGAGAGGATTTAGATATCTTTAATTTTCTAAGTGCTGTCATATCCTTGTATATTAAAATCTTTAATTTTCAACTGCATAGACCAATCTCACTATTGTAATTTATTCATAATTTTCGTATATGGACCCATTTAAAATTTATTAATCACAACACAACAAAATTTAGTATAACGAGGACTAGCTTTTAGTATAGTAACAAAGATATATGGTATCTGATGTAGGAAATCATAATATTGGAATCCGAATAGAAAAAATTTATTGTTTTAATATCAGAGATATCAAATTTGAAAGCTTGACCTCTATCTTTCTTTAAAAAAAGAAAACTTGATATAGCATAATCCTAATTTTTAGATGTATAATATGTTCAATTTTAAACTTTAGATCAAGTTAAATCAATTTTTAACTATTGGTCTCGACGTGTTTAAAAGAAAAACTACTCTAATTTGAATATATTTCTAGACCTATCAATAATCATTTTGATATTTTTTTAACCAATGAAGACTAATTTTTTTTTCTCAAGACAAAATTTTAGGAGCAGAACTAGGGTGTTCTTAAGCTCACCAAGTCCTTTTGTGAGCTTAATTCAAAAACCTATTTGATAGGGCCATGTTTCCAAGGTTCTCAATAAACCGCCACGAACCATGAACGAATCGGAATTCAAACCTCCTTGAAAGATCAACTCGGAATCAATATGAAAAACCCGAGGTCCATCAAACAATATGGGCCAACTCGGGATTCGGACCATCAAGACAAGGCCCAACAAAGCTGTGTAAAGCCTCATTAATGTGGGCTCAGCCCGAACTCAGCATACACCGCCTTTGTGCGGGATAACTGTTGTTACGGTTTACATAACCGTCCAACCTCCCATAACCGCGCGGTATAGCGATTATGGGAAAGCCTATATAAGACAAAAAGGCCCATTGAACGGAGGTCGAAATTCTGAACAAGAGAGATATCGCATAGGTCAGAGTCTGAATATCTCCAAACCTCCCCGAGTTCCAAAATCGATTTTCATCTCGGCCTGTCACTTCGAGGCAGGGCGAGGCCATCCCAGAAATACTTTTCCCATACGGCCTACTCTCCCCAAGATAGGGCGTATCAACCACCGTGGGGCCACTGCTAGATCTCTCTTGAAGGATTAGATGGCTCAAACGGGTACTTCGATCCCGCTTCCTCCAGGGGTCGGCAACAACCTCCAACCGGAAACCAGCACCCTACCTCCTACGAACCCGCCACCAGGTGGGCAGCTCGGGACGCTAGTAGGGGAAACTCCCCCTGGAGGTCTCCCACTCCCCGGAACCGCACTCGCCAACCCGGCGATTCGACCCCGCAACGCTGCACCAGAGCAACCTTGCAGCGTTGGTCCCAATACCACAACCCGACCACCGATAGTTGGGGCAAACTCAACTCGGCCGCCTTTCACCGAGCAAAATCTCTTGGTTGGCTCCCCGCAGCCACCTTTCATACCACACTACTCCCCACAAGCACCGATGTACTATTATGGTACATATTCTTACTCGCCATATACCCTGGTGGGTTCACAATACACCTATGTAACCCAGCCCGGACAACTCACCCAAGGAGGAGACCCGGGGGCATATACTCCTAAAGCCCCCGGGGTATATACCTTAACGGGTCCAACACCGGCCGCAAATCCCTTTGCCCAGCAGATGCACCCGCGACCCGCAATCCAAGCAGCCCCCATAACGTGCCATTAGCCAGACCCGCACTAGGGAACAGCCCTCGAGGCCGGCAGACTAAAATTCTCCTGAGGAATCTAGACCCCGAATTCGTCGAAGTCTGAACCGCGAACAATGGGAAACCGTTACCCCTAACCCCCAAAATGTGGTTCGAGACCCCTCACTGGCTAGAAGAGGCCAGAATAGCTCATCTCGCGTGGAATACTCCGCCGGAAGGGGACAGCCGGAAGGCCAGGGCGAAAATCGGGAGCAGGCCCCTGAAGGGGAACAGAGGCAAGTCATTTTCCCATACGGCCTACTCTCTCCAAGATATGACGTATCACTATTGAATTGGCTTCAAATGATGCATCCAAACTGTTGAAACCGATCTACTTCAGGAGTGATGCATTTACATGTCAAAATTATAAATTTTCGAACTAATTTAGTATAAAGTCAAGCGGTCAAAAAAATGATGGTTTATAAGTTAATTTTAATGTGTTCATTTTTCATTATTTTTTGACCGCTTGATTTTATATTAAATTAGTTCGAAAATTTAAAAACTTGACATGTAAACTCATCACTCGTGAAGTAGATCGGTCTCAACAATTTGAATACATCGCTTGAAACCAATTCGATGAGTTTTGAGTTAAGCTCACAGACATGCTTGGTGAGCTTAAGAACACCCTAAAATTTTAGTTATTGAGAAAGTCAGGAAACACCCGGTCATTGTTGGAGTACATTTTTATGACAATCAAGATAGAAAACAATAAAGTATAAAATTTGGGTTTTTTTATTTATATTCTTATTAGCATTTTGGCATTTATAGTCTGTATGAAATTCTAAACAAAAATAATAATAGAAGGCAACAAATGTACACCTAGGTCTCTGTCAGGATCGTATTCGGTATTCGTATCTGACGTAGATATCTCCAGATATTTTGCTATTCACTTTTACTTTTCACCTATGAGCGAATTAATGAATTTTGTTACAACACAGTATTTATAATGAAGAAAATATAAAAGGGGAGAAGAAAAGGCAAAATAGACTATGAGCGAATTCATCCATCCCTTCGAGGCCTCGAGAAACCAAAGAAAAAGAGAGATAAATAGTAGGTAGCTTATGCTTATGGGCTTTTAAAAAAACGGAGAAAGTATTTATTTGAAATGTGACGCATCAAACATGATCTCGCATTGCCTTGTCTACCACCCATCAAAGGATCGCCTCTCTGCTCTCTCCTCTCTCTCTCTCTCTCTCTATATCTATCGCGTGGCATTTTTGTCTTTATTCCAGTCGGGCAGAATTGGAGAAGGGAAGGGAAGGAAAGGAAAGGAAAGGAGGAAAAGGTAATAGCGGAAAGAGGTAGACTATATAAATATATAAGAAAAGACAGACAGACAGAGAGAGAGAGAGAAATTGAGAGAGATAGAAAGAAGAGGGGCGAGGGCATAACAGGTGCCCCTCTTGTTCTTCCATGTCGATTGTAAGATCTTAGTCAGACAAAGAAAACAAAAGATAATTCTCTTGCGCTTCTATCGAGATTCCCGTCTCAGATCTACAGGTGAGCTGATATCGCCTGAATTGTAGCACCCGATCGATCATATTTATGCCTCCTTTGTTAGATTGGGGTCATAGTCGATCCGATAACCGTCTAGAGCTCTCAGATCGATGTTATATATGTTCACGTCGTTTCATATCCATCAAACCAATCATAATTGATATCCGTTTCTCTCCGTGTCTAGTTCTTTGTTAGATCTGACATGGATCCAGACACACCGGTTACTGGATTCTGGATTCGAATTTACGGTTTGTGGTTTCTTATCTGAATTGCAATCATCCGTGTTGGATCTAATTGGTGCATCACTTTGTTAGCCTATTGTTTAATACGGACAAACTAGATTTAGCTCGGAGTATCTGTTTGTTGCTTGAATTTCAGGGATTTGAAACTATGGAATTGTAATTGCAGGAATTGCAGAGGAGGGAATGGAGGGGGATGCAGGAAAGCTGTTCGTTGGTGGGATCTCATGGGACACCAATGACGACCGCCTCAGAGAGTATTTTGAGACCTTTGGGGAGGTGGTGGAGGCTGTTATCATGCGTGACCGCTCAACTGGCCGGGCTCGAGGATTTGGGTTTGTTGTGTTTTCCGACCCGGCTGTTGCAGAGCACGTTGTCATGGAAAAGCACATGATTGATGGTCGCTTGGTAAGTGCATTCATGCTTAGTCTGCTTTACATGTAAAGCTTTGCTCTTTTTAGCTAATTTGTGATACAATTTGTGTTGGTAAAATTGAATTGGATGGAGGTTTTGAATGGTAACTTGTATCTATAATGTCGCCGCTGTCTCGTGATTTCTTAAGTTTTGATTATTAAGATTTTGTGTATTTTTTATTTTGCTCATTAATTTTGTGTATTCTGTCATCATTCATGAATATAACTGGTTCTACTAAAATGAATTACATTAGACTCTCCTGCCTGCAGCTATAAGCCTATAACAGTGTAGTCCTCATTTTATCAATTTGTACTCCAAATTGTACACACCATTTCAGTATAACAGAACAGGTCATATGAATACACTTCCATTATTTTCTGAAATAATGTAGGTCCACTATCGTGCAATTTTGTACAGTTGCTATGATTGGGCATATGACTTGGCTTATAATTGCTTAATTAGCCAATTAAAATACAAGTATCTTCAATCATTGCTATGTTAGTAACTAGATTTTTCCAAATAATTCCTCAGGTGGAGGCGAAGAAAGCTGTTCCCCGGGATGATCAGCAAGTTATTACTAAGAGCAGTGCTAGCGCACACAGCTCGCCTGGCCCCGGTCGCACTAAAAAGATATTTGTGGGCGGTCTCGCCTCTACGGTAACTGAGATAGACTTTCGCAAATATTTTGAACAGTTTGGCAACATCACAGATGTTGTGGTGATGTATGACCACAACACCAACAGACCCAGAGGCTTCGGCTTCATCACATATGACTCAGAGGAGGCCGTGGACAAGGTCCTTTACAAGACCTTCCATGAACTCAATGGTAAGACTGTTGAGGTTAAGCGAGCCGTGCCAAAGGAGCTTTCCCCTGGTCCCAATACACGTTCTCCTGTAGGAGGTTATAACTTTGCTTTAAACCGGGTTAACAACTTTCTTAATGGGTATAATCAGGGTTACAGTCCAACTTCTGTCGGTGGTTATGGGATGAGAATGGATGGCCGGTTTGGGCTTCCTTCTAGTGGCCGTAACGGTGGTTACCCTTCATTTGGTCCTGGATATGGGTTTGGCATGAATCCCGACCCCAGTTTGAACCTGGGAATTGGTGGGAGCTCTAGTTTCAGCAGCAATCACCCGTATGGACGGCAGATGAGCCCGTATTACAGTGGTAACTCAAGTAGGTACAACAACAGTGTTAACTTTGCTGGGGTTGGTGGTGATAGTTCAGGCTCAGTATTTAATTCGTTGGCCCGCAATCTTTGGGGAAACTCCAACCTTAACTACAGTGCTGGCAGCGGAAACAGTAGTTCATTGATGTCATCTGGCACTGGAGGCCTTGGTGGTTTTGGTACTAATGATAGTGTGAATTGGGGAAATCCTCCTGTTACAGCCCTTAATTCGGGAAGTGCATCTGGTTATGGAGGTGCAGGGTTGGGTTATGGCACTGGAGAAAGTAATTTTGGGCTTGGGTCCAGTACATATGTGGGTAGGAGCAATGGTACTAGTAATGTTAATGCTTCATTTAATGTATCCAACAATGGTTACGGGAGGAATTATGCAGATGGCGCTGGGAGTGGCACAATATATGGTGATGTGAATTGGAGAACTGCATCATCTGATCTTGATGGAGCTGGCCCTTTTGATTACGGTCTTCGAAACCCAGCTTCGGATGTAGCAAACAAAAGTTCTGCAGGTTATATTGGCCACTAACGCATGAAGGTAAGAATAGTTCTATTTAAATGATTTGGATTGGAACTATTGCATGTTATTATAGAGCTCCTTATAGTTCCCTTTAAGTTAAATAGATGGTTTGATTTAGTGCATTGAACAGAAAGGAAATATAATGATATTTAGTTAGATCTTTTGTGGTTTATTGATATATCAACATCACATGATAATTTTTTTCCTTATCTTGTGAGAATGTGGATATAAATACTGTACCCTCAAGCACCCTTTAATAGGTTACAACTTATTATAGGCGAAGTCAAATTATTTCAAGTTAGCTGCTTATTTGAGCTTGCAATTGATCCTCACTTATGAGGCTGTTCAAAATGTCCTTTAATAGGTATTAATTTGGTTGAAAAACAATTGTATTTCAATCACATGCCTTCTTAAACTGAAAGTACAATGAATTATTAAACTTGTCAGAATACCTCAATTCTAGAAAGATACATGCCATCAAACAATCAATGGTTGGAATGCAAGTAATATGCTTTCAGTTAAGGGCTTCTTGAAATGCTTTCTTTAGTTGTCTATTTTGCTAGTGTGCCAATTCTTCATGGTTTTTTTGCTCATGAACAGTTGAACAGCGACTAATTGGTAATTTCACTTTTGAGACCGAATTTAACCTTGATTTTTATGGTTTGGCTGTTTAATAAAAAGATTCTTTATTAAATCAGAAGGGAAAATAAAAATTGCATCACTTTGCAAAGTTCAATCAGGGCCAATCTAGCTTAGTAAACCAAGAAAAATATAATAGAACTTCTCTACGAGTCATACTTCTCCAAGACCTGTGCGCATGCTTTTGTTGTTTGTCAGAAATTGATGGAAGTGAATATTCTGAGTAAAATGAGTGGAGAGAGGGGGGAGAGAGACGTTTAATTTCCTTAGATATTATTGCTGAATTTTGGTTGTGTAGGTGACCTCAGCTGAGCTGAAACTTAACATACCTTTTTAGAATATACCATGTTAAAGGCAGTGATGTTACCAAGTTTTTCTATGAACTTCACTGAGGGATAAGGCTCATCAACATATCAATTTATTCCATATTTTTACAAAGTTCTTTCTTTTTTGTGTGTTAATGTACAAATAGTACAAAATCTGACAACTGGCTTCCAGCTTAGAGGCGTGATAACTAATTGAGTGGTATTGTCTGATGTTTTTATTTTATTCTTTGTTTTTGCAAGTACATGTTGCTGTATTTATAAAATAGATAGTATGGTTGAAATGACCAAAGCTAGTAAGCTACTTCTTATTTCTGTGTAGTATTTATTTGAAATTTAGCTTTAACGTGAACTTTCTTTTTTTTTTGTTCACAGGAACTTCATGGATAGAAAGAGCATTTCATCCAATGCAGTGTTTGTAATAGTTGAAGAATCCGGGGAAACAGGTGCATAAATTTTGTCCCCTTAAATCATTATATATATGCAGTTAGTTACTTAGGGCTGACAGGGAGTTGGTTTCTGAGGTTTTAAGTTCAGAAGACTTTCAAAACATATTGGATTTTTGTGTAAGGTTTGGGATTGTGTTTCTAAGTTAGGTTTTGTCTTCTTCTTCTTCTTTTCTTTCTTTTTTGATTGAGATGTCAAATGAGATTCGGGATATATATGAAAGAGTGTTCAGATGTACGACACCATATAGACCTTGTTTTTATACAGTGAAACTGCTGTATTTACTAGCACCATGCTAGTTGTTGTCAGGATTTTCTTCAATTTTTTCCCCTTCTTGTTAACTTTCAGGGATGACATATTTATGTCCCGAAGAATAAATTTTGTGAAACATTTTAACAAACTTATTATAAATTTTATCAGCTGGCGTTGTATTTGTTTTCCTTAACCTATATGATCTTTGATCAAATGTGAGCAAACTTGGTTCTACAAGGATGGTCCATACTATAGCGACATGTCGTGCTATCGCCTCAAAAACTTATCGTATAGGCTTTAAATGACAAATCTACAATGTTAAAACCGATCTACAAAAATGATGTGTTTACATGTAAATTTTATAAATTTACAAACTCATTTCGTACAAAGTCAAGTGGTCAAAAAATAAAAAATTACAAGTTAATTTTAATGTAGTCTTTTATTTTTTTTTAAATTTGTTTGACCGCTTGACTTTTACTAAATGAATTCGAAAATTTATAAAATTTACGTGTAAACATATCATTTTTGAAGTAGATTGGTTTTGACGGTGTAGATTTGTCATTTGAAGCCTATACAATAGGTTTTCGAGACGATAACACGACATGTCGCTATACTATCGATGGCATACCAGCCAAAATTTATGTTGACCAATGTCATTCTCTGTTTATTAAAGTCAACAAGATTGAAATAGTCTAAATTTTTGTTGGTTAACTCAGATTCCTTATCAGATGGAACATAAATCAGTACAGAGAATGTCAAAATATATCGTATGGATCATCTCTAACTGAGTATTGATCAAATTACTTAATTTTTTTTTAATTCAAATATGTTAATCGACCCTTTTCCTAATTAAAGGTTTGAACTTGCAAAATTTCCTCTTTTCTACATATCCAACACAGTGGATGCTGTTTTTCTTTTATTTATTTTTATTAAAGGGTCCTAAATACACTCCAACATCTTACTATTTTCAAAAATTGAAAATGCATCTCTCAGTTCACATCACTGCACTTAGCCCGCGGTTCAATAGTGGTTATTTTGACTTGCATTTTGCTCATTTTAAAGTTTTTTTAAAAAAAAAATTACTTTTTTCCGAACAAACTCTTCATAATACAGTTTAAAATTTAATCTTCACACCCACCCTTGACTGACTAACTGATGGGCTTAATTATGAAGTTGAAGTTTTAGGTTTAATATCTCGAGTACAGATAGATTTGGTGAACTATAAAATTAATTAGGATTGCTCAGGTTCAAATGTCTACCTCGTACATTAACTTAATTAATATTTGGTGCCTTACAAAATATTAAAGTATGGATATCTTGCACTCTTAGGTTCAAATGTCTACATCCCTGAAACTCTTAGAGTTTTTAAATAACTGTTAACTGCTTTTAAGAAATTATAGACTCTGAAGTTTCTAAATGATCACATTATTGAAACTAATTTTAGAGTTTATAATAAGCCATATCATCAGTAAATTAAAATTGATAAGCCACATCAGCAGTAAATTAAACTAATTTTAACGAATACAGGCCAATCGTTTTGCCACGTCAGAGTTTATAAACGATTTCTTAATAAGAAATTATTGAGCAAAGTTGCTAAATAAGAAATCCATCTACATTCCTGAAACTGGTTTAGCAATTATCACGTTAGATTAGAAACTCTAATAGTTTCAGGGATGTAGATGTTCTCAAATCTTATTTTCCGAAATTTGAACAGCATCCGAACTATCATTGCGATCTTAATCCCAAATTTATAGAAAGTTAAATTTTATATATTTTATATTCTTTTACTATTTTCATAGAGAAAAAATTTATTGATTTAAAAAAAAAATCTGGATTGTGCAATAGTGACGAACAACTTGTTTATTAAAAATATAGTTAATAAATCAAGAAAAGACAAAATATTGACATGCAGATCACATTGAGTGATATAAATTGATCGTTTGAATTTCAAAAATTGACATCTAGATTTTAAACATAAGCGTTCCTATGAACTAAATTGATACATCGTCACTAAAAGTTATGCTTATTATGTATTATATATTTTTTAGAAAAGGCCCTTAGGCATATGCTTATTATGTTGTAGATATAATATACCGAAATTTTTATTAATATTAAAAATAGAGTAGAACTAGGGTGCTCTTAAGCTCACCAAGCTTCTTTGTGAGCTTAACTCAAAAATCCATCGGATTAATTTCAAGCGACGTTTCCAAACCGTTGAAACCGACCTACTTCACGAGTGATGAGTTTACATGTCAAATTTATAACTTTTGAAACTAATTTAATATAAAGTCAAGCGTAAAAAAATGATGAAAAATGAACACATTAAAATTAACTATACACATTTTGTTATTTTACCGTTTTGACTTATACGAAATTCAGTTTCGAAATTTAATAAATTTGACACTGTAAATGCATCCACTCGGAAAGTAGATTGGTTTCAACGGGTTGGATGCATGGTTTTGAAGTCAATTCAATAGATTGTGAATTAAGCACAAAAAACTTCGTGAGCTTAAGAACACGCGTTATTTGTCGCAGTCTTTCTAATAAATCAAATTATATAGTATTCCATCTTATTCAAAGAAATATATAAAATATTTCTAATATTTTAATACAACAAATAAATAAATCATAATATTTTCTATTTTAATTATAAAAAATAAAAATAAAAACACAAATCCGGAGAATTATTCTCTGAAAACCCAAATCTGGAAAGTCACTTATAAGTAAATACATAAAATATTTCTTTCAAGAGGAACTTGAGGCCACCAAGAGACAACTAAGCCACTTATCAAATTTAAGATTATTGGAGGGCTGAACAGTAAAAGCTTTAGTGTCTAAAATTAGGGGATTATGATCTAAATACATTTTCGGCAAAGAAGATAAAAACACCTATCAAGCAGTTGTACAAAAACACCTATGCAAAGCTTTAATAAAAGAATTAAAACGTGCACTTATATACTACATGACTAAAAGTAGACCCACACCTTTCATTTCTTCGTCTAATCATATTAAAATTACCTATTGAAATATTGAATATAGTCACTGGCACAGAGAAATATTGAATATAGTTTTGCCTCAAAATCCACTCCGGACGCACGTGTCAGTGACTTTAGGGGCAAAATTTCCTGCCCATAGGGGGGGCAGGAGATTCGGTTCCCTAGAGGAGACCGTGAAAGTTAGAAACTTTATAACAATTTCTTTCCCGATACAATTATATAATTAAGAAAAAGACTTGTCTTTTCAGAGATGTGAAAGTTAGAAACTTTAGAGATTTTAATTTCTAAAAAATAGTTAACAGTTATTTAGAAATTCATTTGAGTTGCTGGAATGTAAATGCTCTTACTAAGATAAAGCAATGACCCGCAACGGGCATCATTTAATATTTTCTGACCGCGAATTTAATCCAAACCACAGATCTTTATTTCATCCGAAGGCTGAGATTGCATTTGGTGGCATTGAATTCTCTCTCAATTTTTAAATAATCTGTTATTAAATAATACAATAGAATATATGAAATTATTGATAATTTAGAAAGATAAACAAGCTATTAAATGCCAAACATGTTTATTTGAAGGTAAGGGTTATTCAGAAAAAAAAAAATCTTTTGAGGAGACTTTTTGAGACAGGTTTATTTGAGTATTTTCTCACAATTTATGTGTTCCTAAACAAGCTATTAAATGTTTTAAAGAAATAGAGGCGGGTTGAAATGCCTTCATTTTTTGTGTCCCCATCATGTCTCAACTTTTTAATTTCCTAATAACAAAAATTCTAAAGTTTAAATGTCAAAATAAAGCCGTTAATGTGATCTATATTATGTTCTCTACATGCACATAAAAATCACTTTTCAATTTTGATTTTATATGAATCAATAAGTTGAAAATCAACTTCTAAAATTTATCCATATCGGTGTATTTTTACAATCTCTTGATACTAATCAAAGCAAAATCGAAATGCCATGATCTTTTACGAGTGTATAGAGAAAATAATATTATCATATCTAACGGTTTATTTTGACATTTAAGTTTTAAATGTTGAGTTATTAAAATTTTAGAAATGAAGGAACAATGGAGGCACAAAAAATCGAGGCATTTGAACCCTCCTCAAAAAAATATCACTGTTAGATGTGATCTACTGTTAGATGAGGGTTCAAATGCCTCCATTTTTTGTGCCTTCATCATGTCCATTTTTAAAATGTGAATAACTCATAATTTAAATCATAAACGTCAAAATAAAACGTTAGATGTGATCTTTGTCAAAATAAAACCGTTAGATGTGCGTATAAAAAATTATTACATTTCGATTTTGTTTTTATGTGAATCAATAAGTTGAAAAATCAACGTCTAGAAATTATCCACATTAATACATTTTTACAAGCTCTTGATGAAACGAAAAGAAAGTTGAAATGTCATAATTTTTAACACGTGCATAGATAAAATGATGTATATCATATCCAACGGTTTTATTTTAACTTTTAAATTTTAAATTTTGTATTATTGAAAATTTAAAAATAGAGACATAATGAAAACACAAAAAATAGAGGCATGTGAACCCGTCATTTTTTATTAATATCCATAGTTAAATAGAAATTAATAAATAGAGACATATAAATTAATATCCATACCGGCCATTAAATGGCCGACACTTATTTTAATCCATTACCGGCCATTTAATGGCCGACACAACCTTTTTTGTTGTTGTTTTACACCTACAAAAAAAGAAAGGTAGGAAGGGAAGGAGAGAAAGAGAAAGGTAGGAAGGGAGGAAGGGAAAGAGAGAAAGAGAAGACGATTTTTGAGACGAAAATGACGATATTTGAAGAGGCCAAAATGATGAACAACAGCAACCGAGGTAGGTCGTCATATCGTGGCCTAGCGAGAGGAGGGTCAAGTAGTGATGGGGGGTAAAAATGAGAGAAAAAAGATCAAGTTTCAAGTATGCCCTGATAAAAAGACATGTCAATCATTCATACAGCCGAAATTTTTTAGCTATGAAATTTCGGACGATGACTTTGTGGAAAACTCCTACGACTATTTTTCGAAAAAAGAAGGTTGATCCAGAGCCTCCAGCATTGGACGATGAGTTTGTTCCGTGTACTTATACTGATAAGGCTACCACTTCGTCTGCTGACTGATCCAGATCCGGCAAAATCGGCTCGTTCTAAGAAGTAGTATTAGTAGGGTTTAAAATTTGAGGAGCATGTAGACTTGATTTTCTTAATTTTTGAGTTTCTTAATGTTTTGTAAAATTAGGTTGTATAAACCTTTGCGATCAGGTTATATAAACCTTTACTAAGAACCTTCCCACCACAGTGTAATGAAATCAGGGCCATGGCAAACAAACTACATTTTGAAAAATGGTAAACAATTGTCAGGTTATTAATTTACATGTATAGGTTACTGAAAAATAATTAAAAATAAATAAAAAATTAAATACATTAATTATTTTATTAATTTACAAATTAAATGAGTCTAAATTAAATAGATCATGTATGTGTATACATGTAATGGTTAGTCCACTAAACCCTAAAAATTAAATGAGCATACATTAATTATTTTGAATAAATAAATTAATTATACAAAAAATAATATTAAAAAAATAATTTTAAATTAAATAAAAAAAGTTTAAATTAAATAAATAAAATTACCTGAGAGCTATGGAGTTGAAAGGGACGGAGGTGGGTGAGTTGTGAGGGGGAGAGAGAAATATAGGTTTTTGTAGGGTGTAAAACATAAAAAAAAGGGTGCCAGCCACTAAATGACGGTAATGAATTAAAATAGGTACCGGCTATTTAATGAAACATTTTTATCAAAATCCAGTTAAGCTGAGTATATTTATTAATTTCTATTTAACTATGGATATTAATAAAAATGACGGCATGTGAACCATCCTCTTCTGTGATATATCACACATCACCTTAATATTAGAGGGTCTTAAGTAGTTAGAAAAAAATGTTACAACTATTGAGGAGATTTTTTGAGACAAGTTTATTCGTATAATTCTTGTGGTTCCTAAACAAGCTATTAATTTTTTTTTAAAATATTACTAATAGTACTATATATGATTTATAATACCACACTAATGAACTATAGCGTCATTTTTTTTCATGAGAGGATCTTAATACTTTAAGTAATTAGAAATAATGTTACAACTATTCAATCTGATCGCGTGCTGTTCGAAAAAAAAATGCACTTGATCATTTTTATTGTTATCTATGTTATTGATGTATTATTTGTTTATTTTTATTTCTGGCATAAATTTGGTAATTAGTTTGTTGATTGTTGTATTATTTTATATCTAAGAATAACTGCAGCCCATTGGTTAACTAAACAGCAGCTGATATATTGGGCTTCACAGGCCTTGGTAGGCTGGACGATACTGACTGATGGGCCCTACAAATCCACATTCAATTATTCAAACTTTCAAAGATAAGACATTTTTCCGGATCCATATCCAGAAGTTCCAGTGTTGACCCGAACCCGAACACCAAAGATAAAATGATAAATTAGATATTTTTCCCGGATCCATATCCAGAAGTTCCAGTGGTGACCCGAACCCGGATAGTTTTGTTCCCTATTTGCCCCGGGTGCGGATAACTTGGACCAGCGGAGCGCCAAAAGGCTCCACTTTGTTTCCCCTACTGAGCTTGCAACAATGGCAACGCCTCTCTCACTTCCTACCTCCACCTCCAATCTTTCTCGCACTTCTCTCTTCTCCGCCTCTCTTCTTCTCCGCTTCTCTTCGAATCTCCACTGTAAATCGATCCCTCACTCCACTTACTCGAGATTCCCTTATTTGGCGTCTAACTCTGCCCTTCGCCGAGAAACGAAACAATTCTCCGACGAAAGCGATTATGAAGAGGAAGAAGAAGAAGAGGATATCGATCTAGAATGGATGGAGAGAGATGCGAGGGATGCGGTGAAGGAGTACACCCGTTCCCTTTCAAAAGAACTTACCATTGGTATATACTCTTTTTGTCCTAGACTATTGTTTTTAGTTTGTTAATTTGAGGGGTTTGGTGCCTTCCTGTTATTTCCTCAAAATGAAAATTGGATTTCTCTACTTAATCCGTAAAATTTATCTGTCATTTTACATGTACTGATCAGATGACGAAGGAAGTGGCGGGAAGCAAAACTCTTCACTACCTAAACATGTGAGTATGGTTCCTGTCCTAATATTTGTTTTTTGTTTTGTTTTTACTTCTATGCTAATATTTATCTTTATTTGATGGTACATCGACAATGTCTAGCAAATTTGGTGCTGCAAAGAACATCTGTTATATCATAACTATTTGGAAGTTCATCTTCACAGATTAATTTGTAGAATACTTATGCTTGCTTACTAATAAACAACATGCTAATTTCTATGATTAATTCAAAGAAGAGCACCTTTTTAGTGGCTAATGTACCTATCCACATCCAGATTCCAGACCATCTTCTTCCAAGGGTAGCAATTGTTGGAAGGCCAAATGTTGGAAAATCAGCTCTCTTCAATCGTCTAGTGGGGGTAATTAAATGCTTTGATTCAATTTATTTAAGTTTGCTATTTCCTTGTGCAGGCAATTTGTAGTTACTCATTTATTGGAAGGATATGATAATGCCACCTAGAGTAGCTACTGTTTTGATGTACTTTAATCCAATAGACATGGAAACCAAGGTACTTTGTAAATCAGGTGAAGTAGCCCTTATGAGGTTGTGCTCTTGCTGCCAATATGAATCAGTGGCCCCGTACTAAGAGCCCAGAATCTTCTTTGCTTATATGGCATTTGAGTTTGTGTTTAGTAGAGGTTTCTAAGATGATATATATCTACATATTTACCTCCTTTTTATTTCATCTGATACATGGTATGGGATACACGCCAGGAGCATTCACTACTCATGTGTATGCTTTGTCTAGCGAAGCTGTGTTGTTTATCATCTGAAAAAAAATTATTGCAGGGAAACAAGGCTATTGTAGTGGACGAACCGGGGGTGACCAGAGACCGTCTATATGGCAGGTCTTTTTGGGGCGACCAAGAATTCATGGTTGTTGATACCGGTGGAGTCATGACCCTTTCGAAATCTCAAGAGGATGTCATGGAAGAACTTGCAATCACAACGACTATTGGCATGGACGGCATTCCTCTTGCAACCAGGGAGATGGCTGTTGCCAGGATGCCATCAATGATAGAGAGACAAGCTGTTTCAGCTGTGGAAGAAGCGGCTGTTATTATATTTGTTGTGGATGGCCAGGTGAATTGATATGGGTCCTTTTATTTTAAGTAGTTCAGTAGTTTTTTTTTATGTTTCTGAAGTGTGTCATTGAATTTCTTTTACTATGGTAATTAGGTGCCAGCAATGGAAATTTGTTATGATTCTGTGAGCTTGGAATTTGGTAACTGAAAATCCTTGGAGATAGATTGCACAAAATGAAGACATTAGCTTATAACCGGCCTTTGGTTTTACCAGACAATACTAAAATAAAAAGGCCCTTGATGGGAAAGTTAAACGGAGAAAAGCACAGTATATTTGAGGAGGGTTATAATGGCTCTGCCGTTGGTGCTCCACTGTGCTTCCAATTTTAGAACTTAAATGACTCAAATTAAAACTCAAGTATCTAAATAAAATCATTAGATGTTACCTATGTTAGTTTTTGTACGGACATGTTGAGAGTTGCAATATTTCAATTTCTTATGATTGGCATCAAGAGCTTGTAAAATCCACTAATGTGGTCAATTTGTGGACAGTGATTCTTCAAGTTCTTGGTTCTTATCAATTAAAAGTCAAAACGCCATAATTTTTATGCACATGAGTTGCATAGATCACATTTGGCTGTTTTATTTTGTTATTAGAGTTTTAGAGTTTTATTTAGGATTTAAAATGTGGAGGTATGATGGAGGCATTTGAACCCACCGCAGTATATAAAGGGACAATAATGAAATGATTAGTAGCAAAACAAGAGAAACAAATAATGTTTGGAATCTTTGGATCACGGCCTTAATGCAAAAGCCCTTACTTTTAAACATTACAGAAAAGTTTGTAGTGGGATTTAGACTGATTAACTGTACAACATGTTCACATTTGACATTATCATCAATTGAATTGGTATTTTAACCAGGCTGGCTTGGTGGCAGCAGATGTGGAAATTGCACAATGGTTGAGGAAGAGATACTCGCACAAGCACATTGTTCTTGCTGTTAACAAGTGTGAATCTCCTAAACGTGGTCTCATGCAAGCGACTGAATTCTGGTCCTTAGGGTGGGTTATTTAGTGATATTCTGTAATTAGTAAATCATAATATTTTTAAGCTTGGACTTCTAGTTTTATATACCACCTTGTGTTGCATGTCAAGTTTGACATTAGATAAGTATAATTGCAGTAAATGGTGATATAATGTACACGCATCCTGACACCAATTGTTGCTAGTCATATGACTGTGGTAATTTTTGTTTATCAAAATGGTGATCAAATCCGTGCTTAAAGGTTGAAAATTTAACTAGCTGCCTTAATTTAACAGACTTTCTCCATTACCTATATCCGCCATTTCTGGCTCTGGTACTGGTGACCTTCTGCAGGAAGTCTGTTCAGAGCTGAAAAAATTTGAGGTATCCTGATTACATAAATTTTTATATTATTTTTCCGAGGGCATTTTCTTGAAATATTGGGTTAAACCAGTTGACGACTCCTTTGCATTTCTTTTGAGCATTCTATTTTTTACATTATACCCTGATATGTCTTATAATAACTTTTGCATGTAGATCATGGGTGATTATGAGGAGGAAGAGGAAAATCGTGTTCCCTCCATAGCCATAGTTGGAAGACCAAATGTTGGAAAAAGCAGCATCTTGAATGCTTTAGTTGGGGAGGATAGAACCATTGTTAGCCCAATCAGTGGTACCACTCGAGATGCTATTGATACAGAATTTACTTCATCTGATGGCCAGGTTTTCTCTATATGTTAATTTTTAGCATTAATTATGATACTTTTACTATTTGCTATTTATTTTTAAGGTTGTCAACACTTACTTCTAAAATACATTGGTTCTGCTGCTCCATTGATCAAAGTTTACCGTACTAATCAATACTGGTAAGGTATCATGCTGTTTTCTACTGGTTTAATTGAATATCTTAGGCCATAACTCACTTGAGCAATTAAGCAACAAAAAATAAAAGTAGACAACACTGAAATGCATAATTGGCTAATACATGTTGTATCATAATCTGCTGGTAATCCTAAATAGTCTCAAGTCTTTGTGAACTGAACAATCCATAATTTATACTTGGATTTGTTTCAGAAGTATAAACTTATTGACACTGCTGGGATTAGACGAAGGGCTGCCATTGTTTCTGCTGGAAGCACCACCGAGGCCTTATCCGTAAATCGTGCATTTCGTGCAGTTCGCCGCTCAGATGTGGTTGCTCTTGTTATTGAAGCTTTGGCATGTATCACAGAGCAGGTGCATATAAGATGAAACACTATAATTTTGGCTTTAGCTGGAAGGATTGGAGAATGTTAATATATTTACCACCAGATTATCAGTATATAACACTATTTGCTTTTCATGCTCAAGGATTTTAAAATTGCTGAAAGGATAGAGAAGGAAGGAAAAGGATGTGTTATAGTTGTGAATAAATGGGATACTATACCAAATAAAAACCACCAGACCGCGAGATACTATGAAGAAGATGTACGTCAGAAGCTTCGGGTGCTTGATTGGGCACCGATTGTTTATTCTACAGCAACAAATGGTGATAGTGTTGACACGTAAGCACCTTTTTTAAGTCATTTTAGTTTGTTGACATTAATGATTTTTGTTCCATTCCTTGCCAAATAATCAACTATTTAGTACATATGTTGCAAATGTAATGTTTATGTTTTTTATTGCTAGAAAGTTTCATTTGTTTAATACCCCACTGATTCTGATTTTTCTCATAAGAACACTTTCGTTGTTCAGTTTGAACAATTTGAGGAAAAAGGAAGCTGATCAAGTCTCGTATCTTTCTACTGTTTCATCCTTCTTATTTTTATGCATATATTAATTACTTGCTCCATTTAGTTACCTTTGTGTTGAGTTCAGTACAACATCTAATTGAGCTTGCTTTATTTACTTCGTTAGAATTATATCGGCTGCTAGCATGGTTGAAAAAGAGAGGTCTAGGAGACTTGGCACAGCAATTCTGAACCAGGTGGTACAGGAGGCGTTAACTTTTAAACCACCACCACGTACCAGAGGAGGCAAAAGGGGTCGTGTTTATTATACTACTCAGGTACCTCTCATGTCAAAAGACATTATTCGAACATAGTAGTTGATGCATCTAATTTCTCGGCATCTTTTCTTCTGGCCTCATTAGTTAAAATAAGGATATGAGAAACCCGATAATTTCACAAATGCAGGCTGCTATAAGACCGCCTACTTTTGTTTTCTTTGTCAATGACTCAAAGCTCTTCCCTGAGCCGTACCGCCGGTATATGGAAAAGCAACTTCGTTCTGATGCTGGCTTTCCTGGAACTCCTATTCGCCTCCTGTGGAGAAGCAGACGGCGACCGGATAAGCAAGGTAAGCAAGAAATCCACCTTACGTTCTAAGGATTTCAATCTAAGATTGTAGTATTATACCTCTTTTTATCAATATATTGTTGGCAGTCTTACTGCCAAGCTTAAAAAAAAAAGATTGTAGTATTATACCAGCCAAGTTATCTACTGTTTTGTACTGGTCTGGTAAAAGACCTGTTAACCATCTAGTTGCCGTAAGCTTAAGCTGACAGCGAAAGGCAGTTTATTATTAAATTATAAAACAGTAGCCCTAACATGTGGATGTAAACAATGAGAAAAAGTTAATAATTCATAATAAAGTGTGATGGGATATTTAGCTCACAACCCCCTGTTCTCATACAATGTCAATTAACCAGTTGCTTGGAAAAGTTTGTGTTGACAGAGAAAGGCACTTTATGTTTTCATATACTTGGCAACACCATCATGAGATCGTTGTCTTTTTTCCTGTTTAGTTGTGTTGGTTGCAAATTTTTTCAGGGAGGTTTTTGTAGCTTAATGGATTTAAGATTTTGTTATGTTGTTGCAAGCAATTTGGTTAGAAAATGAAACTTATGTTTGACATTTATGTTATAGTAATTGGATTTTGTTTTTGTTGATCAGGTAAAATTTTTGATAGGAAGAAAAAAAAGACTGTAAGTGCTGATAAATTGGCTTTAGCAGCTTGAGAAGAAAAAAAAAAAAATTGTTTACTTTCTCTTGTATTTTGTAAATATCAAAATATTCAGACGTTTAGTATTGTGAGAATAATATATCAAAATTCTATTTACAATATCTTCCTTTCTAATATCAAAGTCCTCTCTTTATGTGATGCTGCAATAATTAATGTTTGGAGACTGTTATCAGACCCTATTTAATATATATATATATAGAATCTGGCTAATATGCTACGCGTAGCATAGAGGGCCTCCGTGCTACGGCTCAATTTTTGAGTTTTCAAAATCTTAACGGTCGATCCGAACCGTTCAACATGATCTCCATATGAATATGTACTTGCAAACCAAATTTTACATTTTTTAGAATTTTTTTACTATTTATTAAGCCACTTTGAAAATTGCTGATCCAATGGTCCAGAAGATTTTACTGTTGTGTACAAATTACTGTTTTTTCAAAGTGGCTTAATAAATAGTAAAAAAAATTCTAAAAAATGTAAAATTTGGTTTGCAAGTACATATTCATATGGAGATCATGTTGAACGGTTCAGATCGACCGTTAGGATTTTGAAAACTCAAAAATTGAGCCGTAGCACGGAGGCCTCTATGCTATGCATAGCACCGTAGACACTTCCTATATATATATATATATCTAGATTATTATCTTAGCATAATATTAATTCGACCTTGCCATCAATGGAAGAATAACAAGCAATCTTGATGGTCCCTAGTTCAAAATCACCTTTTAAGCTCCATTATCTTATTGCTTTGGTGGTTATGTATGTTGTACGCACTTAAAATAATTGAAACTTGGGTTATTAATATGGATTCCCTCTTAGGTGCTAACAAACAAAATGATGACAAGGAGAGTGTCTCAGCAAAGTGGTTAACCCCAAGTCGAAGGAACCAATTTTATATTATTGAGTAAGACTTCCCTCGTAATTATTTTCATTGGTAACTATAACGATTTGTGGACCAGTTCAGTTTATATTCATAAATATATGGTTTTAATTAGATCATCATACATGAATGCACATGAAATAGTGTGTCAAAAATACATCTCTAATAGTCACTGATATGACATAACAAGGCTCTGTTAGAACATCAAAAAGGAAAAAAAAAAAAGGTAAACTATAACATTAACTTTATTTAATAATACTGCTACGTCCACTTGCCTTTGTCATCAACTTTTTTAACGACTTTGAATGCGACCGTCCATTGAAGCATCAATTGTTGTTACCTCATTTTTTTCTTTTAGAAATTTAATATTTTTTTTTTTTTGAGAAAAGTTACTTCAATCATTTTACACCCCACCCCGTAAAAAAAAAACAAAATCCACCTTGACAAAACACTTGTCAATATGAATCATTATATTTACGCAACTTGACAAAATATGGAGCAATTAAGATAAAGTCTGACACTTCTTATTTGTTACTTTGTAATGAATACATGTATTTGTAAATGTATTGAGAGAGATCTAGAGAGAGAGAGAGAGAAAGAAAAAAAGGATATATGGACTAATTACAAAAAAGTACAACAACGACTGATAGCGTAAGAAAAGGAAATACAATTGGCTATACAAAAGTGGTGCAGCACATAATATAGTGTGCAAATTCTGTTGATATATTTTCACTTGATTCCATACGTAGCTTTCAAATGGCTCAATCATTCAACTTGAAATTCAAGGAAAGGAAAGGAAGAGACATCTCTCATCAATTCCTCCAAATCCCACTCCCCCATTTTATCCACATTATTATTATTATTATTATTATATGTTGTTGTTGTTATTATTGTTATGATCACTACTAACCCTGTTTAGTAAATCTTTTTGGTTGGCATTGCCCCTCTCATTATCTGTCAGGTGCTCTTCAATATTCACACTTTCTAAAGGAGGCATGAAGATATCATGGCCAGATCTTGCTCCTCTTCCAACCATGCATCCATCTACAATATTCATCCCTTGATGCATATGAGATGCATAGTATGTCGTCGGTTCATGGAAAAACCCAGAACCGGGTATTGCGGGGCAATACATGGCCAAGTCAGGTATGGGAAGGAGGTCATAACTAATGTTATTGGTTAATATGTTTTGCATAGACGATGAGGAAGACGACGAGGATGATGAATCCATGCACATGGATTTGATTGCGGTTTCATTGAAAGCCATGAACCCACTGAGCTCTAACTTGGATGACTCAACCGGGATATTGTCGATCTCGTTGCTCGGATCAGAAGGCAGCAACGAGGTCTTGAGCCGCTTCTTGATAGTCGAGTTCCAAAAGTTCTTTATCTCGTTATCGGTGCGGCCTGGCAATCGTGCCGCAATCTGCGACCACCTACGTTGAAACATATATACAACATTAATTATAATATAATTAATAAGATGTATATATACTTTAATTGTAATTAATAAAATCCAATTAATGTGAAGTTGACGGGCGTTATTGTATGGCGTAGATTTCATGATTTTGACGTGTTAAATATTTATATATCTACTGATTCATATTTGCTAGGAGTGCAGTTACACTACTACTACTACCAATTAAGAAATATATATATAGCTTACAAAAAGAAGAAGTAAATATTAAACAATATCTATCTAGCTAGCTACCTGGTTAATTAGTGAGTAAACAAGGCTACGTAGTCATAGTCATGACCAACCATATATCCTAGTTGGGTTAATTAAATTTATCCCAGAGATCATGCCTTAATTAGTATATATATATATATATATATATATATATATATATATATATATTCAAAATTAACCTTTCGGCTACTAAATTCCAAAATTGAATTATACAGCCTACTACGTACTTACCGTATGAATGTCATGTATTATTTACGATTAATGTTCTCTATAATTGAGGTAATAATTATCAGTTGCGGTTTATTATGGACCGTCTTAATTTTGTCTATGTTACTAGGTATATATTGTAAGTTATTTTACCCCTATATATATATACTATATCTTCAAAAAGGAACTCTGAGTTCGTACATTGTTGTACTGCATTCAAAAGCATCAGAATAGCATAACGAATTACATGTGACTTAATTTATCCTCAAGCTTGAATGGTACATAATTAATCTAAGGAAATGCAATTAATACATGATTATTCCAACTTCTTATTGTGATTATTTTATTGGGCTGCAGTTTTCAATAATTGTAGGTAACAAGGACACACAATGTACTTTTAGAGAGAACCATTATATTTAATTTTCCAAAGTTGGGTATAAATGTACTTTGAGAGAGGTCCCAAAAGAAAATATTTATTGGCATATTGATTTTTTTTTTTTCAAATTGAAAAATAATATTATATTTCAAAGCAATTGAAAAACAAAATTTCTGAAATTGAAAGCATGCATGAGAGATTATTGTTTGGTATAAAATAAAAGAGTGAGGCTACGGTGCTATGCATAGCACGGATGGGGTCTGTGCTACGGCTCAAAATTTGACTTTTTAAAATCTTAACGGTCGATCCGAACCATTCAACATGATTATAAAATGAATATGTATTTGCAAGTCAAATTTTACATTTTTTTCGAATTTTTTTACTATTTTTTTAGATAGATTGTTTTTGGATGGTCCAGAATGTTCAGATCAAGTGATTTTCGAAAAAATAGTAAAAAATTTCAAAAAAATGTAAAATTTGGTTTGCAAGTACATATTCATTTTATAATCATGTTGAACGGTTCAGATCGACCGTTAGAATTTTAAAAAGTCAAATTTTGAGCCGTAGCACGGACCCCATCCGTGCTATGCACAGCACCGTAGCCTCACTCAAAATAAAATGTGATTTGCCGAGGATATATGGTATCAAATTAAAATGTGATTAGCTAACCATTTACTTTTTAATTAAATGGAGAGGGCTTGACATGACCACAGCCATAAATGCACATTGAGACTTATATAATCAATTAGTTATATTCTGAATCAATACTTCACTATTAATTTAAGATTCTAGCTAGCTAATAAAATCAAATTTATAAAATTGCTTTAATAATAAAAAAATAGAAAATTATACCTGTTGCCAAGAATGGAATGCAAGTTGATGATGAGTTCTTCCTCCTGTGGCGAGAAGGCGCCGCGCTTGAGATCGGGCCTGAGATAGTTGATCCATCTAAGGCGACAGCTCTTACCGCACCTCTGCAAGCCGGCATTTCTCGCGACATCGCTCCATGACCCCTGCCCGTTGCTCAGCATGTAAGTCATCAGCCTCTCATCCTCCTCAGGCGACCACAACCCTTTCCGCAATTTTACTACGCTCCCCGTCCCCATCCCCATCGCAACTGTGTTAACACTACTACTCATTGAATTGTTCTTAGTTGCACTTTCAGGTTTTCTCATTTTGTACATCTGGAATTTGGCTGTCCCTTCAAGTGGGCTGAGATAGATAGATAGATAGATATAGATAGAGAGAGAGATAGAGAGAGATAGTAGTGAAGCTTATATTGGTCTTGGAGGTACTATGTAGGAATTAATTAATTAAGAATGAGAAAGGTGGAGAAGATGATATGATGATGATGGCGATGGTTATGAGCTTTGCTTCAAAACTGGAGAAGGGGAAACTGAGATATCCTGTGGATTCTCTGTGGAATATGTGGCCAATAAGCTCCAACTTTAATTAATTCCTCATCAATTAATCCTGACTAATTACATCCCAAATTGGAATGGTACATTTCATTACCTGCTCTGCTCATAATATAACTAATTAATACATGCATGCATGCCCACATTTCAACAGTAATTAACCACTTTTGAACAGAATATTTTTTTGACAATATTTTATTTATAAAATATAAATGTTATATTGAGAATGTAATTCATTTGACAACCGACAAAAAAATAACTATAAAAATATATAAATATATATAATTGTCAATATAAAAGTCATTAATTTATAGTTTATCAAACGGTACAATATATATAAAACGAGTAATGAAGAAAATTAACTGTTTACTTTTGTGGGTACAATATAAATTTTTTTTATTTTTTTTAGGTTAGTGACTTTAATTTATTTATTTTTAATTAAAAGTTATGTATATATACATTATCAGAAAAAAGTAACTACATAGGCGGATAAACCCCATTTTTTATATAGAGCAAGGGAAGTTTCAATATTCTAGCTGCTAGAAATTAAATTATATTAATTAGCCTTTATAGGCACAACAGTACCACACAAGTGCCAGCTATAATTATTCCAGCAATCATCTAATTTCTTAGCATAAAAAAAATCTCTCTGCATTATATATTTGTTATTTTTTGCATTTTAGCAAAAATGTGAATGTAATATATTCCCCGTTATTTAGTCTGAATTGGATGTATATATACCGAAATTTTTATTAATACCATTTCAAAAAAACAAAACAAAACAAAACACCACTAAAATTGGAGATTTGAAAAATACTAAGGCCGCGGATTGACTTGAAGGCCCCCCAAAAACCTAAATATCAGTATATTATAGTGCATTTTTGGGTTTTTTTTTTTTTGGGGAGGCGCAGATTGACTTGGACGTCTTGATATTTTTCGAATTCCCCATAATTTGTGGTTTTTTATTTTTATTTTTTTAACGGTGGCATTAATAAAATTTTCGGATATATATATATAATGTCGTACTCTCTAAGCCAATACAAAACTAAGCGCATATATATCTTTATTTCCAAATATATATTATGTAATGCATGGCCAAATGAAGTGCTTATGAATAGTTATATGCCCTTTTTTATTTTTATAGTAATTAATATATTGCTAATTAAGTTTTGGACTGAACTCCGTACCGTACACATAAAAATTCCATAATCTTGTACAGCATTGAATTGTATCAGTTTGTACAGCATTGAATTAATATAATCTTGTACACATAAAAATTCCAAACGGTCTTGATGGGGACTAGAGATATCGAGAGAGAGAGAGAGAGAGATCTAGAGAGAGAGGGAGAGAGGGGTCTTCTTGTCTTTGACTCCAGTTCATGTCCTTTTCGATGTATTTTTCTTCAATCTGAAGGTTATAGTTTACAGAAGGAGAGAGAGAGAGAGAGAGAGGAGGCAGAGCTAGAGACTGGTTCTTGTTTTGTAACGAAGCTAAGTTATTTGCTTGGAGTTCACATAATCTCTTCGAGGGATCTCTTGCCATCATGGCCTAATAGATCGTGCCACGTATATATATATATTTAGGTCTCTCTGCATCTTACAAACTCTACATTTTTCTTATATTTCGCTTTGCATGTAGTGTACGCTCGGATATATATCCCGCCCATCTTTTCTTTTCTAGTATAATAATAATTATTATTATTATAACAATGCGACTATTAAATTAAGTGCTTTTTATTCCCACGTGATCATGGTATAGTATGAACGTACGTACAAGTCCAGAGGCAATTGATGATGATCTCATTCTTGTTAGAAAATTCAAAATGGTAGTTCCTTATCAATTTATTTTTGTAATTTTAAAATTCAAATAGTCGATTGATCGAAGTGCTGAACATGTTCTCCATATTAAAATGAACTTGGAAATCAAATTTTATATTTTTATATTTTATATTTTTTGGAGGTTAAGCTTTTGCCATTTTGATCGATCTTAGCCAACCCCCTCTCTCTCAATCTATATATTTTTTAGTGATTAATATTGTTGGTATTAGTAATAAAATTTTATTTTCATATAAGAGTGAGTCCATGGTACTATGCATCACGTAGTTAATTTGGGATGTACTTTGGATCAATATCATTGTTTTGAAAATTTAAATAGTCGATATGAACCGTTCAACATAATCTCCATATAAAAATTTACTGAAATTTTTATTTATACCATATTAAGAAAAAAAAAAATAAACCAAATCACCTCAGATTCGGAGAAATTCGACAAATACCCAGGCCGCCAAACCATTTAGCGGCCCCAAATTAAACAGTTAATTTTGGCCTTAATATGAAGGTCATACTGACCCTGATCCAATCCAAAACTCTGACAAATAACCAATTTAATCCCCACATAATAAGTACCCGGTATTACCGGAATCACAGTAACAGACTCGGTACTATAATAAACTCTATTAGAGCCTATTAAAACATCACCACCAGTGTAAATGGATACCATAAGACTCATTTTGAATCCAATACACACAAAACCTAAAATTAAAAATTAAATAAATTAATTATTAACCTACTGAAAAATAAAAAAAATTGAAAAGGAAAAAAAACTTACAGGTCAGAAGCTCTTGTCCAGGAGAGAGAATGGGTGAAGGTGAGAAATGAAATTTAGTGGACCCATATAGGGGCTGCTGGGCCATTTGGCGGCTCTCAGACTGGGGCTGCAGGGGCATATGACGGCCTCCAGTCTTTGGGGCCGCAGCGGTATTGAGCGGCCTGGATATTTCTAGAATTTCGACGAAACATGGGTGTTTTGGTTTATTTTTTTTTTGTGAATATGGTAGAAATAAAATTTCGGGAAAATTTACTTGCAAACTAAGTTTTACATTTTTTAGGATTTTTTATTATTTTTTAGATGGGTAAAAAAAACATTATTTTTAATGATCTAGAATGTTTAGATCAAGTGATTTTCTACCTATCTAAATAAATAGTAAAAAATATAAAATTTAATCTACAAGTACATTTTCATATGGATATCATGTTAAAGATTCAAATCGACTCTTTGGATTTTGAAAGCATAGATACTAATTTATAATACAGACCAATCCGCATTATGCATACCATATATCCTCGCTCTTCGTACATTAATTAGATTTGTAACAAAGATGACAAAACTAATTACCACTCTTTCTAGAACATTGGATAATTGCAGGGTTCTAAATAGCGCGTTATAGCGTTTTCGGATCATAAAGCTATGGCGCTATAACACGCTATAGCGACACAATATGACAATAGCGTCGTTTTTCCGTTCCGCTATAACGCGATAAACGCTATTTTAGTTGTTTGCTGTTGATATTTTCGACTAAAAATAATATAAATTTTCATTGATATCATGTAGATTGAAGCAAATTGAACGGCATTGAACAATTATAGAGGAGAATTAAGAAAATTAATCTTTCAACAATTATATAGATTATCGATTAATCCCCATTTATTTTATCATCATTATTAATCAGATATATTCTTTGGATTTATGTTAGATGTCATGATATGATATGATATGCATGTCACCATAATGTTTCTAGCAACAATTAATATCATGCCTTTAATTAGTTAGTTAATTTCTCTCTGACTTGGTCAAGTATTACATTAATACATTAAAATAATTGGGCGTTTGCTTTACATGGCCGGTTCCTTCTTATTGGTGATCATATGTGTTGCATTATAATTTACATTACTTCCAAGTTTAGTAACCTTCGGAACGTTGCATTGAGATAGAAAATTAATTATGTCATTATCATCAAGATTCATGCACTGATTAATTAGCTAGTGCCTTTACCGTTGGATTAATTTTAGTTAATTTCTTTAATCCGTTGCTCCGGAACTTATATATATATTGTGATCATAAAGCAAACTAATTTTATCCGAAATGAAACCACAAAAGAGGAAATAAGTTAAAAAATGATGACAGGTATATATCAAAAGCATAAAATTATAACTGAGGTCACAATAGAGTGGGAAAAATGGCACGGCGGAGCTGGCTCCGTCACGGAACGACACGGTTACAGCACGGAACGGCACGGCACGCGTGTCAGTTACGTGTCGTGACTCGCGTGTCCCGTGCTGTGACCATTCGCGTGCCGTGTTTATCTTTTGAAACTTTGGCACGGCACGGCACGTGAAAGATTTAGTCACGGCACGGCACGACACGTAGTCACGCGAGTCACGTGTAATTATGACCATTAGATATTGATTTAATGGTGAATCTTGAATAAACTAACCTAAATTATGATTAAATGGTCACGCGAGTCACGTATAGTCACGGCACGTTTAGGCACGGCGTGACTCACGTGGCGTGACCATTTGCGTGCCGTGACCACCCCTTGACATTTTGGTCACGGCACGGCACGTGAAAAATTAACTTGGTCACGGCACGAGACCAAAATCACGGCATGTCAGTCACAGCACAGCACATTTTTTTTCACTCTAGGTCACATTAGGGGTGCACACGGATCGGATAAAATCCGACTGTATCCGGATCCGTATCCGAAAATTAAATACGGATATCCGATATCCGAATATCCATGCGGATACGGATACGGATATGGTTTTGAATATTAACTATCCGTATCCGAAAATAGATATATACCATATAGTTTAATATATATTATGAAAAGATTTATGTATATATGTACGGATATCCGATATCCGATCCGTATCCGTACATATCCGTTTAATATCCGATCCGATCCGTATCCGTATCCGTATCCGTAAAATAAAAACGGATACGGATATGGTTTTACCACTATCCGATCCGTATCCGATCCGTTTGCACCCCTAGGTCACATGCAATAGGACAACTCTTTCATATTTATGGCGTTCAAATATGAATTTTCTTGAAAATTTTTATGTATAACATAAAAGAAAATGAGTTATGTTAATGGAATAATGTTAGCATAATGACCGGTATGCTAATAAGTCAAATCATGTTTTTTCATATTTGAACGGTCAATCTAAGCAGCTCAATGAAATTGACATATATATATAGAGAGGCTAATATCAAAACGTTTGCACCAAGGCCCTCGTGCAACCAAGTTATTTTCAGATTTTCAAAGTCTAAACAGTCGATCCAAACCGTTAGATGTTTAATCTATATTAAAATCTGTTTGGAGACCAAATTTTACATTTTTTGAAATTTTTTTACTATTTATTAAGTCACTTTGAAAATTGTTGATCCGGGTGAACAGTAAAAACAGTGCAATCAAATTCTGAAACATGTGATCAGCAATTTTCAAAGTGGCTTAATAAATAGTAAAATAATTCCAAAAAATATAAACTTTGGTCTTCAAGCAGATTTTAATATAGATTGAACATCGAACGGTTTGAACTTTGAAAATCCAAAAACGATTTGGTTGCACGAGGGCCTTAGTGCAAACGTTTTGATATTAATTAGCGCCTCTCTCTCTCTCTCTATATATATATATCAAAATCTGTAGAATATAATTTTTTCTATTTTTCTATTTTCTCTTTTTAAGGATTTTATATTTGATTTTGAAAAATCTTATAGATCTTTAGCATTTTGGAAAAATATATTTATTTTTGTCTTAACTTTGATAAACACAGGTTTTGAGGTATTGAGGTATTGAGGTATTTTATGGGTCAACTTATTATTGTTTTCAATTCCAATATATGATATGTATTCCTTCAGATTCTTCATTAATCTTCAACAACTGAATGCTTTGGATTTGTATTATGCTCTTAGTACAGCAATAACCATAATTGGTATGGACTATGGACAAGTTTATATATATACTATCCAATCAGCCACAATTTCTCAAACCAAGTTTAATGTTGTAAATTTAAAACTTGAGAGTTTTTTTTTCTCTAGAACTTATGATAATAATTTATGTTTTAGATGTAATTAAATTTAATAGAAATGGCTATGTAAAATAAACATTATTGGTGTGTGCCCACCATGTGGTAATATCTAATTAATATATAGTTGGACAATGCTTAAGCAGTACTTAGTAGGCCTTTTTTCACATTACACCAACTGGTCCCCTCATCTTAATTTGCATCGTTTCATTGTATATTAGTTTTAAAAATGGTTTTTTTTTCTAATTTTGGTCACCTTTTAACTTTCATCAACTCTATGAATTCTTAAATAAAATAAAACATGACTTGAACTGGAAACTAACGATAACTCGGGCAATATTCAATGATTAAAGTTAAAATATTTGTTCGTCTTACTTGATTTTTAATCAAAAGTTAACATTTCACATTACATAATACTTAAAACTATTATGCTCTGGAAATTCTGACAACCCAACGTTGCAACATTAAATTTAAATTATCATTGCAACGTTGAATTGTGCAGAGCATAATACTTAATGAGTGAGTCTATGGTACTATGCATAGCACCGATTGGTCCGTACTACGAACTGATATTTTCGTTTTCAAAATTCTAACAGCCGATCCGAACCGTTCAACATGATTTCCATATGAGAGTATACTTGTGGACTAAAATTTCTATTTTTTTTAAAAAAAATTTACTATTTTATTAGATAGGTAGAAAATCATTGTTTTTGAAAGGTCCAGAATTTTCAGATCAAGTGATTTTCTATCTATCTTAAAATATAGTACAAAAATTTGAAAAAATATAAAATTTAGTCTGCAAGTACATATTCATGTGAGAATCACGTTGAACAGTTCGGATCGACCATTAAAATTTTCAAAATAAAAATGACTCCGTAGTACGGAGTACGGACTAATCCGTGCTATACATAGTACCATAGGCTCACTCATACTTAATTATGTTTATGTAGATGTTTATATTAGGTCTATATATAGTAATTCTAAGTGAGAACATTTAACATGGCTTGTTACTAGACAAATCATAGCAAACCCCATTGATGACACGCATAAAACCGAGTTCGGATATTAAATAGATCCTTTGAATTCTAACCTGGGCCAGATTTAACCGGACCCGAATTTGGATCCCCTGAGCTACCTGACAGAAAAATTAGATCTAGACTGTTTTTTTAACCTGGCACAAATGTCAAAACGGGCCCCTGTAAGTTTCCATTGGCACCGGATTGAGTTTGGCCCAACTGGGATTAATCTGGGTCGTCTGTTGCTAAGTTTTCTCAGTCAGGTACCTGGGAGGACACGGATTATCCCCCTCCCCGGCTCCCCCCTCACCAATTCAGTAAGACTGTACTACCGTTCAAGTTCCATCGTGATGCGGTTTGACACTTTCAGTTCTTCTCATCATATGGCAAGGAACACGAAACATAAATATCACCTTACCAGCTATTCATCTCAACAGAAAGTTTCATGTCATAAGCAGATCAATAAAGGGCACCATCTGTAATTGAGCACCCAGCAAAACTTGTGTTTAATGGGTACCAGCCATGTCAAAAAAATTGTATCAAGTTCCCACCCATTCCAAAGTGAAACATCTCTAAAATCAACTAAAAAATAAAAATAAAAAAGGAAGACGGCACAACCTCATTTTCCTTGTTTCTGAGTTTCTAAACTTGCCACTAACTGCTCAGCTAAGTTTCAAGTGTACCATCTCGAACAAAATGAGTAATAAATGGCTCACAAAATGCCACAAAACCAACTCACCACAAGCCAATGAATTTCCACCAGAAGCCTCCAACGCCTAACCAAATTAGTATATTCACAACAGAAATCACGAAGCCATAACCCCACCATTCGGCTAGTGGTACATAGTTGGCACCGTAAAAGACTGGTGCCGACCCGATACCATAATGGGTCAACCCGCCCATGATGTTTGAAAGGAAAGAGAGGACCACTGCTGCAAGATAAGGAGGGGTGCCCAATGCACTAGCCACTGACAAGAAGGCAGTGAACATGGCACCAATGTGGGCTGCACCACTGGCAAAGAAGTAATGCGAATAGAAGTATAAGAGTACCAAGATACCAAATGAGAATTGCCATGACAGTCCTAGGCCTCCCACGAACTAATAAAGAGAGAAAGAAAACTCTCATCAGTTACAGAGTAAATATGAAGGGAAATTCGAAGGTTAAGTTTGTAAAACACCCTGGCTCCCTTGCAGTTAAGGAGGCATTGTTGGATACCATTGTTTATAATATTCTGATACATCAGATTATGTTTTACGTAGTATGTAAGAATGCTTCTACAGACAGCACCGAGCATAAAATCTGTAATACCTTAATTTTATAAGCAAATATAAGTTGAGCTCGTTGAACTAAACTTGTTTGAACTTGCTCATTCATTTTTGCTTTTCCAACATAGTACCATTCACTGTTTTGTAATGGCCAAACAATTAAGGAATACAGATCCTGTGTGTCATATCTTGGTAACCCTGGTTCAATTTGTTAGATTTTCATTTACTATTTTTCTTTTTTTTGGCTTACCCATTCTTATTTGAGGTTTCATGAGTAAGATGAGGCAGTTGTTATCCATTACAAAGTTTGAGATTTCTGTATTGTACCATCGGATTCAGATTGCAATTAATTCCATCTAAAAATAGTCCAGTTTTTATACTTGAACTACAGACAGCCTTATGCTGTTTGATTTGTGAACTGATAGACAGTGAAAACAGAAAATATTTATTTGGGACTGATAACCTAATCAGGGTTATGTGAAATCAAGCAATCAAAGAGTGCAATGTGTAGCTACCACATTCAGAATGACAATTCTTCTACCTTTTAATTGGTTGATCGCTTGATTAAGAAAAAGTGTTGATTGCGGACAGCAGTGCTCAAGGTCCCAGTATTAGTTGAAGTGCAATAGACCATAGATGACTTAAGTGCACCAGAAAAATTATTACCTTTCTGGTTTCTTAATAGAAAAATGTCGTACCTTGACAACAGTTTCACTGAACCAAGAGATGAGACCATATTTGTTGAGATAGCCAGCCATGGCTATCAGTGCAGCAAACCATGTCAGAGTGTCCCAAGCAACAGCCTCACCTAGACACTCCTTCCATGTGACAACTCCTGTAATTAGAAGAACTGACAAGCCAAGAATTGCTGCAGTCACAGCATCGACATTTAATGTTCCACCAAAGATCCAGAGCCCCACCTGAAAAGAAGATATCAAAATCACTTAAAAATATACAGCTGGTTCACTGATACGGTGTTGGTTCCCATAAATTGGGTTTAACAAGCATTTGCCTGATTATTAACAGTTCACCTTTGATTGTGCAAAGAAGACTCCGTTAACCCATTGACCCAATTGTCCAATCATGCTTCAAATAACCCTCAATTTGCTAATAATTGGACAATTGAACACAAAGAAGCCAAGGAAAAACAAAAAGAAGGCAAAACAAAGAACGTGCTAAGAAACAGTCGTACTGGTACTGGCATCAGACCAAGCAGAAAAGGAATCCAAGCCCAATAAGAATTCTTCACTAGGACTTAAAAGGCATGCTTTGTGCCAAAGAACAAGGATCAGTACAGAGTGTGCTTTTGGGATGTCCCCCCCCCCCCCCCCCACTCCCTTAGGTTTTGTTCTGTTGGAGTCTCATTGGACCTTTCTGGTTTAATTTTGGTACGCTGACAATGCTTTTACTTTTTACAACAGATGTGCAACTGATGGTTAACATGAAACAGACCACAAGTGAACTAAGGCCTATATACAAAGAATAATTCGACTTTCCATGTAAAAGCATGCATGAATACGGATAGAATGCTTAAAAGTCAGGGGCAGACCCACATGGTCCCAGGGAGGGGGGCAACTCCCCCCTAGATTTTGAGTTTTAGAGGAGATCTATCGGTCCTGACCAACTTTGTCTCCCCTGAAAAAAAAATTCCCCCCTCTGGATGTTTGTTTGATTTGTAATTCAGGTTAAATTTAGGATTAAAATTAAAACAAATTTGTGGAATTTTGATTGGTAATTAGAATTATAAGTTAGAGCATCAGAAATATAAGTCAAAGCATTGGAAAGTAAAAGTTAAAAGCATTATTTTTTATCGAGTACTCAATTAGTTAATGGATTTAAACCCTATTAGCTATTTAAACCCGATTCGATATTTTTTTGCCCCCCGACGAAATCTAAATAAAAGTGACTGATTCTAATGAGGATAATCAAAGCAGAGCATAAATGCAAGAAATCAATACCGTAAGAAGAAGAGTTCCTGCCATGATAATCTCATTCTTACTCATAGGTCCCATCTTCTCGAGCTTCTCCTTAGCGAGTTTCGGAGCATCAGGGCTGCTCTTCACAGTAGGAGGGTAAATTATGTACAACAAAAGCGGCACAACAAGAAGTGACACGAGGCCAGGCACGATAGCCGCCTTGGCCCAATCGGTCCACCCGATTCCTTGACCAATAGTGGTAAGTGTCAGATTCGCAGCTAGAGGATTTGCCGCCATGGCTGTGAGAAACATAGATGAGGATATAACCGAGGTCTGGAAGCATGTCAGCATGAGCCAGGCACCAAGTTTACGCTCGGTCCCATCTCCTGCATTGCTACCGCAAGCTACACAAAGGGATTTTACCAGAGGCAAAAAGATGCCCCCAGCTCTGGCCGAGACAGAGGGGATGGCCGGAGCAAGAAGTGCTTCAGAGAAAACAAGACTGTAGCCAAGTCCAAGAGAAGAAGAACCGAAGAGGGAGACAAAATGGTACGCTAGGCGGTTGCCAAGGCCGGTCTTTATAAATCCTCGAGCGAAAAAGAAGGCAAGTGCAATCAGCCATGGAATGGGGTCACCGAAGGCTGAGAATGCTGCGGAAAAGGTGAGGGTTTTGGTCAGAACTGATGCACCAAGGCCCATTAGCGCAACAGCTCCGAGGGGGAGTGGTTGAGTTATAATGCCGACTATTGTGGCGAGAAAGATGGCGAGGAGTTGCCAGGCATTTCGGGCCACGCCGGCAGGAGCAGGGATGAACCAGACAATAACGCCGGTGAGAATCGAGGCCGCCAGGGGCTTGAGGGCAGCGCCTTGCCATGGCTGCGGTGGGGTGGCAGAGGGGAGGGGAGCAGATGCCGCAGAGGTGGAGGCGGAGGCCTGGATCGGAGTTGTGAGGAGAGACTTCCGGTGGCGGAGGAGAGGTGCAAGTGGTAAAAGGGGTTTAGAGGGGTGGGAAATTAGAGGAGGGGAAGTAGAAGGGATAGATCGGGCGCTTAGGGGTTGGCATGATAGGAGGCGGCGCCGGTTGCGTAGAGAGAGGGATGGAACGCCACCGCCGAAGGTGCATGTGAGAGCAGATGTCGCCATTTGGGCGGAGAAAGAGAGAGAGGGGGGAGAAGTAGAAGGAGAGAGGAGGAGGAGAACTTCGTGCGTAACGAAAGGGAGAGCCAGAGGAGAGGGCAGTTTGAGTTTGTATGCAAAGTGAATCACTGCCACTGATTTATGTGGTCCCCCACCTATATGTTGTGGTCTTGTGGAAGAGAAAATAGATAGCGGATCTGATTTTCTCTCAATCTGAATTCTGAGGCCTCAGGCTGAGAGTTCCCTAGCCCCCCAGGCAGCCAGGCTGGACCTAAGCGAAAAAAAAGAAAGCGCCTGTCCTATTATGGATCCAGCATTCGTGGTGGAATATGGGGTTTGGACTTTTGACCCATCGGAGCAAAATTCCTCTGTGACAATCCTGAACAGCACTGCGTGTAAAATCTCTAGTTATCACTTATTAATTATTATGCGTATAGTTAATTTGTCAGCGACCGACCACACTGTATATTGTGAATCGGCCACAGGAAATTGGATTAGACTGAGACCGTCCTCTCCAGTCGGATCCCTTTCAATTTATACTCCAGGTTGCCGCATCGGCAGTTTAATGGGCTGGTTTATTTGCCTTGAAAGGTCCATGGACAAAGGAACGGCTGCGAGACAAATACGTGCAAGGTCATCAAATTAGAATTCGTTTGTCTTCTCAGGTACCTGATTGAGACAAATTATCAACGGACGGTCCAGATAATTTGTCTATAGAAAGTTTGAAACTATAGAGATCCGTTTTGTGATCCGTGTCAGGTTAAAAGAACCGTCCGTTGATAATTTGTCTCGGTCAGGTACCTGGAGGAACCGAATTCATCAAATTGGAAGTCACTTCCCATGAGATATGTCAAACTTTTGAGTAGAGGTCCGTAGAAAATTCAGACCGTTCAAAATTTTCTGCACAAATTTTAAAGAACAATAATAATAGCCCCTCGCATTCTGAATAGGCATCGTAAACATTTTGACCCAATTTTAAATAAACAGCAAATTTTGAGATATCTCAAAGGACACGGACACATCAGATTGCGACTTATTTGGACAAATACCAAGTTTGGCGTATATTGTAGCCTCAATCAAAAACTAATATTTATATATGTTATTATAAAGAATCTGGCTAATATGCTACGCGTATAAAAGGGCCTCTCCGTGCTACGGCTCACTTTTTGAGTTTTTAAAATCCTAACAGTCGATCCGAACCGTTCAACATGATCTCCATATGAATATGTACTTGCAAATCAAATTTTACATTTTTTAGAATTCTTTTACTATTTATTAAGTCACTTTGAAAATCGCTGATCCAATGGTTCAGCAGATTTTACTGTTGTGTACAAATTAGTGTTTTTTCAAAGTGGCTTAATAAATAGTAAAAAAATTCTAAAAAATGTAAAATTTGGTTTGCAAGTACATATTCATATGGAGATCATGTTGAACGATTCGGATCGACCGTTAGAATTTTGAAAACTCAAAACGTGAGCCGTAGCACAGAGGGCTCTATGCTACGCGTAGCACCGTAGCACTGTCCTATTATAAATATTATTATGACATGGATCCAAGCACAAGTCTTCATCTTTTTTTTTACCCCTGATAATGGTTGGACTAATTTGTAGCTAATTAAAAAAAATTGAAGGACCAAATGAAACTTCTGAAATGTTTTTTTTTAAACCCTGATAGAGGCTATCAGGTTTGAAAATTCTGAAATGACAAGGATAGTAAATAAGTGACAGTTTAAGGATCAGAATGAAACAAATGAGTGATATTTGTGATATTTTAAAGACCATTTGTATAATTTTCTCTATATAAAATCAAACGAAAATAACTGTCCGTAATAGCACGTAGATGAAGATAATATAAAAAGATGGAAAATTTCAAATTTTTAAGAGGAATTCTGTAGACTTCTCCTTGTGACCTTGCATAAAAATAGGCAACAAATTCTAACGTGAAAATGATTATCAACTTGTGGATATTTTCTTTAGTCCTTGGTCCATTTTTTACCCATGATAACATTGCCAGCAAATTTCAAGCTTTTTTTAAACCAAAATGATTCATTTAGATACTATTAATCCACAAGGCAATACCTACAACAATAAACCTCCCAAACAGCTTAATATACACAAAATAGGTCTCAAGTAAGGAACACTAGAACAAAAAGTATTATGAAGAGAACTATCAAAAATGCAATCATCATTATCTGTCCTTTTGCACTAGCCTTTTTCATCACCATAGCAACCCTTTTCTGCACCATGTGATGAACAGGTATTTGTTTAGCACATATAATAACATATAATCATAATTGCAAAGATTAAAGTAGTTTTGTTGGGAGGAAACAGAGCTAGATATAAACAGAAATTGTGGGCTGATATCTTAACAGAAAGGCACACCTGAACAAAGTCAAGCCTGTTAGACGTCGTTTCCATTTCCATGCTTAGTTCGTCTAAGATTTTCTCCTGTACAAAATAAATTCACATATTAGCACCAGTATCAAATCATAAGAAGCTGCATCAAAATATAGAACTTTGGCACTCAGTTTCAGCATCCAGACAATTTTAGAAGATATAAATGCAGTCAATCCCAAACATAACTGCATGTAATAATTAGTGAGTGATCCTTTGTTCTAAGCTTCTAATTATGTGATTTGCATCAGGGATTTGCTATCTTCTCAATGGTACCTCCTTTTGTCAATTCTAACAGCTTTTTTACATCCATTTTCCAACAAAGACAGCTATTATTTCAGCTCTACAAGCATTTCATAAATTTTAAATATATACCTGTCCAATCAATTCATCATGTATGGTGAGTCCTACCCCTCCAATCCTTTGAACACTAGCACTGAGTTCATCAAGCTCATCATCTTGTTGCCTGAAAAACAGTTGTACATCAGTGAACATAAAGCCCAAGTAGCTAACTCTACTCTATTCCAAACTCTAAATGGTTAATTTTGGCTTTACCAGAATAAGACTGGAAAGTAACAAAATTTACCAGCCCCATTGACAGGTATGGTAACAATCAGTTAATACTGATAGGAACGCAAGAATACCCAATCAGGCTAGGAAAGATGCACAGAAAAAATACTCGGGATAATAATTAAAAACAAATTTAAGGTTGGTGTGGGGAATCACTTCATAAGAAGCATCTGACGGTCAGATTCTGATGTAATAAAGTCGTCATTATCCATGGCATACTGCTTGTTAGATCTGCCAGTTTGAGAACTTCCAAGCAACTCTTGTCTCGATCCATTGGAGAAACCACCCTTTCCCTTTTCAGCTTCAACAGATCTTCTTATTGTTCGCACCTACATTCAAAAGATTTGAGTTTCTGGAAAGCCACAAATCCCAAATCAAGGGTTACAGTACCAGAGATCATCCCATACATTTTTTTTTTAACTTCTCTCAACTCTAGAATTCCACTGCTGCAATTTTTAATGTTTATTTAGCTTATCACCTTACATTATAATTTATAAATCAGGCTATTTTGTTTGAGGGATATTTTCAACTTTGTGAGATACGACAGCTTGAACTTACAGCTTCTCTGAAGTAAGTTTTTCCTTTTTAAAGGACAACACAGGTTACTTGGTAAAAGGAAAAATAATACCCAGATCAAAACATTACAATTTTACCTGGTTTTGCGCACTGGCTGTCCAATTTTTCCTTCTTCCAAGTTCAGCTTCATTTAGACCATAATAAGCAGGATCTCTTAATGCAACAGATATAGCCTTGTTCAACTCTTCCACCTTCCATTAAGAAATAGTATGGTAAAGAAGCCACAGAAATAGCAATATGAATTATTTTATAAAGCCTAAGACATGACAGTTGGGTACTTTTTAAATAACTTGCACAGAAAATACAATAGTGAGATGGTTTGAGAATAAAGGGCTTCGAGATTTAGTCTGCATATGATGTTTAAGCCATAATGCGAGAAATAACATAATTATGATACCTACCAAAAATGTATGATAATACTATAGTCTACTGGTACTTACTTGCCATTCAATGCTTTCACAATTGGTGAGAAGTTCCTTTGTTAAATGAACATACTCTCCAGTATTTGTAGGAGTTCTCTCCCGTTGTTGGAATGTTGATTGTAGCTTATCAATCTGCCATGGAAAGAATTTTTATCAACATATACAACAAGCATAACAGGTAGGAGACATGTCCAAATAGAAAGTAATGAATATCATATCATGTCGTGTGTGTGTGTGTGTGTGTGCAAGTATTATTCCTCGTAAGTAGGGTAACAACTCTTCCTGAGCAATTATGGTACTGAGGTAAATATGTACCAAGCCTATCATGCACATCCAAACCAAGCTTGATTCTCACAAATATGGTACTGAACTATTGTATAAAAAACAAAAACACATGTCAAATTCTTCTGAAAAAGCAACAAAAGAGTTCTTGACCCTCACGACTACGAAACCATAATACTCAGTACTTCCAATTCATAAGAAAATTGGAAGTATCTGGATTTAAAAAATAGAAATTCCTCAGAAATTTATCTACATATATAGCTAAGAGAACTAAGGGAAGGACATACGGAGTCTTGAATCTCCTCCTTGACTATGTAAAATGGATCTTGAGCAGGAGTCATCTCATATCTTTCTTCAAATATTCAGAAGCGATCTGCCAGAGAAGAGGACATTTACATTTTTTTAGTATAGTATACTTGTGAAAAGAAATCACCAAACTAGGCTACTTCGAATGGATCCGGATCAAAGGGGCCTCCACAATCCCTAGATTTCAATCTTCCCAATTGGTCTGATCTGATTCAAGCTATGCGCAGGTAGATGATCCCGGATCCGATCCTACTTGACGTAAATCTACCAGAAGAAAGGTGATTTAGTAAATTAAAGCGAGGTTTAGGCAGCGAAACAATACCTATAACTCCTGTTTTGGCGCGACCGACAGAGGTGAGATGGGGGGAAGACAGAGGAAGGAGCGACCAGAGGGAGAAATAAGCTACCTGTCTAAGATCATCCTTGCATCTGGTTCACCATACACCACAGTCACCACGGGATCCTCGTGGTAACTTAAATTTTGAGTTTTGATCCGAACCGTCAGATTAGAATCGGGGCCAATTCGATCCGATATAAAATGCTTGGACCTCTTATTCGTGCCAAATCAAATCGGACGGGCTGGAGACAACTTTAAAGAGCCTTTGCATTAACTTTCTGCCAAACTTTTTTCTATTTTTTTTAATCAACTCCTTCAGTGTTTCCGTGGTGTTCCAACTCCGAACTGGCCATGTTACGAATAGCCGAAATTTTTATTTAAAGCACAGCTTCGAAAAAAAAAAAAATACTGTTTTTGAAAATTTCAAAATTTACTATGACCACACCGGTGTTGTCAGAGATACCGCACAATTCCGGAGCAGTCCTCTTTTTAAAAAAAAAAAATTAAAATCTGTTATTTGTTTTTTTGTTATAGAAATATTTTTATGTTGTTTAATTTTTAGTTTCAAATGTTGTTTAAATTGATATATTTTTTGTTGTATCGTATTTTATAAATGTCGTTCGTTTGAAAAAAAAAATTATGTATGACAAAATAATGATATAAATAACAAAATAAATAAATAACAACAAATAAAATAAAATAAATAACTAAGCAACGAAATAAATAAATGACAATATCTAACAAATAAGTATCTGACAAAATATCTAACAATACTACAAATCAAAGCCTATGGATCATGACTAAATACCGTCCTTGCCATCTTCTTTCCGAACCCTCGACCCTGCCTGGAAGTGGTGTCTCGTCAGTCTCTGCTGAGTTTATAGAGTCCTCCGTTTGAACATCCAGAGACTGAACTGGCTCGTCATGAACCAATTTATGTTATTATTATTTTTATAAATATGACCAATTTATAACTTATCACGGGGGCAACCTCTAGAATCCGGTGCTCCGCATTCTGGTACCACAAGAAGCCGCTGACCCTGTTAGTGCGACTCTGGACCCAGAACATCTGCCAACGCACTCTAATTCTAAACCCTAAATCTAAATTATAAACCTAAACCTAAATCCTAAATCTAATTACTACTCTAAACTAAAAAATAAAACTAGGAAAGAAGAAGAAAACTTACCGAGATCGAAGGGATTGAAACTTCTTTAAATTGATACAAAAAATAAAACCAGTGGACTCCTTATATAGTTCCAGGGGTCTGCTCCGGCATAATGCGGCCGTAGGTCAGCTCCGGCATTGTGCGGACTCATTTAAGGTCTGCACTGGCATTGTGCGGCCTCTCTGAAATAGATCCGCACAACATCGGTGCGGCCATAGTAAATTTCGAAATTTTCAAAATCAGTAGTTTTTTGGTTTATTTTTTTTTAAATTATGCTATAAATAAAAAATTTGGGTACGAATAGATCAAGTTTAATTTGTCTCTAGAGTCATTGAAATTTATATTTGTTCTGATTGACTCAATTTGTTACTATTTTTGTCTAATATATTAACATAATATAACGTAGATCTAATTAAAATCAAACTAGTATATTTGAACTAGATATATAAAGTGATGAGTTGTATGTGAATTAGTTGTCATGTTATATTTCGGTAGTATTTTACACGAAAATAATAAAGAAGTGATCTGATTGAACAAATATAAAGTTCAATAATTAAAAAAAAAACAAATTAAATTTAAGTGATCAATTCATAACAAAGAAACAAAATTTAGTGACCTCTAATAAAATTTACTCCTTCTATATTAAAATAACAACTACAGTTTCAATTTCAGAAATATAAAATAATTACTGAATTTATAGACTTGTTTTTACTGTAGTTTCAATTGAAATTAATGAAAAAATAATTACTCACATTACTGATTTGATACAACTTTTTCTTTTTTTTACAATGACATGATTAAAGATGACTAAAAACATATCCTTTGATATTTGGTGTAAAAGATATTCCAAAGTTGAAAATCTGGATCAATTGATATTATGGTTTCCATTATGCTCAATAATTATGTTTAAGGGTATACAAGTAATCCGTCTAACCCGACCAACGTGATAAAAGAATATTAATTTTGAGAACCAGTCTTTAGTTTAGTGGCAAATGCAATGCTGTGGGAAGTTTAAAAGCTAATGAGGCCTAACTTGGTTATTCCAACTCAGGCCGACCTAAATTATTCATGTTTGGTTGATGCCTAAATTATACCTTTGACTTAAGTTATTTCCTGCCGAAATTTTTATTTTTAACATTTTAAATTAATTAATTAATAAAATAACCATCGTTTTTGGTCAATTCTATATTTAACACGGCCGCAGAACACCGGAGCGGACCCATTTGGGGGAGGCCGCAGAATGCCGGAGCGGACCCCCATATGGGTGTTAGTAAGTAATAATCTAGAAGTCAATAATACGATAATTTAATTATATAAAGCTTTGTTCATGAATTGAATGATTAAATGTCATTTTGTTTCCTTGAGTATTATTGAATTTATGAATCATTTCGAGTTAATGACTGGAATTGTGAAACTTCATAATATAGATGATAATACTCTAAAAAGTCACTGACCGAGGTAATTAGCAGGAACACTAATTACCGCTATAAGGTTAGTATGTGGATTAAAAGATGGTCAAGTTTTACAGACCATAGACACAGAGTTGTCATTTTAATCACATAGATACATGTTCTAGGAACATGGTATTTGACAGACCCCGAATGAAACATTATACGGAATTGTGTTCGTGTCATTAATGCTTTCATTCAGTGTTAAGTTCTACAGTATGAGGTATTCATCTTTCCTAACTAAGAGATGTGTATGTGTGATTGTTACCTAACGCTATCTGTAAAAAGTAGCTATAACGGTAGCTCTTCGGTATACATAACTTAGCTGAGGTAGTGATGGTCTACCAAAAGTACTATTGTCCCTCGTATTTATTATACGAGTTATAGTGTCACTGGGCCCCTTGATAGAGTAAGAATATCTGCTAGCAGTATGAATACAAGAGTAATCATATTTGATAATCTGCTCAAGATCAAGAAAAGATTAATTTACAAGGATGACACAAACCTACCTTGAAATTAATCTGACAGCTATGAGACAAAAGAATTAAACACGAGTAAAATAGTTTACTGGATTGTGATATTGTACTGTACATCATCATCTGTGTAATTGGATGGTCATGATGCGTTTTGCCAGATGCCTCTCATGATTATAGAAGTTAAAACGGTTTTAATTCTATTTACCAACATAACACAGATCCTATCGGGTCACACCAATAGGAGTTAATCGGAGAATCTTATTGATTGATTATAAATTGATTATGATCAATAATAAGATGGTTTATAATTAATTATACTTGATATAATTATATTATAAATGTCATGTAAAATGACAAGCAAAAACATTGGTTAATTTATAAACGTGTATGACACGTTGTATAAAAGTTAACCGGTTAGTTTATAAACGTGCAGGACACGTTGTATAAATTACCGAAATCAACAACCGCAAGAAATATAATTATTCAGAATAATTATACGGATATTAATTGTGTTCGGAGCGAGGGCATTCTGGTCTTTTCAGATTCGTCCTTATCCGCATGACATGTCATCAATCCTATCCACATAAGCACCTCTGCTGCAAGCAGCTTACAAGCACGTCCTTGTAAGCAGCTTGCAGCTAAGCACCTCTGCTGCAAGCACGTCCTTGTAAGCAGCTTGCAGCTAAGCACCTCTGCTGCAAGCAGCTTGCAGCTAAGCACCTCTGCTGCAAGCAGCTTACAAGCACCTCCCTAACCCTATAAATAGAGGGGTAGGGGTAAGAGAATTCATAAGTTGAAAAGTTCGAAAAGTCTGAGTTCGATTCGAATTGGTTCGGTTATCGTTCTCTTTCTCGTTTTCTCTCCCAAATAGTGTTGCGGTTTAAACGAAAGTTATACGTAACAGTTACATATTATCTTTCGAGTTGTTGAATAGTGTTTGCGGGATTTTGGTGAATAGTGTTTTCCCGAAAGTCGCGATATTTCTATTTTGCCTTTTAGTAAAATCAGACTAACTGCCGGTCGGGAATTTTGCTATTTCGTCTTTTTCTCGTGAATAGTGTTTTTGCGTAAGACCGCGGTTTACAGTATTTCTAGCAAAAGAAATAAACCGCTCTCTGGTTAGTCCTGGTGGATAACCTATAGAGGCACCATATGTTTGGTGCTCCGAGAGAAGTCATTGCTCCGAAAGAAGACATTGCTCAGATCCGGTCTTCTCGCTCGGTCTGCATTCCAATTGTAATTTGGAAACAAGGTATAAATGTTATATAAATTTATTTACTTGGTAAATAGATTTAAGTTTTAGAAATTAATTACGGGAATAGATCCTTAAAGGATTAAAATACGAGTAAATACGGTTTTACTACTTTAGGTCTATAAAGGATTAATCTGGTATGTAACTCTCGGTTATTATCCGACATACTACTTAATCTATGATCTGAATGAGTAAAGTTTTACTTACGGTTTTTAATCTAAGAAACGGATTGAATAGGTATGTAACTCTCGGTAGATTATCCGACATACCACTTCAATCCTTTTGGCTTGAGTTAAAAGTAAAATTTTTATTTTACGGTCTTTCCGCAGCTTAAGCCTAATGGCTTTGGGTAGCCTCATAACCCAACAATGGGGCCGCAGAATGCCGGAGCGGAACCGGGTCCGCAGAATACCGGAGCGGACCTTATTTTTTTATTTTTTTTTATCTGATTATGAAGTTGATTATGATTTTATTTTGGAAATTTTTATCAAGTTTGTACTGGAAGTTGTGTGTACTTATGTTTGAAATTGTTGTTCGTCGTTTAATCTGAAATTGTTGTTCGTCGTTTGTTTGATCAAAAGAAACATTACAATAGAACAATGAGCCATATAATTAACCGAAAATACGTCTAATTAACCGAAAATAAACAACAGTTTTACAAGTACAAATACGTCTAATTAACCGAAAATAAACAACAGTTTTACAAGTACAATTAAAAAAGCAACATTAACTCTCAATCTCGTGCAGCTCGAGCAGCTCTGTTTTGTCTTTCTTGCGTATCTCGGCCGGCTTGGTGTCCTCTTCTCCTATTATGTAGAACGTCCATCCACATCGGAATTCTGTCGTGCTGTCTTCTGCCAACAGAAATATTTTTTTTCTCTGGAACAAGGACCGGGCCATCGCGTGGAGGCCATTCCGACTGATTTTCATACACATGCCATTGTGCGCTCCATGTGTTGATCAGTGTATGGATGTGATAGTATTGACTTACAAAGACGCCAGGGTCGATGCCTCGGAGACGACACACGGACAGAACATGAGAGCACGGTATTCTCTCCAATTGAGGCTTCTGGCACGTGCAAGTTACCGTGTGATCATCCCCGATTATCACCGTGTATTTGTAATTGGCCTTGGTATACCGACCAGAACCATCAGGTATGAAAGCGTGAACTCTCTCCTGTGTGACGGTTACCTCGAACTCGTTGTTTCCAAAGCCCCCAGCGTCTTCATTTTATCGGACCTCTCGAACCGTTTGTTGATCAGCTAGGAAAAATTAAAAAATAATGAAGAAGTCAGATATTTTTTTTAACAAACTTCATTAAAATTTATGAAGAAATAACTACAAATAAAAGTACCTTATGCACACGACACGAGAATTACTGACCTTGACTGACTTTCCATTCCGCTTTGGCCCTCATTTGCGCAAACCATGTCATACATTTGTAAAATGTGTCTTCAATTATTGCTGCAACCGGTAGCCTACGAGAGGACTTGAAAACCTTATTAAGCGACTCGGACCCGTTTGTAGTCATGATGCCCCAACGGTAACCACCGTCCAGTGCTTGGAATATCTTCCATGGTTTGGGGCACTCGTTCTCATCTTGATCCAAATATTTACCCACACCGTCCAGCCAATTGAGGGCAATGTCACATGCCTGCCCCATTGCTTGCATTCCTTGCTCGTACCTCCTCATCTTCCTCTTAGCCACACATATTCTAAAAAAACGGATTGCCTTATCACTGCAACCGTTCTTCTTCATGTTCTCGGCTATGTGAGTAGCACAAAGACGGTGAACACATTGATCCTCATCCTCCTCGTTCCACCCCATATCATCTTGTCTGAACACATTCTTGATACCCTTTCCCCTATCAGTGATGACACACATGAATCTGGAGCGGATTACATTGATCCTCAACCATTTCATGAACCAGGCACAATCGTCATAACTCTCTGATTCTACCAGTGAAAAAGCCAACGGGAGGAGCTGATTTTCAGCATCGTACCCGGTTGCAATCAACAGCTTGCCTGTGGTAAAATAAATTTTGTAAGAGCCGAAATCAACTAAAAAAATAAAGTGAAAACAATCAAATTAGTTACCTTTATACCGGCCTGACAGGAAACATGCATCAACTGTGATGACCGGTCTGATATGTTGAAAAGCAGCTATGCACGGTCCAAATGCCCAAGCCGCCCTATGAAAATACCTCCATGGTCCAGGTTCACCAGTGGGATATGAGGTCACCTCAAACAATGTTTTTGTCAATAAATTTAAAAAAATAAGTTCAATTTTTGATTGATAATGAAATGACGTAAAAATTGAAGGAACAATGTAGTACCTGGGTTGCTTCTTTTCATTGCCTCCAACAATGGAACTACAAGAGCGTATGACCCCTCCCAACTGCCAAATTGACGGACTATTGCCAACTCACGGCCACGCCATAATTTGTTGTACGCCGGTATCTGACCGTTGTACCTTTCAGCAACAGCAATTCGGACAGCCTGAATACTCAAGTCGACATCGTTCCTCATGTGAGCGGATATACACTCGGCAACCATAGCAGCTGACAACTGGGCGTGATCTGTTCTTGTCGCATCCGCGTGGCATGAATGTTGTGTTGGGCATTTGGAGACACGCCATTGTGGTCCATAACCGGTGGCCCTTGCGAGTATGTACCACCCACAGTAACTGTCCTTGCACTTGAACCTCATTCTTGTGCGGTCACTGTGCGTAGGTATTAACTCTTTGTTGCAAAGGATGTGAAACTTGGCAATTGCGCTCTTCATTTCCTCTTTTGAGTCATATGTTTGTCCCTCGGACAATTCATTCTCAAAATCTGCCCTACTTCCAAACAAACCCGAATTGGCTTCCATAAACCCTGATGTGTCGTTGAAAGCATGAATCGGGTGTTGAAACCCGGGATCCATTATCTGAAACCCGCTATCCATCTTGAATTTCCTTGATAGTCCGAGCACAGGCCCGGTATCTTCCTGGTCAGAATAATCGCTCATACCCTCAGGATCAATATGACCCCAATTTTCCTCTGCCTCTAGTATTTTCGGATCCACTTCTTCATCAGATTCATCCGGATTACAAGTTTGACCCCAATGAGCGGTCCGACTAGATGAAGGCTGGTCAGTCTGGGATGGGGCCCGACGGGAGGGTCGGTCCCTCTGAACTGGGGACCAACTACTGGACGGTTGGTCAATTTGGACAGGGGATGGACTAGAGCCGGATGAGTTACCCCGACTACGACCCTGGATTAACCTCTGAACTGGGTTCGAACGCCGGGCTCTGGTAACCTCCACATATAGGTCAATTATCTTGTATGCACCCCCAGAAAAACTCATGGTTTGGTTATACAATACCTGCCAGACTCCCTCATTCTGAATTGGAAATAGTTGGAACCAGGTTTGTGCCGAACTAGTCGGCATGCTAATTTTGGCATCAATTTTAAGGTCATACTGACCCTGATCCAACCCCAAATTCCCACATATACTTGATTTAAGTCCCAAATAATCCGTACCTGGCAATACCGGGATCACAGTAACGGGTCCAATACTGTAGTAAACCCCATTAGGACCTGTTAATACATCCCCACCAGTGTAGATGGATACCATAAGAGCCATTTTTCAATTCAATACAGAAGAAACCTACAATTAAAAATTAACTAAATTAATTAATTTAAATTAATTATTCTAATTAAATTATTGCTAAATTAATTATTCTAATTAAATTATTAATCTACTGAAATAAAAATAAAAAATTTAAAAGAAGAGAGAAAAAACTTACAGATCAGAGCTAACTCAGGAGAGAGAAGGTGTGAGAGTGTGGAATGAAATGTTGCTGTCATTTTCGGGATATAAAGACTAGGGTCCGCTCCGGTATTCTGCGGACCCGGGTCCGCTCCGGCATTATGCGGCCCCATATGGGGGTCCGCTCCGGCATGCTGCGGCCTCCCCCAAATGGGTCCGCTCCGGTGTTCTGCGGCCGTGTTAAATATATAATTGACCAGAAACGATGGTTATTTTATTAATTAATTTATTTAAAATGTTAAAAATAAAAATTTCGGTATTTCCTGATTGGTAAGAATTTGATAGTTTAAAGCATGATTTGATATTATAAATTATTTTGTCTTACAAAATTCGTAATATCAATAATAAAACTATTCTTCGTATTTTTTATTTTGATTGAAAGAAATTGTACAGGAAAATGAGTTATGTACAAATTAAAAATATGTTGAGTTGCTCAACAAAAAATTATTTATTTGTAGTACAATTTCAAAAAATATTTAATTATTTTTTAGATTGCATCTATTTGTTAATTTAAAAAGTTAAGCTATTTAAAAAAAATGCTGATTTTATAATTGATAAAGTTATAAGTTTCTTTATACTTCAATGGAAATAAAACTTATTACTTATTTTACATTTTTTGAAAAGTGATTGAAAATAATAAAAATAATGAAATGTTAGGCCTCATACCCAATAAAATTAAAACACCTGGAGATGTGAGTTAGTTTAGGTTAAGTTAGGCTAGCCTAAAGATCGGCTTATTCCATCTTAGTCCGGCTTAATTAAACCACGTTTGGCGGAATAAGTGAGACCTAAAGTCCTTATTCCACTATTTAGTCCACAATCAAACATGACTAAAGAAACAATTCTTTATGAATATTAAATAGTTGGGTTGCTTAACCTCAACCTTACTAAAAATGAATTTAATTTTATTAGGTTAGGTACGGACTGTATTTAAGTATCCCATCAAATATATATTGATTATGGAATTAAAACTTAAACCCACATCATAACACAAATTTAATTTATTTATTTCCATATTTTTCAAAAGAACTTTAAATTATGTTTTGAACCGACTAATTTTGAAACCGAGTTGTGTTTATGAATCATTGGATTCTTTAATTTTATTTCCTCAAAATATTGTTTATTTATCATTATATTAATAGTGTTGTCTAATGTTGTTTTTATTATTAATTAATATATATGTTGTGATGAATTATATGTTTTTATTATTAATTTTATTTCCTCAAAAACTATTTTTTTTTCTCACCAATCAACTGTGCTCTCATTAGTGTTGCTTTATGCTTTGGCACCCCGTAATTTTTTTAATTACTATCTTAATAATTCAAATTAATACATTACCACCTTCCCATCAAAATTGAGTTTTTACCACCTACGTATGTTGGGCTGGCGCATCAAATTGGATCAGTGCGCAAGTTAATTTTTGTTTTAGTTTTGTTCTCTTCTGTTGTGTTTGAAATTTTTGTACTAAGGTTTTTCCCTGTTCTATTATGTTTTGTTTTGTGGTGTTTAGAATTATATGTTTGCATAGAAATTGTAGAAAATAAAACGCACATGTTTAACAAATAAAAGTTTGTACTAAGTCTGAATTAAAAATTACTACAACAAATTATAGGCACAATCTGAGTAGAGTTTTATACCAAGTAAGTTGGTGCGCAAATTACTATAAATTATACGCACAATCTAATCAACGTTTCATACTACAAATTATACACACAACAAAATATAACTACAAAAAAATTCAATTGGGTTGCGTTGGTGATGAAAACTCAATTGGGCTTGTGCACCGACCTAATTTGATGCGTCAACTCAGTTTGCGTTGGTGGTAAAAATTCAATTTTAGTGCAATCTATAGTAACTAATTAATTTTGAATCATTAGTGTGCTAACTGAAAAATTTTCGGTTTGGCACCACGGGTCCATATACTCGACGGTACCGTAAAAGATTCCCTTTTACAATTAACTATTATCGGTTTGAGATTAACTCTCAGCCGGTTTGGGATTCGGGCTGACTGAGGGGACAGTATTATTGGGCTTTGAGATTCGTGCCAAGTTAAAAAGAACGGTCCAGATCAAGTAATTGTAAAAGATTCCCAATTACAGTACTGCACTGGATATGAATTCTTGGCACCACACCTACTCTTTCGTTGCATATATTCCTGGTAATAAATTAATAAGAGGAGGGTTCAAATGCCTCCATTTTTCATGCCTCCACCATGCCTCCATTTTTAAAAACTTTAATAACTCAAAATTTAAAACTAAAAAATCAAAATAAAACCGTTGGATATGATCTACATCATTTTATCTATGCACGTGTAAAAAATTATGACATTTCAATTTTGTTTTGGTTGTCATCAAGAGCTTGCAAAAAATGTACTAATTTGGATAATTTCTAGACGTTGATTTTTCAACTTATTGATTCACATAAAAACAAAATCAAAATGTGATAATTTTTTATGAGCACATAAATAAAATGATGTAGATCATATCCAACGGTTTTATTTTGATTTTTTAATTTTAAATTTTGAGTTATTAAAGTTTTTAAAAATGGAGGCATGGTGGAGGCATGAAAAATGGAGGCATTTGAACCCTCCTCAATTAATAAATATACTTGTAATAACTTGTCCGGAAATAATATAAATTAATTTCATTCTCACCGAAAAGCTTAATGACTATTCACTGATGTGAGTGATGTCCTACCTTTCAATAATATACATGTCCCCTTCCGAAAAGGACAAAACCCGGTTACTGGAAGATATAAATAAATAATCAATAAACAAGTAGAAAAAAAAATCAAGTTGAGCTGTTGCTAAATTTGATCAGGAATTGTTGTTGACAATCCAAATCCAAATCCAACAAATTCAACTGGAGGGGGAGCCGGAGCAGCTACTGAGCTGAGCTCTCCTCCAATCCCTGCATCCCTTCGAGCAACAACCAACCCCTCTCTTTTTTGTAATTAAATAATATTAAAAAAGAGTACCTTTGGTTCTATCTCATATTTCTCTTTCTCGCCTTCTCCCACCCGATGCCGGCGACAGCGGCGGCGGAGGCTCCTCCGACGAGCGCGCCGGAGAAACTCGCCGCTCGTCTCTCCTCCGGAGAAGCGGGCGAGTCGCTTCTTACCGCTCTGAGGGAGATCAAGAACCAGATCATCGGAAACCGCACGAAGAAGCTGGTCTACTTGAGGCTGCACGCCGTGCCGAGTATTGTTGCTCTCTTATCTACCCCTTCGTTGCCACCACCTGTCATTGTTCAGGCCGCCGCAGCAGTCGGGAGCTTTGCTTGTGGGGTCGAGGAGGGGGTTCGCGCGGTGCTTGACGCCGGCGCGGTACCTAATCTCACTATGCTTCTATCTCATCCTGATGCTAAGGTGGGTTTGGCCAGATTGCCTTTTGTATTGCTAATGGGGTAATTTGATTTCTGGGACTGCGCTGTTACTTTTATAATAGTTAGTGTTAGTCATTGATTAGTATGTTTTGCTGAAAGAGTTTAAATAGATAATCAAAGCTCAATTAAGCACACTAAAAATTTAAAAAAGAAAGAAAGAAACATACTAGTTAACAAGTTGTCAGGAGTAGTGAAGTCTGATTAGCTCATGTCCTAACAGGTAGTTGATTCAGCTGCACGCACTCTTCGAATAATATTCCAATCAAAGATGGCTCCAAAATATGACTTCCTCTTGGAAGAAAACAAGGCATTTCTTCTCTCCCTTCTGAACAGCACAAATGAAAACATAACAGAATTCGCCGCTAGCATTATAGCTCACTCTTGCGAGAAACCCACTGAACAAACTTCGCTCTGTGATGCTGGAGTAATGCAAAAACTTGTGTATTTATTAGGCGGTTCTACAAACCAAAGGGACACTTGTTTAGATGCCATATCAGCAATTGTAAGAACTAACTCAGATGCAGCAGCCAAGTTCATATCCATAGGCAACGGAAAAGCTTTCAATTCATTGACGGGGTTGACACAAGACAGGTACTGATGTAGCCTAATTATCTAATTTGCAGTCAATTGTTACATATTATCTATACATGCTTGTGTACACTTTTAGAGCTTCTTGTGCTTTTACTTATTTGTCAGGAAGATCTTTCAGTGAACTTCAAGAATTTTAGGTGTCTTTATTTTTGTGGGAATTGATGAATTAAGAATAGACTATTGGTATTTGTCCTTCTTTCTCCTTCTTATCTCTATCTCTGAGCCTAAACTTGCATAGCATTACATCAGGTACCCTCGTACAAGATTGCTTGCATGTGTGTGCTTGATTACAGTTGAGCGGGCCTTTCCAGTGTACTTCCAGGAGATGCAGATCAAAAGTAAGCTGATAGTTATCCTTTTGGATCTCATTGAAGAGGCTGGTCGTGTTGGAGATGATGCTCCATGTGTGCTGAAAAGTTTAATTGAGGAGAGTGAGGAGCTACACAGACAAGCACTATCAGTAACTGCCGCTGAGAGGCTTTGTGGGTACCTGCGCAAGGGTAAATCTGTTTTGGAAGCAAGACGACTCGAAGGAATATTGCTTGTGTTGGGTGAACTCAGTTCAAAGTTGGAGCAGTCTAGAGCTAAGCTTATTGAACTACAGGTATGTTATTTTGCACTCTTCTCTCTCCAAAGAACAAATAGTATACCTAAATTATGCCAAAATTATGGCCGGTATATGCTGACTGCTATTATGAACTCTCCTTGCTGTTATAAGAGCTGATACCAAAATATAAGTTTAAAAGCAAATCGTAACCTTCACTAGCTTATGTCAATTTATTTATGTGCTTTCCTACTTCTTAGTGATTCTATTTTTTTTCCCCCTAGACATACTGTTTCATTTCATTATTTTATTCAGTAACAATTTTTTAATGTAGGTTCCAACCTTGGTAATCGATCTACTTAAACATGACTCTGCTCAAGTTCGTACTGCTGCTTGCTGTGTTATCAAGAACATTTCACGATCACTCAAGGTTATTTCCTGAAGTCACTGTCGCTCAGATAAATAAACCCTCTTTGAAAAATTAGGTCATTTTTTGACAGGATTTTCCTTTTAGAATCTTTGTGCAGGCCGCTTTGGCACAGAATCAACTGTAATGCCCCTGGTGCAGCTTTTATGTGACTCATCAACCTCTGTTCAGGTAGGCATAAGCGATACTATTACTTTCTATCTCTGTTTTTTAAAATGCCATCATTTCTGTTTTGGAGAGGGTACAGAATGGAGTTATTGGTTAGAAATATAGCAGTTTTGAAATACCTATCTGAAATTCATGTCTGTGATATAACCATTGTAAATTGTAAATTTTTGTAATTATCATTTGACCATTAGGCTATTAACTTATTGCAGTGCTGTTTATTATTTCATTATTAGCTTTATAGTGAACATGTAACTTGCAGACGGCTGCACTGGATGCTATTTGCAATGTGGCTGTCAACCTGACAACCAAAAAGTCGGTGCTCTTACAATGTGGGGGTGTCTCAACACTATCTCAACTTGCTAGGTCAATGCATTCAGAAGTGCGGTTGAAGTCAGTAAGGGCTCTGCGAAATCTCATGTTTCTACTGGACAGAAAAGACAAGGACTTTATTTTTACAGAGCTGACTGCTTCTACATTGACAACCCTGATTTCTGGTAACCCTTTTTCTCCATAATGCATTTAGGAATCCCGGTACCAGTATACTGTTCAATGCTGGTAGCAGACTTGTGAAGATCCTGTATCAAATAAATGCAAAAAATTGACATAAAATACATATGTAAACAACAGCTAAAATTTAAGTACTGAAAGAAGACTGATACCTGGTACTGTGCTTAACAGAAATTTAGGATCAATACTGACAACACCCTAAACTGAAGATTAAATATTCTACCCAGAGACATTGGTATCAGAATTAGCTGGCATTGGGCCATGCCTGTATTTTCTTGATACATATGGGCTTCTTTTTGTCTGTCATTCTCTTGGATTTTTATAATTTTGTTTAAGCTGCAGTTAAAGTGTTAAGCCCTTGTTCCTACCCAAAGGTGAAAGCTCAATTTAGCACTCATAACTGAACAATGGCAAAACTAGCATCAAATGAAAAAAATTATTGATATGGTTGTTGAAATCTTGCCAAAGTATTAGTGCCAGCATTTTATTTTGGTGCTAAAACTAGAAGTAACATGTTACAGATCCTGATCCTCTTGTTCAAGAGCAAGCATTAGCATTAGCTGGCAACTTTGTTGATGGATGCGGTGACTCTACTAAATATATCTTTTCAGAAGATATTTCAATTTTAAATGCTGTTTCCAGACAGTTAAAAAGTGCAGGCTCACCTGGCATGTGTATTCAGGTCAGAGTTAACTTTGAGCACCCATCAGTATGAAGTGGTGTAATTTGTCTTCAGAGAATCTGACAAAAATAGCTTTTAACCCCTATTACTTGACAACTTAAGCCAATGTGGAAGAAGCAAATAAAAAAGAAACTTTGTCGCAAAGGGGAAAGGCTAAATTAGAAAAGACTGAAAATGTTGTCAAAAACAATGGATATTTTGGTCTACTGCTTTCTTGTTGAGAGAATGGCAAGGCCTGTAATATCATTTGATTCTGGTAAATGCAAACGTTGGACTCTGTGATATGAAATTGGGCTTGTCATATCATCAAGGGTTTCTAGGAGTTGAGCTGTTTAATGTCCAATTAAGGCCCGAGTTGACTAATCGTATATCAAAAACATATAAAGCCTAGTGAAAAATTATTTTTAAGAGAATTAAGGTTTGATCCAAGGAGCTGCAAACTGCTTGCAGAAATGTAGTTCTGAAATAAATAATGTATAGTATGAGTCAAAAAGTTTTTTAAAACGGCAAGGAAAAAAAATAAGATCATAAGAGGCATCTTTGTGATGCCCTCAAAAATTGTACGCTATCAAAATCTGAGTACATGTAGACAATGTCAGTGATAGTTTCGCTCCAGCTGGGCAGCAACATCAATTTAGAATGTAAATTATTAATATTAAGGAAAACTACGATGTGATTTTGATGTAAGAATTTATTTCCTTTTTTCAGGGAATGTCCTTTCTTGCCAACATAGCAGCCGAGAATGACTTGCACAAAGATGCAGTGATGGATTGCATACTCCCAGTTTCTCCAGACCTAAACATTTCGACTCCTAATTCCTTCTTAGTTAATTTCCTACAGAGCAAGGAGAGGCTGTTGCGACTTTCATCTCTCTGGTGTTTGGTGAATCTAGTTTATCCAAACCACAAAAACTCTCTCAGGGTTTCTGCTCTCCACAGTGCTGGGATAATATCTCAGTTGAAAACTATGGTCAATGACCCCTGTTTGGATTGCAAGGTAGATCATTTTCCATTGAAGGAGTTTACACTAAGATCTTGAATCTTTAACAAATTGCATAAAAGCCCTTCATATTTTATCTATGTAAAAAAGAGCCTTAGATAAGAGTTGCTTTGTTGCTATTTTGTTGGTGCAACTTCCAGTTTAAAGGACATCATATGGTTCAAATCTATTCCTGTACTGTGCCTGGCCCAACTGGTTATTATCCAATCTTTACCAGTATTAAGCACTTAGTTGACACCTTAATGATTTACAGGATAGCTTCAATTAAAGAACAACAATAAAATGGAGCAGAGAAAAGGAAAAGACTGCCATTGCATACCTTATTGCTACAGTTGTATTGCTTGATTACATTATATTGTTTTCCATCGTTTTTTCAGCTTCGCGTAAGGACGGTGCTTGAGCAATGCCTTGAAAATAGAGAATGAACAGCATTGTGACTTATTCATGAATCATCCTCCCTTTTATTTAATGGCTTCGAATTGCGATTGCACCACGATACAAGTACCTCTGGAGGACCCCGAAATTTAGCGAACCTATTTACCAGGAACTGGACCATGGATTTTTGCCCTATTCAAATTTTGTGATGGTTTGGGAATCAAGCATTGTATTTAATCAAGCCCATCTGTGAGTCGTGTTCTTGCCTGCCGCTTGTGTAATTATCCTTTGCAGAGTGTACGCTGCTTTGTCATATTGTTTTGCCTCCACTTGTGTTATCAAAATTTGTATACTACTGTTGATAGTAAAACGTCCCTGAAAATTCCTGCGTTTTTTTTTTATTTTTAAGTAATGAGATTCCACCTAGCACACATTGAAGTCAAAACACTGAAAGAGAATTTACCAAAAAAAAGAAAAGAAAAGAAAAGGCTCTTATGTGGAAGGTTATGAGTTCGAAATTCATAAAGTGGAGAGATTATCTGTGCATAGAGGCTTGAAATGTGTTGGTAGGCTTGACCTTTAACTCATATTTCAAAAAAAAAAAAAAAACTATTTTGCTTTTCTGATGTCTTAAGACTAAAATGAACCAGATTCAATCCCTTGTGTTACTATATATTTTAAAATGAGCCAATTTGTAGACAAAATTACCAAACTCCGAGATTAGCTATACACTTTACCATATCGGACTCGGCTACCACGGGATCAAAATCCAATATTTACTAATTCGTTGGTTGATAATTTCATAATTATTCTCACTATTGCAATAGGAATAGATCCGGCAAAGCAACATTTGCTGCCATGCAATTCCACGAAACATGTTCTTATATACATAGAAAGAGAAGAATATATATATAACACTTAAAACGAGTGATAATATATAGACTGAAAATCTATAGAGATCATGAACAATATGTCATAATCAATTAACTAATTACATTTCAACATTGATTTTCTAATTAGTACAGAATCAGCTACCTAAATGTTGGTGCACTTATATTTAAAAATAAACATCCTAAATAAATGGCCGGCATGCATCAACACTTAGATTGATGGCTGCCGCAAGCGCAACATACGATGCGGCATCCTCGGTGCAGTTGACGTGCGTTGTCGAGACCTCAACAGTTGGCTGGGCACGACTCCCTTCACCACCTACTGAAGTCGAAACCACAAACCCGCCTCTTCTACTTGCTTTGTAATCTATTGATAGTATGCCAGTTTGGTTTGGATTCACCAACCACTCGAATGGTCGACCGTCAGTCGCCTTTTCAAACCTGATGTGGATGTACGGATCTGACGCCGCATGCCAAGCTGCCAGGCGTCCCCATGGAACCCACTCGTTGTCCCCAAGTTGCTCTATCAGCCATGCTAGAGGCTGCATCTTTGGTACATAAGGCACTACCATTGTTGCAACCGCCACAGGGGAACCTGACATGTCGCATATCGTGACCGACCAACCACTCCTCAGTTCCACCTTTTTCTCACCGGAGCAGAGTTGTTGCCGCAACCAGCCATTTAGGCCTTTGGCTGGCTTATCCGGTAGCACCAGATTCGCTTCTAGTCCAGGACCCCATGTGAAGGTGCTTGTAAAAGCCGGTTGTGCAGTTGAGCCATGCACATAAAAGATTTCAACATTTCCCTTGAGACTTCCAGTGAACTTTAAGGAGAGGCGCTGGTCAGGCTCTGCACGAACTGACACGTGCAACTGTCGGGAAGACACACCCAGCCTGTTCTCTTTCTTGGATTTCTTGTCAAGATCCAACCATCCACAGTGGAACCAGGTCTCTTGATCGTGTCGCACCGGTCTGAAATCAAGCGGCAATGTTAACTTACCCAAGAGCATGTCGGTGCTAAATCCACAGGCAGGCCCACCGGTAGACCGGACATGAAGCTCGAAGGTTAGGTTGATGGGTTTCTTGGAACTGGAAAGGCTGCTCATCTCAGCATCTGACAAGTCGAAGACGGCGGCTGGTTTACTGAGTAAGGCAGCCATTTCTTGTCCGTTGGAGAAGAAAGCCGGGATGTCGGAAATCTTGCAAGAGTGTCTCTTGAAGAAGATCTTGCAAAATATGGATTGGTGTGATTGCATGGAACCAGATTCGGTGGATCCCCCATGAGGCAGAGGCAACCTTAGAATTAGGTTGGAGATCACCAGTCGAAATAGATTGCACTTGCACTGATCCATGATTAGACATGCACGAGGAAGAGAGCTAGGGAGAGATAGAAAGAGAGGGCTTATGAGTTGATTAATTAAAGTCTTAAACCTTAATTAGATTTTGCCAAGTGATGTTTGTTTAGGAAGATAGATAGGTACGCAAGAAGAGAAACATTCATGAGCGACCCCTTAAATTCTCTTTCTTTAAATGCAACTCATACACTCATGTGTAGGAGGTGCAAACGGATCGGATACGGATCGGATAGTGGTAAAACCATATCCGTATCCGTTTTTATTTTTCGGATACGGATACGGATCAGATATTAGACGGATACGAATCGGATATCGGATATCCGTAGATATATACATAAATATTTTCATAATATATATTAAACTATATAGTATATATCTACTATTTGGATACAAATAATTAATATTCAAAATCATATCCGTATCCGTATCCGCACGGATATTCAGATATCGGATATCCGTATTTAATTTTCGGATACGGATCCCGGTCGGATTTTATCCGATCTGTTTGCACCCCTACTAGTCATGTGGGCAGGAAATTCTTGCACACAAGATTCATCTATCCATACATTTTATGCTTGTTTCTTCTGAACTGTCATAAATAATTATAATTTTATTAGTAAGCATAAAATACATGGATGGATAAACCTTGTGTGCAAATTGAAGCTATCACAAGTCGGTGCATAAAATCACTTTATCATAAAATGGATGGACCCATGGAGTGAGTCACATATAAGTCGGTGCATATAATTTGATTCAATTTTCAAGTTAAATTTGGGTTTATGTGTTAGTTGTTGAATTAGAAATTGTTGAGAATTATTTTTTAATTGAAGTATTATTTGATTTCAGATTATTTCTGGTGAAGTAATTTGTTCGAATATCTTTTTTGAATTTGTTTTGTGTGTTGTTCATTGGGAGGTGATATTTGATGTTTCGGGCTATATTAGCGTAGCTACACTGTTTTACTATCTTTGCTTGCAATATATGGCTTGAAAGATATTAAGTTGTTTAGAAAATTAATTTCTTGTGGAAACTGTCTATATGTAGGGTAATATTTTATCTAATATTTACAGTATGTATAGTTTCATCTCAAGTGAGTGCTCTTCTGATGATATTAATTAGCTGAGTACTAATATTTTATCTAATATTTATAGTAGTTTTGTAGTCATACTCTTTATAAAAAGTATATATGATGCTCCAGCATGGTATTCAGCTTATTATGTCTTGATGTGTCCATTATTTATGAGACCTATAAGGCTATAACAAGTTGAGATTGTAAATTCCATCACAATGCTGTAATCTAATGTGATAGGATCTTGTGGGACACCGCACATTCCATCACAAAATCTGATTGATGTAACAACACAGAATCCGATCCTTGCAAAGGATCAGACGATCATTATCTGTAATAATCGTCTTAGCTCTTGTCGATCGTTTATATTTTTTTAAATTGATTACGTATCATATATACTCATCTAGAATATGTGTCATATAATATACATATTAGATGGAAATATTAAGATCTCTAAAAAAAACATATTCATAGCAAACCGCCCCACTATGAAGCGGTTTGGTGAACATATGTAAAAATAAATAAATAAAATAAAATAATAGCAAACCGTCCAAACGTGAGGGCAGTCGGCTATACATTTGTAAAAAAAAAATAACAAACTGTCAAATATGAGACGGTCAGGTTATTTTTGAAATTTTATCAAGGGTAGATTTGCTATTTTTTTTGGAGGATATTAATAAAAATTTCGACATTTGATTTAAATCCCTCAATATAATCTACATATGAAAATTTTATATAAAAAAAACATATTAACTTTTTAAAAATATTTTATTAATTTGCAGATGGAAAAAATATTAATTGTAAAACCTAATTTGACAAGGAAAAAGTATTTATTTTTTTGCAGAATGAAAAGCATTTTTTCGCATTTCATCATATGACTATTGACCGGTGGACATGGTCTGTAGACTGAGTGCGTATCCACTGAGATATCTCAATTTTTGAGTGACCGACGTGTACGGTGCCTATTCGGGATGCCAAAGGGACCAGCAAAAATTGTGCATTACGATTCGTGCAGAACGTATTTGAACGGTTGGGATTTTCCCAAAAACACTCAAAGTTTGAGATATCTCAGAGGTTACGAATTCCTGTAGACTGTGGTCTGCAGGAAATTTCATTTCAATTCAATTCAATTAAAAAATAGGCACAAGAAATCAGAGTCGGGTGCAATCACAAAAATAAATAAATAAATCTGACTTGTGAGGTGGAAGTCAGACAAGTCCCCAACCTTCTAGATCCGACTCCGCTGCTTTTCTGAGAGAAAAGCAGGACCCTCCTTTTCCGATCCGAACCATTCAAATTCGTTGAGATTTGTGTATGAAAAAGTTATTTTATCGAGATACGTGAATGCAAATTTTTGAATGGTTCGGATCGGAAAAGGAGGGCGCTGCTTTTCTCTAAGAAAAGCAGCGGAGTCGGACCCCCAACTTCTCTGCTTCTCTCCCCAATCAAATCTCAGAGAGAGAGAGAGAGAGAGAGATCAACTTGGTAGCCACTACCAAGTATTTTCAAAAAAAAAAAAAAGAGATGTGGGGAAGGTACTACTGGGGAGAGAGAAGCGACCATGGCGGAGATGGAGGTAGCATCGGGATCGTGGTCTTGTTCGCATGGCTATCGAGCAAGGAGAGGAACGTCAAGCCATACCTTAATCTCTTCTCCTCTCTCCAATGGAACTCTTTCGTGTGCCACTCCGAGTTTGCCACTCTGTAATTTTTCTCAATTTTTAAAGCATGCTTAATTGTAGATTAGCACTGATTTATAGTTTAATTCCAAATCATGCTACCCCGATGAAATATAAAATACTGTTGTTAGTTGCTTCGTTCAAGCAAACTTATGCTGTAATTCTCCATTGCTACCAGGTTTTTCCCTGAAAAAGCTGCATCACTGGCAGACGGTGTTATTAAAGAACTCGTTAAGGTTTGTTCAACAATATTTCCTGCATTCCTTTAGGGAAAAAAAAAAATTGAGATTCTTGCTCTGGCTTTTTGGAGCTGAAACAACAGATCTCAATGCCACACCAGTCTCTTTTCTGTACTCTATGTACTCTATTATTCTATGTTTTCTCCATTGCCTGTAACTTAATTGTGGTCAAATGGATAATTTAAAGCAACCTATTAGTTCAGAACTTGGCTAAACCTGGTCCTTGTGCCAGTATACTGTACTGAAACATTTCTATACATCTCTGAATTAATGAAGCTAGTGCCAGAAGTCCTGTAATACCTGAATGTACTCAAGAATACATTAATTCTTTTTATCCATAGTAATGTAAAAGTTTTAAACATTTCTCGATAAAATCCAGGAACTGAAACGGAGGACCATGCCTGTTGTATTTGCTTCATTCTCTGGAGGGCCAAAAGGTTGCACCTATAAGGTTCTTCAGGTTTGTTCTCTAACATAGTCATGCATGATTAATACTTGTTCAATTACTGAATATTTGCTAACCTTAGTATTTGATTAATAAGCTTTTGGTTTATGTTCAATTATTTAACTTAAACTTCTATTCTTATTCTTTTCTTTTGCAGTTGATCAATGGAAGATGCAAAGGCCAGCTTACTCCGGTACAACTCACACCGTTAGTTTAATGTACCCTAATTTTATGAAAAAACCCAAGTACAAACTTGTAGGGATTGTGCAGAAACCAAAGGATAACACCCTTGAAGCTTAGTATCATCCGAACCAAGTCCAGGACCACAGTTTGTTTATATTTTATTGTTTGAGGATGAATTCAGGCTTAATTGAGGCTTTCAACAAGTGAATTAAGTACCAGATGACTGAGAGCTATACTGATTGAAGACCTGCCTTTGTCCATTCCTACTAAGTACTTTTCCCCATTTGTTGGGGTTTTATATGGATCAAAAGCATACTAAAAATAGGGTTTGTCTTGAATTCCAGTGACAAACCATACTATACGCCAGTCAGATCCTACACAGGTGGAGAATTGGTCAGTTGATGAAGTGTTTACTCTTTGTAGGATGAGTACCAGCTTGTAAGGAACTGTCTCTGCGGCCTGATTTTTGACTCATCTCCTGTTGATTTCAATAGTGATATCGGTACCAAGTTTGTCCTTCATCCAACTGTTTTAAAAATTTCAAGGCCTCCCAGGGTTCTTTCTTGGATGGCGAGGGCCCTTGCCTCTGGGCTTGATGCCCTATTCATAAAAAAATTTGAAGAACAGCGTGCTGATTTTTGGCAAACACTCCATGCTTCAGCTGTAAGGATCTAATTTCTCTTTTTCTTGTGCCATATTCCATGCATGCCTCTACTATACCTAAAATTGTTTTGTAAATATCCCTGTAACATGAAATATACTCGTACACATTCTACCCTTTTCATAGAAAACAAAGAATCCTAGTTGTCCCTCTTTTTTAAATGGCTAATAGGGGCAAATTTATACCTTGCATGCATTCTTAGGGGGTATGTTTGACATTTCTTATTTTTCAGTATGCATAATATTCGATGTTCTGCAGGTTTTAAAGAAAATCATTGCTATTTCTTTAGAGTGATTTGCATATATGATCATACAGTGTGACCCTTTTCCATTTTGGTATCTGAAGTTTCAAAAATTCATATTGAATCCTGAAATTGGTCCCATACAGTTAAACTATGTTAAAAATAGTGATGGAAATCCTTGCTGTATTCCATATCAATGCTCTTCTTCTTAACAGATGTTACACTTAGGACCAATTGGGTACAAATTGAAAACTTAGAGACCAATATTGGGAAAAGGGCAACACTCTTAAGGACCAATCCTGTAATTTAGTGCTTTATTTCTGTACAAGACAAACAAAATTTCAGTGGCCATTGAGTTAATGTAGATTACAACTTGCATTGCAGGAATTTTTTTTTGAAAAAAGGAAATCAAACAATGTTTATAGGTACAGGTGCTATAGATAATCTTGTTCCAAATATTAACTAAATTAACTTATGTGCAGAATGTCGGTCCCATTCTCATACTATGCTCAGAGGATGATGACCTTGCCCCATATTCGGTAATTTCTGATTTTGCAAAACATTTAGAAGAATTGAGTGCAGATGTCAGGCTCACCAGCTGGAACAATTCTCCTCACGTTGGTACGTCTTATTAATGGAATTATCTTATGTTTCCTCTATGTCACCATACTGGTCAGATTAAATCCAGTAACGGGCTGTAGAAAGCATCAAGTAGCAGTGTCATTTGTCTCAGTACAGTCTCAAGCTTATAGTGAGCATGAATGGTTCAGTATTTGGTTCTGATACTTTGGTTAAGGTCAATGTATAGTAAAATGAGTCTGACAATGGAGTAGAAGAGCCACAGAGCTTTAATATATACTGTACTGAGGGCCAAACAAATACACTCAGAATTTATTTCTGATATTCACTTTATATATTGCATATTTGGGTTTTGAGAGGGTCAAATTAATAGAGTTTTAAGCCCAATGATTGTGCAATTCAAAATAGACTCTCTGGCATGTCTGATGTTGTATTTGCTGTGAAATATATCAAAAGATATGTTACATTGGAATCTGTACCTTTATTTTGATCTTATTTCCATACCAAACTGATATGCAGGTCATTATAAATACCACCCAGATGAATATAGGTCTTGTGTCTCTGATTTGCTACAAAAGGCTGCCATTGTCTATTCAAGCAGGAGAGAATTAAATGGCCAATCGGCAGGCCTGGTGGAATCAAGCAATAGCCTGCCCAATTCCATTCTCAACCTTCACAGGACTGCATCAACATTTAACGAGAGGCTAAAAAGATCACCAGTCCATCCAGCCGATCAGTACACCTTACCAAGCGCAATGGAATATGAAGAAAATCAAGAAGAAACAAAACCTGGCTTGTTACAAACTGAGAGCACGTTGAATTTTAAATTGAGTGGGGTTTTGGGTCAGATCCTTTTTGATGTTAGTGACCCGCAAGATGTAGAAGGGTGGGATCTGAACCTGCATTTGCCAATAAATGGAAGGAATAGTCATGTGTTTCCAAATTTGCATCCGAACAATCCTGGTTTTAATCCGACGAAATACATTAGACGGTCGAGATTGTAGATGTGATGGGTGGAATAAGATACGAGTAACTTGCTGACTGAAACAAGCTGTAAGTTGCATCATGTTTAATTGAAAATATGTTTGTTATAATTGGACAGCAATGTTTCCCTGATCTTATTGGGTTTCTAACATGGGCAAAGTAAGAAATTTTGATATTGATAAATTTTACATGGATTATATTTCGGATGCGGAAAAAGCTAACCAGATCTCAAATCTTAAAGCAGATTGGACGGTCGCGAAACCCATCGGACCCAACCTGCTCTCCAAGCAACCAGTCTTTCATCATTTATACCTAGTATCAACTATCTCAATTGTTTCTTAACACGGAAGCTTTGATAACCCAAATTAGATTCTATATAAATCTCTTATAAGACTGAGATATGTATGATGAAACATTGCTCTTTTAACTTTTCTAAAAATCAGGCTTGCTCTGATTAATTCTTCCTTTGATTTTACAATTGGCTAGCATGAAGTTTGATGCATTGAAAATGATAAATTTGTACAAATTCATAGATGATTCATTCTTTAATCTTTATAAAGCATTAAACTTTGCATATTATTTACACTTAATCTTGATTAAGGGAAAACATCAAGAATAGACAGCTTAATTTTTATTACCCATGTAAAAAAAAATTGATGCACCGAAAAAAATTCAATATAATTGTCACAAAGAGCTTGATAAAAGTTTAATGTGAATAATTTCAACCGGCTTTTTAAAAAATAAAAGACAGGTTGCTGAGTAAAGTAATTTTACAGTATTAAAAAAAAGCAGTTTACAGTATTCAAAGAGACAGTTTACATAGTTTAAAGTGATCCTGAATTAGGTGCTAGTTTAAAAAGTTGTTAGGAAACTTCTAGAAGTAGTTCTAATCAAAGTGGTTAGTTACTAGTTTTGACCGGAGACCACATAGTAATGAAAAGTCGCTCGTTTTTATTTGGATCCGAATTTTATTTGGATGAGGCCGGTCAATACTTAATTAGGCTATATTTGGATGACACAAGAATAGCAAGAATATATGCTATTCTAAAATAGAAACTATTCGGAATAGCAATGTGCATTCAAATAATATTTTTGCTATTCAGAATAGCTAGAATAGCTGCTATTCTCTATTCCTTGTAAATGTTGGAATAGCTACTATTCGGAAATGTGAATGAGAGAAAAAAAATATTTTCTTTTTAGATTTTCACCAACACAATTCCGAAATGACAAATTTGATACCACTTTCCGCTATCTCCACATCGTGACAATTCATTTGAGATCTCACTTGCCTATCTTTCCTCTTAATTAACACACTGTTAACACTATTCTTTATTGGTTACAGCTATTTACTATTCCACATATACAATCCAAACAACATTTTTACTAATCCAAATAGCACTATTTTCACACTAATATGAAAATCACTATTTTTTCTCTATTCTCATTTAAGGGATTAGGAATTTGATCAGAACCGTCCGATTAAAATTAGGGCAGTTTTGCTAGAGTGTGCAAAATCATTCCTCGTAATTTTAAATCTTAAATATTTAAGTAGAATGATGATTCGACTTTAAATTAAAAATTTGTACATCATTATTCAACTAATTTTTAAAATAAAGATAAAAACTAAATTTTTCATCTTTAAATATTTATAAAGAGCTTTTCATTATGATTTCAAACCTGCAACTTCTTGCATGTAATATAAATTACCATTCCAAAAAATAATTATTTACATATGATATAGTTAAATAACTACATAGCAATAATGCCACAATCTAAATCATCCTAACATGTAATGTTAGAGTTCAGGGGTGGGTTCAGGATTTTCGTCAGAGGGGGCAAAAAAATATCGAATCGGGTTTAATCCATTAATTAATTGAGTACTCAATAAAAAATAATGCTTTAACTTATATTTTCCAATGCTTTGACTTATAATTTATAATACTCTAACTTATAATTCTAATTACCAATTAAAATTCAACAAATTTATTTCAATTTAACCCGAATTACAAATCAAACATTCAGAGAAGGGCAAAAAAATATTCAGAAGAGAGCAAAGTCAGTCGGGACCAATAAATCTCCACTAAAATTCAAAATTCAGAGGAGACAGCTGTCCCGGAACCATGTGGGTCCACCCCTGATAATCAGAGGAATGTAGACAACACAAAGTTCTAGTTGATTACAAATACATGCATTCAATTTTCAGAAGAGAGCAAAGTCAGTTGGGACCAATAAATCTCCACTAAAATTCAAAATCCAGAAGAGACAGCTGCCCCGGAACCATGTGGGTCCGCCCCTGATAATCAGAGGAATGTAGACAACACAAAGTTCTAGTTGATTACGAATACATGCATTCAATTTTTAGAAGAAAACAAAGTCAATCGGGACCAATAAATCTCCAGCTGCCCAGAACCATGTGGATCCGCCGCTGATAATCAAAGAAATGTAGACAACACAAAGTTCTAGTTGATTACGAATACATAAATTTAATTTTTAGAAAAAAAACAAAGTCAATCGGAACTAATAAATCTCCACTAAAATTTAAAATCTAGAAGAGACAGCTGCCCGGAGCCATGTGGGTCCGCCGCTGATAATAAGAGAAATGTAGACAACACAAAAGTTCTATTTGATTACGAATACATGCATTCAATTCCATCCGGGCACATGTTCGTTGTCGTTTGGCATTCTCTCATTTATGACTTGACTTGACAAGTCTTTTCTGATGAGTTGGATGCATGTGTTTAATTTAGAAATGAATACTCCTTTGCGATGAAATGAATATGTGCTTAATTAGAACTGATGAACACGTTTTCAATTTTTTAAGTATATCACTGTTAAACTTTTTTTATTCAAAACATTGGTGTTAATTTTTAAAAGTTTTAAAATAAACAAATAAAAAGTTTATGTTTAAGAATTTTTAAAGATGAGAGTTCTAATATCTCATGTTTTTCTTATCTGATTATGCGTCACATATTATGTTTTCGTTTTCAATGTCCAAACTGTCGATCTGAACGCTCAACATGATATTCATATTAGAATATGCTTGGAGACCAAATTTTACTATTTTTTTAGATAGTTAGAAAATAACCAGTACTGTGTTAAAAAAAAAATTGAGTACCAACCGATAATGAATTAAATTGAATATCAGTCAAAAAATAGCCGGTACGGATATTTTTATAACTTCAATCTAGATATATTAATTAATTTCTATTAAATTTTGGATATTTATAAAAATGTCGGGATCGACGGTTACAAGTCAATTTACGAAATCTTCACGACAAGTTAATTCCTTGACGCAGTCGAAGTCTGTCAACAGAAAAGGACAAATCGGTACTTGTCAGAAACTCGTATCGTACCGAAACAAGGAATAAACGAAGAGAGAGATCTGAGAAATTTCTCATAATTCACTTGAGAGTAGGTCCGATGCGATGGGTTTAATCACCGTCGATTTGCTTTAATATCGTGCGGAATGCTTTAAAATTCGTGCGTGTCTGTTTCAATTTTCGTGCGCACAAATTTAAATTAGATCGGACGGCCATAATGCTCATTGAACCTAAAAGTAGGTCCGATGCCCATCGGACCTAGTCCGTTCTCCTCATAATTTGTTGGAATCACCGGCCTATGTAAAAATATTCTCTGAATTTTATGCGGGAATATGCCTCGACAGGCGCGCCTCCTTTTCTTTCTTCTCGACTTGGTCGCACAGTTGTAAACGGAGAACTTCAGACCTTCTCCTTTTCTATCGACTATCATCTCTCATTCTCTCCTCTTCCTTCCGGTTTAATGTCATCTGGCCGATCTCCGTCACTTTCGATCCCTCTGTGACAATCGTGGTTGATTTTCCCATCTTGATTTGGGCAATTGGGGTGTCTATCACCCAGGTGTTTGATGAATTGCGCCTTTGTGGCAATAATTGCGATTTGAAGATTTTGATCTCGGTGTGGGAGTGTAGCATCTATTAGTTTTCAAGTTCTGTGGTTTATCTAATTTCGGGATTTTGGATGATTTACTAGGTAAGAAGCTACGCTTCAGTGGGTACAAGTTAAATTTGGATCTTTATGCTAGTTTAACTTGAATCTTTTCGTATTGTAGAGGAGTTCTAATCATTGAACTCTTCCAGAGGCTTAATTACTTGCCAATTAGCTGATCAAAATCAAACCTGTTACCAATCTGGCTAAAGATCTCCCATTAAACTCAGCAGAAGATCAATTTTTTTTTCCATAATTTGATGATCTGGTTCATTATATTTCTCCAATTTTATGGCGTTGGAGAGGTTGGGAACTTACTTTACTCTAGTATCAGGTCCCTTCCACCCATTTGGCGGGGCCGTAGACATAGTAGTGGTACAGCAACCTGATGGTACGTTCAAGAGCTCACCATGGTATGTCCGATTCGGTAAGTTTCAAGGGGTTCTAAAATCCAGAGAGAAAATTGTAAATATTTCAGTAAATGGCGAGGCGGCTGGCTTTCACATGTACTTGGATCACAAAGGAGAGGCTTTCTTTCTTCATGATGTTGATACTAATGGAGAAGGAGAAGAAAGTGGTGTGGATTTTGCCGTGTCACCAGTATCCTCAGGGGATGAAAGAGAGGATAAAATGGAGAAAATTGAAAAATTCCAACTTCATGAGATTCATACTTTATATACGCAGGGAAGTGAAAACTGCCAAGTAAACAAGGATCAAAATGTAGAAATTGCAGAGAAATCAGACAAGGATGAAAATGGCCAGTTTAACACGGGTCAAATTGTAGAAAAGGATGTGGAGGGGGGTGAAAGTATTCAAGTAAATGATAGTCAAATAGTAAAAAGGACAGGATCTAGACGAGTGACCATTCTTCAGCATATGTTTGGTAGGAGATCAAGTAAAGAAAAGAGCACAGCCTGTGTGGAGAGAGGTAATTCTTTGGAGAGGGCTGAGATGGCTGCCGATTTGTTGGAGATGAAATGGTCAACTAATTTATCAATGCGTGATCGGAATGGACTTGAGTCAAATTATGAAAATTTGAAGGGGCAAGGTGAAAATTTAGTCACTGACGAACCGGTGAATGTAATGGGGGTAGAAGAGGAGGTAAAAGTACAGTTGACCGAGGCTGGTAGTACAGGTCTTGATTTGCATGACTGTAAGCTTGCTGAAAGTGAGGAGGTTGATGTCACAGTGGTTGAATTGGGTTCTGGCATTGTCGGGAATCAAGAAGAAAATTTGCTCAAACCTCATGAAACAGTGTACATTAGGGTGGTGGAAGAGGGGGTAAAAGTACAACTAACTGAGGCTGCTAATGCTGATCTCGATTGCCATGAAAGTCTACTCTCTGAAAGTGTGAATGTGGGTTTTAGGGTGGTTGAATCCGATTCTGGCAATTTGGAAGGTCAAGATGAAAATCTGACCAAAAATGGTGGATCGGAAAATTTAAGGGTGGTCAAAGAGGTGGTAGAAGTAGAGTTGACCGAGGCTAGTGGTGCAGGTCCTGATTTGCCACAAAGTAAAGTTGCCGAAAAAGAGGAGGCGAGTTTGAATGTGGTGGACGAAGGGGTAAAAGTACAACCAACTGACGCTGGTAATGCTGATCTCAATTGCCATGAAAGTCTACTTGCTGAAAGTGAGAATGTGGTTTTTAGGGTGGTTGAATCGGATTCTGGCAATTTGGAAGGCCAAGATGAAAATTTGGCCAAAAATGGTGGATCGGCAAATTTAAGGGTGGTCAAAGAGGTGGTAGAAGTACAGTTGACTGAGGCTAGTGGTGTAGATCTTGATTTGCCCCAAAGTACAGTTGCCGAAAAAGAGGTGGTGAGTTTGAGTGGGGTTGTTTCAGATTCATGCACTTTGGGGATCCAGGATGAAAATTTGTTTAAAGCTGCTGAGTCCGTGAATGCAAAGGTGACAGAACAGGCCGTAGAAGTGCCATCAAATGAAGCTGGCAATGCATGTCTTGATTTGCATGATAGTTTAGCTACAGTAAGTGGAGAAAGTGATGCAATTGTTGGATCGGGTACTGTGCATGCTCCTTCCTCCAGGGACAGCACTTTATATGAGGTGCATGGAAAAGAGATTGATGCAGATTCAAGTAATTTGAGTGGTGAAGATCAAAATTTTGTTGGCACTTCATTGAAAGAGACGGTTGGTGTTTCCCAGCATGTAAGAATAGAGGAGATTGCAGGGGTTAGCAATACCAATCTTGATTTACAAAGGTCACTTACAGCAACTGAAGAAAATGCACATGTATTTCCTGACTGTACAGATGCGATATCGGTTCATGTAGAAAAAGCGGATGCTGTAGAAAATGGTACAGGAGAGATTAATCAGGTAGTGGCTATTTATTCATTGGAATTATATAAAGAAGAACATTATGATAACCCAGGGAAGAATGTCTTGCAAGGACATGTATCAGAGGTAAATCCAAGATTAGTAACTGTAAATTCTGATTCCATTGATTTACTTGAACCCTATTCAACTACAATCTCTATAGAAAAACCAAGCGACGTTTCTCTAGATAAGGTACTGGAAGTGTCTAGTGGAGATGTTCTACCAGAGACAATGGACCTGGCTTTGGATGAACAGCAACGAAATGAAAATTTTCGAGTTCTAAAATTGGAAATAGCAGATCTTCCTGTCGAATCTTTTAATTCAGAGCTTTCTTCTCACACTGCAGCCTTTGATAAAAGCGGTGACAACATAAACCAATACTTACTAAGTGAGGGAAGTATATGCAAAACTCAACAAAGGGTCTCTCTCTTAACGAATGAACTGGAGTCAACAAGCCTCCTGGCCTCACCAAATTCAAATGGGCTCAAGGATGAAAATTCCACTTATGGGGTTTCAGTTCCTGTGAACTCAGAGGAGCTGCAGTTTGGTCTCAGTGATGATGAGAGAGAAACTGACTCTGAATGCAAAATTGAAATTACAAATGTGGCAACTGTATCAAAAAATGAGAATGAGACACCTGAGAATGAGATAGAAGAAGCTGATGCTTCAGATTCTGAAAGCCTCTTTGAAACTAACCCAATATCTATACCCGGTACCGGTAATACTAGACAGTGAGAGCATGGCTAGGTCTTTGCCAATTATTCAGTTTGATAAGATTGAACAAATTGAGAGGTTGAGCTGCTCACTAGAGACAGGTAGGTGATGAAAGAAAATGATTCCTTTCCTACAGTCCTGAAGGAAGATAGTCAGAGCAGTTCAAATCCCAGTCACAGCAAGAGTGAGACAGGAACAGTTCATGATGGAACCGTACTTGATGTGCCTGCTGAGAAATCTGCTACAGTTATTAGTCCTTTAATTGGTGAGCTATTTATTGTTAATCCTGCCAATTGTATTTGACATATCTCAAGTTGTCTTCATTTATTGGACTTTCTTTATTATAATGCTGCTGTTATTGTTTTTATCTATTTTTATTCATTATTAGACCCTTTTTCTGGTTAAGTACTCTTTTTCATTATTTTTTGGTTTCTATGCAGAGCTGTCCCTATGCAAGCACATGCTATCTGTAGGAATGGGAGAAGAAGCAGCTCGGCAAGCCTTTGACTCGCAAAAAATAACCCTAGAAAAGTTCCGTGAACTTGGTCCACCAAACATCATAAAGAACGATAAGTTAGTCATCAGAATCGGGGGCCACTACTTTCCATATGAGGCTGCTGCACCTGCTGTGCTTGGTATGGTCTCCTTTGGTGAAATAGCAAAGGAATTGCTTAACCTAAAAGGCATGATTAGGGTAGACCAGGTTGACCCAACAAAATCTATTGTGCGAGCTGGTGGGAGCTGGAGACTGTGGCCTTTTGGATCCAAGAGATCAACGACCATAAGCACATACAATGTGATGGAGGAGGGGCTAGATAGTAATTTTGAGGAATGTGAGGGGGCTAATGGTAAAAGTGGCAGAAAGAAGGCGAGGTCGCTGATCCCTACATCAGAAGAGATTGCCTCATTACATCTCAAAGAGGGTCGTAATGTTGTGACGTTTACCTTTTCTACTGCCATGCTAGGGAAACAACAGGTTAGTTGTAACTTTCTTATATGTTTTTTTAAATTCAATTCATGCTCTTATACGTAGTTTCTCATATATCATATATGCTAACAGGTTGATGCTCGAATATTTCTCTGGAAATGGAACGATCGTGTTGTAATTTCAGATGTGGATGGAACAATTACAAGGTAACTTCTTATGTTTCAATTGAACTAAACCCATCACGTTTAAATCTTATTGGAGAAGTATAAAAATTTTATCTGATAAGTGAATAATTAAATTCACAGGTCAGATGTTCTCGGTCAGTTCATGCCACTGGTAGGTGTTGATTGGTCTCAGACTGGTGTCGCTCATTTGTTCTCTGCAATCAAGGTAACATACTAGGACTTCCTTTTCATTTCTCTTAGCTTCATATTTATTTTGTAAAAATCGTTGTGCTGACTTACAAGCTATTTAAAATCACCTTATAGTTTATGATAGTTGCTGTACCTTAATGTCAGCATAATTTCCTAAATTGTAATAATTGTAGAATTTGGTCATATCTAATGTTACCCTTCTTTGATCAATGTGTAGGACAATGGGTACCAACTTTTGTTTCTCAGTGCACGGGCTATTTCACAGGCAAATTTGACAAGGCAGTTCCTTTGCAGACTTAAACAGGTTTCTTCTGATTGTTTTGTTTTATTCTTCTGATGCATTGATTTTGAATAACTGTTGAAGATGATAGACAATGAAGAACATGTAATATTGAAATTATCTAAAGTTCACAAAGAGTACATTCACATCCACAAAAAAGTGTATGTACATCTGCATTCATAAAAACTAGAACAGACCAAAATTTTGGCAGGTACATAACAGTAAGTGGAGTAACCAAGCTACTTTCAAAATCCAAATTGGTAACAGATTGAACTGAGTTTTGAAGAATAATTTGAAATTTTTTACTTGTTTTACTTATTTAAATCTCAACTTTTGTTTGTGCCTAGAATGGGAAGGCACTACCTGATGGCCCAGTTGTTATATCCCCAGATGGTCTGTTCCCTTCACTGTACAGAGAAGGTGAGTATATAAATTGCTTCGTGAATTTTTGCATTCTTCTTTTGTCTCTTTATAATCCTAAGAAAAAGACCCACTGCAGACCTAACGTTTTACAGCTTTTGAGGTAGTTGCAAACAATACCCAACTTCCAGGATTGTATATGGAAAAGTTCCATATTGTTTAAAAAATGAGTAATAACTATTGCCCAGGGAGCCGTCGCCTAACACTCGCACGAACACTAGCATGAAATTTGAGAATTCGGGTTCACAAATTTTGATGTGCCAGAAAGGTTTGTATATGGTTCACCATTTCCGACGCATTAAAACATTGTATAGGTTTCACACTAATCTTGATCCAGAGTAACTGCTAAATATTCCAGCATGCTTTTTGATATCGTGAGCACAAATTTTGGTGCATCGAGAAACGTTAATCCTGTATAAATTTTTAATGCACTTGAAAGAGTGAACCTGTACAAATTTATATATGGTTCACCCTTTCGAGCGCATCAAATTTGTGCGCGTGAATTCTTACTTCCATGTGATCGTTCGGTGAGCCTTAGGTGATCGCTCCTGGCACGTGAAATCTTTTCCGTTGAGAAATTTATAGTAATTATTTTCAGGAAGCCAAGTTAATCAAGTGAGGTGAATTTAGGTGTTCATTTTTTGTGCAAATCATTTGTAAAAAGGGGGGGTGTTTTCTTTTTTAGACATCTGCTGAAATATGAAACTAAATTGGGATAACTAAAATAGAGATGTGTTCTTATTACTTTTTGAATGATGATGTTCTGTTATTTGGTTTCAGTAATAAGGAGAGCTCCTCATGAATTCAAAATATCTTGTCTTGAGGTATGCTCCTGTTTTTCTGACAAAAAGTGTACTTTGAGAGAAGGAAAAATAAGTGAAGAAACAATCATGATGATTTTGTTTCTTCTTAGGCAATCAAAGCACTATTTCCAGCTGATAGCAACCCATTCTATGCCGGATTTGGAAATAGAGATACTGATGAGATAAGCTACCTCAAGGTTGGGATTCCTATGGGAAAGATCTTCATAATTAACCCCAAGGTATGTCGTTGGACGTCCAATTTAAAATTTTGGAAATTTGCAGGGAAGTCCCTGCAGAACTATACTACTGTCAAATCTCAAATGATCTTTCTAAAATTAAGCTATCATTTTTAATATAACTACGGGGATGCATTTTTTAAATTTTTCTTAAAGGTTGATTTTCATAAGGTTACTTTTGTTACGCATTGCACTCAGCGTGTAGAACTTCGTGTTGACAACTGTTGCAAAGCAATTCATTTGGAATTCATCAACTGCACAAGGAACTTCTGTAATTAATAAAAATTAGAAGAGGACTATATTCCAAATTTCTTAATGCAGAAGATCACTATCCTGCTGCTTAGGAAGTTGACTTAGAATTTCCTCTATACCTGATTTTTTCAATTTTAATTCCCATAAATAAATATGTTGAATTACTTCTTTCCCATTAACTCATTTTGAGATGTAGGGTGAGGTGGCAGTACACCGGCGTGTTGATACAAAGTCATACCCTTCTCTTCATGCGCTTGTCAATGGAATGTTTCCACCTTATTCATCACTAGAACAGGTTTGTATTTTTCTCTTTTACTTGAAGAAAAAAATATTTGTTTTTTACTTTCCACGTTGACTGGTTTCGAAAACGGCGCATGTTTGCACCTCTATCCAACTTTGATTGAGATATTGAGGATACAAAAATTGTTAGCTTAATAGGAAATTGGAGGGGGGGCGGTTGAGATGGGGTGATAGCACAGATGGCTAGGAGAAAATGTCCTAGGACTGTGGTTAGCCAAAGGTCGAGAGTTCGAACCCCTCTCATGACTTTGCAGCTTCTACGAGCTATAAAAAAAAGGGAAAATTTCTAGTGTGCCCATGCAAAATTTCAAAATAGCCAATTTCCCCATAAAATCACCATAATATCCAATATACCCACTAAAATTTAACATTCTATCCAATATCCCCTTTTATTTATATCTTTTATTTAATTATTTTAAAATTTTAGATGACAAATATACCCTTTGCATCAACACCCAGATGCAGTTCTCTAATTATCTTCTCCTTTGGGCTTCCATAGCTTCTTCCGTGTTGAACATTCCACGTTACTCATTTTCCGTCGTACGTTGCTTCGGCTTATCAGTGGTGCGTAACCTGACTTATTTCCTGAATCAACAAGTCTGTTACACCCTGGTACTCAATTTCGCTAGAATCCTTGCAATTTGCAAGTATTAAGAGTAATTGAAGATAATTTGGACCAAACAGTACAATGGCGAAACGCCAAAAGAGAAGAGATGAACTCAACCAAAGAATATTCTATTTCATGATGAATTCAGTACACATGCCTTCTTAATAGCGAATGGATTACAATACAATTTTTCTAATTTCACTAATCTAAACTGACTAATTAATATCGAACTGACACATCAACTGAAATCATTGAGTTGTCTTAATGTCTTAACACCTTTTCACTTTAGAAGGAAATACTGACGGTGGAGGCCCATTGTCATTGTCTTGTTTATTTATTTAACAGTAGCGGTCAGGTCTTAATTAACGGGACCCAAGGTTCAGAGGAAGCGATGTTTAATTCTTTGTTGTCCGCGTTTCCAGTCCGATGCCCTTTTTCTCCTTCTCTTCTATTCCGCACTAGACCAAGTCAGAATGGAATGCGATTTTTCCCGATTCGAATTGGGTTTGTGACGAAGTCCAAATCCAATCTCTTTCAATTGTGCCTTTAGTAACCAAGACACGCTGTCAAAGAAAACATAAATTACTGAAAAAGCCAGTCTGCCGTCAAGCCATCTCAGTAGCCTTTCTGAATCGGCTAATTCCTTGCCATGGCCCTGCTCCGCTATCTCCTCTTTACTTGTTACCCACACTTTCTCAAACTGGCCCAAGGTTACCTGTTACCCTCTTTCTCAGATTCTGGGGCACGTTGGTAGAACTATATTGTTTCTCGTTGGAAAGTATGGTCTTGGAAAGTTGAGATTTGGTTAAGTAAATCTGATCAGACAGTTCGAGAACTAGAAATGGATCCGAGTCAAAAGTCATATTTTGCTGAGGCATGTGAAAGAGAAGGTTAAGCAACCTACGATGGGATATGAGTAACATGGAATGTTTAACTCGACAGAAGCTATGGCAGCCCAAAGGAGACGAGAATCAGAAACTGCATCTCAGAGTTGACGCGAAGGGTATATTTGTCATCTAAATTTTTAAAATAATTAAATAAAAGATTAAATAAATAAAAGAGGATATTGGATAGAATGTTAAATTTTAGTGGGGATATTGGATATTATTGTGTTTTAATGGGTGAAATTGGCTATTTTGAAAATTTGTATGGGCACACTGGAAATTTTCCCTAAAAAAGTTTAGTAAATGGGGTTGTGTCTGCTACAATGTTGACAACCTTAATGCTATCCCTAACAAGCTTGTTCCCTAATCACAAATTACACTTCTTTGAACAGAGATTATTTATTTGTTGAATTGGGAGATTTGCAAATTTTGGTGAGCTCCTAAATAAAATTATCTTTTATTAATGTGAAAAGTGAAGGGAACTTTGGTCATTTCCTCATGGACTTGGTTTCAATTATGTTAGGTGCACAATATTAGAAATGTTGGAAATTTTCGCAAACATGATAATGTGTTGCTTAATACATCTCTGTTGGATGTCGGAGGCCATAGTTCTAGCACAAAAAGCACAAACTTAGTTGTGCATAATTGCAACCTTTTGGGTTGCTGATGCCAGCTAATATGGTTAATTTATTTTGTTTTTTCTTCAGGAGGGGTTTAATGATATCAACTTCTGGAGAATGCCACTACCTGAATATGATTTGTGAAAGACATGACGGGTTGTTTGTAATTCAATTGGACTCCATTGCAAATCTGACAAGCAATTGTTCTTCCTGTGTAATCATTTGGAATAAAGGTATGTAAAGCATTCTAAGAGATCATTTGTTCACGTCCTGTTCGAGTATTGTTTGAAACAACCCAATCATGAACTTAAAAAAGTGAGAAAAAAGATTGAAGCAAAACAACCCCTCCCTCTTTGAGCCAAAGAAAAAGGCAGAGAGGGATCACCTACACCTGCAAATATTAATGGTACTGTCTGATAACACAATTGGTTTAGAACAGTTAGTACGTGTCCATACCTGATTATCTGCATCTATTTACAAATACAAATTAACATTCATGTCTGTCCTTTGTTGTGTTTCAGCAGGCCAATCAAGGATTGGTATTGCGAAGAACTCAATTTACAAGGTTGACCTATGTACATAGCAAAAATTACACCAGTTTCATCAACTATGAAGCCATACCAGAGATGTAATTATTTCTTGAACGGAGTTCGTTAATAAGAAAGAGGAGCTTTGTTTTTCTAATTTTATGAACACACTTTATAGTGTCTAATATTATTGTCTTTTTTTTATGAGAATAATATTAGTGTCTAAATCCTTGTACCTAATGGTAGTTATTAAACAGACATCATTAGTCCCAAATTTTTTTCTCAATAGATAAAATGAATGAATGTGTGTCAGGGAAACGGGGCACGTCCGATGGGCATCAAGACCCAACTCGGTCATCCGATTCGAATTTATGATTCGCGCGCACTGCTTCATTATTCGTACATGTTACTTTAATATTTGTGCGGATCAAACGCGCACAAATTATGAAGATAATTAGATGGTTCCGAACTAGCATTGTACTGATTTGTGGGGCTAGCAAAAAAGCTCGTAGTTCGTGATTTGATTGAGTTTGATTCCAAAAAAAGTTCGCAATTAACTAATTCGATTGAAGTTCGTTCTGAAACGAATCAAACCAATTCAGTTCCAAATTGGTTCAAACTCGAACTCAAACTGGGTCTAGTTCGTTTTGAAATTGGTCTGGTTCGGTTCGAAATTGATCTGGTGCGGTTTGAAACCTCCAACTCTTCCGATTCTCCTCAATTCGAAATTTCGAACTATTAACGAACCAAATTGAACTTGAACTCTTCTTTTCAGTTTGAAACCTTGCTTCGCATCAAACCAGCCCGGTTTGAAATTGGTTCGAACTCAAACTAGAAATGGGTTAAGTTCGATTCGGTTCGATTCGTTTGCAGTCCTGTGCCAGTTGCATCTCAATAAACAATAATGAAGCATGAAAACTAATCAAGATAAATGAGTTTTTGTATGAATTAAATAATTGTTGAAATTTTAAATGTAAACTAGAATGGTTTCTCGGACTCACTTTGAAGAAATAATCTATATCATAATAATTTGAAATAATTACGAGACTAGTGGGAGTGGGGCGCAGGCTGCAGATGTCTTTGCCTCTGCTATATTTGGCACACCGCCTCCGGCCACGTATCCTTCTACCTGGGAGGCCGATCCATGGGAGATGCGTACACAGTCAGTGATCCAGGAGGATCTCCCATGGGTACGTCGTACACAGTTATCTTTGCATGAGGAGGATCCATGGGCGGCCGGTGCGGCGTTGGAGATTGATGTGGACGATTTCCAGGATGACGGGAGGAGGCGGAGGTTCACTTGAGGCGTCAGCTGCCGTCCATGGACCTCCATTCACCTACTAAGTTGGATCTCTCCGGTCATCGCCGCCCTCGTCGTTAAGTTTTTTATGTTTTTTTATTTAGATGAATTTGTCGTATTTTATGTTTAGATTGTTATATTTTATGTTGTAGACTTACCATTTAGATTATTTAGTTTTGTTGTTTATCTAGTCGAATAAAATCAATTTATAACATTAAACAAAATTATAAGTTTATAACAAATAAAACTACAATAAATATATAACATATTATAAAACATTACAACAAATAAAATTATAATCATCAATTATAAAAATATAACTATAAATTATTATAAAAATATAACTATAAATTATTATAAAAATTATAACAAATAAACATAAAACATTACAACAAATAAAAATATAATCAACTATTATAACCATAAATTATTATAAAATTATAAATGTAAATTACAAAATTATAACAAAATTATAACATAAAAAATACAGCATTTTATAATGTAGCATTCTAAAAAATACAACATTTAAAAAAAAATAGTTAAACACCAAATCGTTCAAACGTGGGGCAGTCTGAAACGTGAGATGGTTTGATAGTGAGAGCTAACCGTCCAAATATGGAGGGCGGTCAAGGCATTTTTGATTTTTTTTCATATAGAGGGCAGATTTGCTATTTTTTTTAGGGTATTAATAAAAATTTCGGACTTTTATGAGACTGTCCGTTTTTGATCCTACGGCCGGCGTACATTTGCTGTCATCCTGGCAGGGGATATGGAGTGCGCGTCAATTCGTCAATTTTGGGGTTCTCTCTCAGGTAAGAGCACTTAAACCCTAGAACCCAAAAACCCCTCTCCTCCTCTCCTACTCCCTCAATGGCTGATGAACCAAGCTATGAAACCCACTATGAAGAAACCAGCGAGAAAAGGCACAAGAGGAAGAAGAAATCTAAGCGCAAAATTGATGTCTCCATCGACTTCGTCGAGGACGCCCCCGACCGGAGCGCTCCAGTCGTTGGCTATTTCTCCACCGGCTTCAACCCTTTAGCCTCGGACGACAACGGCGTCAAAGTGTTCCGTCACAAACGCTATGCAAGTCGGATGGAGCTGGTCGTCAGTCCGAGCGGATCGAACCTCGAGTTCGTCGGAAAGAGCTATGCCGGTGAGGCGGCGGCGCCTCAGATCTGCACCTACGCGCTCGGAGTGCTTGATAAGGAGTCTCAGACGCTCAAAATTGTTCCTATCGCGGCCAATAAGGTTTGTTTTTGGTGCACTTATATTCTGGGGGACCATATTTTAGATTGGAAATGCGAAAGGTTCATATTAGTGGAATTACAAGGTTAGGATTTTAAGGTGTTTTATTTGATTGATGATTATGGGTGAAGAGTTTAACTAGCACCTCTCCATCATTTCTCTGTTATTACTCAATGCTCAGCTTGTTAAATTTTAACTTTTAACATGAACTTGGAAAGAATGTGTAATTTGCCGTACTTGTTTGTGTGAATATTAGGTTTTCAGGTTGGAGCCTCATTTGGCGGACAAAGAATCGACTCATGTTGAGCAGTCGGAGGTTACAGAGGCTTCGGCAACTGGAAAAGTTGAAAGAAAAATGTCAGATCTCACCAACATGTTTGGAGCTCGAAAAGATAAAGTTCAGGTGTGTTTCACTTCTTTCACCATCGACCCTTTTTCTTGCATTCTGACATATTTTGCCTGGTTTGCATGGTCTCAAGTAAGAAATTTGGAATTGTCCTTGGGTTGATGTTACAGTTGTTTGTATTTTGATGTGGTTCTAGGACTTCTATACCTGACCCGTATGTGCATATAACTTAACTGATTTTCTTGGACCGGTCAACTAACTGTTTGTCACAAAATAGGGACAGTACATGCATGCATTCTTGTTACTGAACCTGACTGTTACGTACATGGCATGATCAAGTAGTGTGCCTGACTGGAACATACCGGTATCAGGTAATGACATGAGCATATGATCAGATACACTGCTTGACCAGTACATATGGTGATGCTAGCAAGAAAACTAGTGGCATTAGACCCAACTGGTACTGCATCAAGTTCTAGGATTGACGTCTGTATATTCTAACAATTTTCAAATCATTTGACAATAACAGCAAAAGAGAATGCAAAATCTGTATGAGCAAATAAACAACGACACGCCAGATCCAGAGCACATTGGTGCGACACAAGACTATGGGTCGGAGGCAGAGACAGAGGCTGGGGGGAGTTCGAGCTTTCAAATCATTCCGCCACATGATCCAACAGCTGATGCACCACAGCGGGCATATCCCCTTGATCAAATTATCCCCACGGGCGAGCGCCCATACTTGATGAACATACTTGATGATATCGATAATAACAAAAAATACCCCAGTTTTGTTGCCAACCGTATGCACCAGCTGAAGTCTCAGGTAAAATTTATGGTTTTGTGCTACCATCTTATATTATTTTCTTTCTTTAGTTTATTTTTTGTGTTTGTACAATGGGAAGTATATGCCCCTCCTGTCATCGGTCTAGTGCACTTTATACTTTTTTTTTAATAAAGTGCACCTTTTGATTGATACAATTCTGTTGCTCTTTTTTTGTTTTTAAATTAGTGTTTCTTCTAACTTCACATAACTTCACAATGTTGGCATTTTTTATTTTTATTTTTTGGGCTGCACTCAATATCAGCCTTGCAAATTTGGAACCCTTTTCTTGTTTTTTTTTTAACTTCTGAAATATTTGAACTTTTTCAGAGTGATGAGAAAAAGGAGGAGTTTGCGTGCATTCTTTCCTACATTAGTCATTTGATCACTTTTTGGGAGATGCATCGCCCCACCAAGTCAAAACATGAACGTAATAAGACTGGTGAAAACCGGACAGTGATACCCCAAATAGTGTACCAAAAGCTAATGGTTTTGTTTATGAACTCTGAGTCTAATGTGCTCTCAACTGAGAAGCATGAGCTGCTCATTGGGTACATCTTGGTGCTCACGCTCTTCGCAGACAACTTCCAATCTGAGACAACGGATATTGCAAAGGATTTGAAGATGACCTGGCAGAGACTCAAGCTGTACTATCTTCAGCTCGGGTGCAAGGCTAAGGAGGCTTTTGTGACACTTCCTGTACCTCTACAGTTTCCTGATATGAAGAGGAGAAAGAAGCAGTCGAGGCAGTGATTTGTTGCATGGCAGGCTTTAGTGGATGTTTTTTTTGTGGTTGTACGGGAATTAACCTATGTTTTACACATTATAAATCTGGTTAAGTTTTGTGGTTTTATCTTTTGTATTGGATGATAATGTGATGATGTTCTTGATTTTCTTTTTCTTTTTTTATTTGGGAGAGCTCTGCAGGATCTCAATGTCATGCAACTAGTTTCAAATTTTGATCAATTAAATTTGTAATTTCTTTAAGAGGGTTCAAATGTCTCATTGTGTCTCATATTTTTTATCTTTGTTTTCAAAGTCCAAATAGTCAATATGACTCGTTCAACATGATTTCAATACTAAAATGTGCTTCTTTTATTATTTTTTTTATTTTTTACAATTTTTTTAGATAGATACAAAATAATTGTTTTAATATTAGTACCTATCGGAAAAAAATAGTAAAAAATAAATTTGGTCTCCAAGCATATTTTTTAAGAGTATCTATATTCTAACAACTCAAATAATTTTCTAAATAACTGTTAATTATTTGTTAGAAATTAAGGTTTTTGAAGTTTTTAACTATCACATCTCTTAAATTAATTTTAGAGTTTTTATTAAATCATGTCAGTAATAAATTAAAAAGAAGAAATAATTTGAGCCAATTATTTTACCAGTGTAAAATTTATAAACAGTTTCTTAATAAGAAACTTTCATGTATAGTTTTCAAATAAGAAACTCTTCCACATTCCTAAGACTGAATTAAAAACTGCCACATCAGATTAGAAACTCTCATAATACTAGAGACGTAAATGATCTAATATAGAGATTGTATTGAAAAATTTAAATTGACTATTATTTGAATTTTGAAAACACGAGGCGGCTTGCATCTTTCTTCATGCGGTAAGATGGTACAGGCCTCGGTATTTAGTCATTTCTACATGCACACACAATTAAGGAAAAAACTAAAGCTGTTGTGCTGTACTATTACTATATAGCAGACTTTTGAACAAAGCTAGCAAATGAAAGAATGAAAGAAATCTAAGATCAGGAAAAGTGTAAATCAATCAATCAGCTAAGAGCCCCAAATAGGTTCACAGTGATACTCTGGTTAAAATGTGGAAATGGGCCTGAGTAGGAGTAACTGCACTTGTGCTACCTTGCAAACACCATGCTTTCAACCACATGTTTAAGAAGTCAATCAGCTATAAGAGGAGACAAACTAACACACAAGAAAATGCAAGTCCAAGATCAGACTTCATGGCAATAACTATTTACTTAATCTCCAACTTAGGTGACTTTCACCAGTGTAGAAAGGAATTTTATTTCACGACTACAACTACATCGAAAGAAAGATCAAATCATTAGTTTAACATTCAGTTTTAACATCCAACATCCCCAAATAAAACAAATCTCAAGGCAACTAAACTCATGACCACTAGTCCCATTACCAAACAACAAACCCATATGATTAATAGTATACATTTCGATCATCTGACTAAGTCCTACTGATACCAAATTTCTCATGCTTTATCGGTCAGATTTGCATCTCCTGTCCCGCCCCCCTCATTCTCCGTACCTGAACTCCTCTCCCTTTCTGGCTCTGAGCTGGCGCCTGGTGTCCCATCAGGCTTACCAGACTGTTGTGTGGGGTCCATGTGCATGGGGTGATGATGCATCCCATTCATTGCCATGCTAGGCCGCATTGACATCTGACCAGGGAAAGACATCATCTGGTGTGGTGGCGTTTGTTGTAAGTGTTGCGCTTCTTGGTGCATTGACAACTGTGGCCGAGATGGGAAAAGATGTGCTTGGCTTTGCTGTTGCATGTACTGTGCAGCTGCTGCTGCGGCGACCTGTGGTGACATACCAGGTGGAAGTCCACCAGGTGTCATGGTCCCAGGTGGTGTCATCTGGTAAAATATGTGTCAAACTGTAAGTGTCAAGTACTTCTATACCATAAAATTAATTCCCTATCAATAATATGACCTGAGATGAACAGCAATGAGTACCAGTAAACAATTAAAACAGAGAAACACATTCGGCACTGGTAAGCAATGATATAGGATGGTCTACCTAAGGCAATGCAATGGTACCAGGACTGACAAGTACAAAGCCAATAATTGCACTAATTTAGAAAAAACAGCGCATCTGTTTTTCAATGAAGCCCTAACTCAGGCTTAGGTAACACCACAAACTAGAGTGTGGTAACAAAAATCTTTTATGAACAACAATGGGTCTAGGTCCGATGCATCTAACTATACTGAATCACACTGGTACAATATCAAACCTGAGGCCGAACAGCAGGTGATTGTGGCTGAGCATCTGCTATAGCAGCTAGGTACAAAAGATTCTTTTGGAGTTGGGCTTGATACCTATAACAAAATTCAAAATCATTTAAGTGCAAAATTATGTATTATTGTTATTCTGAATATAAGTGTAAGATGAGATAGGCTATCATGCTTTGCGAAGTAAAGAGGGTGTTTTACTTCCCGCTCATATCTCTATTTTCAAAATTCAAACAGCAGATCCGAACTTCTCAACATGATCTTCATATTGATATGTGCTTGGAGACCAAATTTAACATTTTTTGGAAATATTTTACTATTTTTTTAGAATTTTTGAAAATCACAGCTTTTCATTAAATAAAATAATAAAAAAAAATTCAGAAAAACACTGATTTTCAAAATTTCTAAAAAAATAGTAAAAAATGTAAAATTTGGTCTCCAAGCACATTACAATATGAAGATCATGTTGAGAAGTTCGGATCGACTTGAACTTTGGAAATGGAGATATGAGCGGGAAGTAAAACACCCTCTTTACTTCCCGAAGCATCGTAGCATCACTCAGTGCAAGATAATGTATCATATGATTTACAAAAAGTATGAGTGCATAGCTGAGGTTTCATTTGTCAACCAACATTCTTGCTTGTGAATCAGGAACTGATATTTAAGTAATATTTGCAACAAAAGAGAAAAACAACCAAAAATTTGGCAAAAGCATGTGCATGCAAGATATAAGTAAGGAGTACCTAATTTCTACAACAAGCAACCTAAAATTTCAAAAAATTGCAAAGGGGACCAGAAAAATAGCTTACTGTGCACATTCTGATAGCTTTCCCAGGTTTTGATTCTCCAAAATCGCCAAAATAAGTTGCTTATTTTCATCCAAATACTGAATAAAGGAAAAGCAGAACAGTATTAGTCTTGGAAAAACAAAGATTTAATATACATCAAAAATAAATAATAAAGATTTAATATACTCTCTTTATACCGTCGTACTAACAGGTTAGATTTTTCACCTGAATATAATAGTAGTACTAGTACTTGGTTCCTTTACTGTACCTAACCCCAAATACTAATAATTATCTCAAATTGACTCAACCATGTGGCCATTAATCTGCTCAGATCATTAATCAAAACAAAACTCTCCTTTTTCAAATCGCAAGAACAGGTATAATAAACCCTAAGAATACATTACAAAAAAAAAAATAGTAAGGCGAAACCTTTTGAATCTGCTCGGTGGTGATATTCGCCGGAGCTACCACCTGCATCGACGACCCCATCTGCATAGCCTGCTGCATCTTTCTCCTCTCTGTTTCTCTCTGTCTCCGTTCTCTCTCTCTCTCCCTTCCTCTCTCTCTAACAAGAACAAAAAGAGAAAAGCGAACAAAAAAAATTGAATTTTGGGTTTTGGGTTTTGCACAAGTAAGAAAGGGGAAGTGGGGAACTGAGGACCAGAAAATCTTAGATCGTGTGTGGCTAAATATATACGAAAACCGTGTAAACAACTGACCAACACGAGCGATTAATTGTTTTCGGACATGTCAAGTGGGTCCCAATATGTCAGTATAATAATACAGTGTATCCTTACGGAGAATCCTGTTGGACAGAAGGGAAGACTGATTAATTGTTTTGGGTGGCGGGGCCCGCCTGGTTTAGACTTTGCTTGTGATTGAATTGTTTTGGGATTCGGAATGGCCCGGAAGAGAAGGCTACAGCATGATAGTGTTGCAGTCTGATTTCTGGAGCTATCTGTCTGTGGTGATTTGTGTGGCGAGTTATTGTCAATGCTTTGATTTAAATTTAAACTTTAAAGTGCCAATAAAAGTTGATTTTATATAGAAAGTAGCAAGAAGAGTGAAGAGACGATTCAAGTGTTTAAAATTGTATATTTTATTACATATCTATTTGTAAAAATTTAATAACTTAATTTTGGAAAATTCAAATATACTAATATATATAAATTTTGGACGTTAAATTAATCGTATAACTCATTGATTTATATAAAAGTAAAATTGAAACGTGATAATATTTTATGTGCAAAAAAAAAATATAGCTAACATCTAACGATTTTATGTTAAATAAATGTATTTTAATTCTCCTTAAATAGCAATTTAAACAACAAACTATCCATTCAAAACAGAGGGATTAGTCTCTTAAATAAATTGGGTCCTCTGATAGAAAAATCATAAAAGTGATGTTAGATATTTTTATAGCCTTTTCTTTTTAAAAAAAGTTCACAATGAATTCGACCCCACAGTCGTCTGGAATCTGTATCCTCTCATGTACCTACAGCCCCGATTTAATACAGTCGGGTTAAAAAATTCGGTGCCTATTTGAATTCAGAGAGTTCGCTCTAAATTCTGAAATTTGTATTAATATTAAAAAAAAAATTAAAAATTTAATAATTTATGCTCAAATTCGGAAATGTTAAAAATAACGGCTAGTTACAAATTTGAATTGTAACGGCTAGTTGTAGGAAATAATGTCATGTAATTAATAGGCTAGGAGTTAGTGCTTAGTGGTTAGTGGTTAGTAGTTGTAATTAATATTACAACGGCTAGTTTTTTTTTTTCTTCTATAAATAGAGATACATGTAAAGCCAAAAATAAGATTGCAATAATAAGTTGTTTTCTTACATCTCTTCTCTCTTACAAAAATTAACATAATATCAGAGCCATATATAGATCTGAAAATTCTGCACAAGTGCCATCAAACTAGCAAACCTAGTCGGTACCAGCAAAAAAAAAAAAAACAAGAATCAAGAGCCAAAGAGCATAGAACTCAACAAGTGTCAAGAGAAAGAAGGAAAAAAACCAAAGAGCCAATGAAGTCATCTCTCTTCGCATACCAGAAAAACAGTAACAATAATCTAGCATTTAATCGATTTTAGTATTTGTTCTTATCAGTAAAGAACCAAACAAAAAAAAGGCATACCATAAAAATATTAGCAAGTGCGTGGGATTTAAGAAAATCTTTGTCTGGATACATCTGCTATTTGTGTAATTTTTATTTGTTTTCTGATGACTCAGCGTTCTATCTATTTATTCGTTGAATCTGTTATTGCTTCAAGCACATTTTGTTTTCAAAATCTGTTGAATTGTTCTATGAGCAAAAAAATAAAAAATAAAAAAATAAAAAATATCGAACAACCATGATACAAAGTTCAATCAACCATATAAACTTAGATCCAAATCACCAAAGTCATCCCAATAGATGCACAAATTGCAAAAAAGAGGGCCACACCCGAGATCGGTGTTGGTTCTTGTATCCTAATCTAGGACCGAAGAGGTGGAAAGTGGCAGAGAAAGAAAGAGGAGATGGAATAGATGAATTGAATCGAATTGGGGGAGATGCATCTACATTCCATTCAAGTACCACAAACAATTCAATCTTGATGCCACGACACCTTCTCCAACAAATCATCGGAATGCTTGCTAACCAAAGTCAAAATCATAGCTCATGTGATACTGTATCTCACTCTCAAAATTTTAATTTTTTTGACCAAATAATTATAGATAGTGGTGCAATAGACCACATGTTTGGTAACAAACAACTACTGTCAAACCTCAACCCAACCAATGATAATAATTATGTCATGGTTGCAAACAGTATGAGGACAAAAATAAATGGATAGGAGAAATTAATTTATGCAGTAAATAAATTAAAAATGCTTTATATTTGAAAACATTTTCCGTAAACTTAATTTCTGTAAATAAATTAACACAAGAATTAAATTGTAATGCAATTTTTTTTTGTAAAAACGTTATATTTCAAGACAGGGAAACCGGCATCAATATTGGTGAAGGGTTTCTTAAAAATGGACACTATATTTTGAACTCCAAAATAAATTTGTGTGCTTCCGCAAAAGTCGTTAACTCTAACGTTTGGTATAAGAGACTTGGGCATTCTTCCGACAAGATTTTAAATAGTATCTTAAATTTTAAAATTTTGAATTGTACTAATTGTAAAATTTGCAAGTTAGCAAAGCAAACAAACTTCCTTTTTCTCTATCTACTAGTAAAAGTAAAGTTATTTTTGATTTAGTACATTCCGATATATGGGGACCGACCCCAGTTGGAATGTAGTGTTCGTCCATGTAACATGGCGGCCGGTAGAGTGGGAAAAATGTGTCGTGCCGTGCCGTGCCATGACTAACACGCCATGACTTGGGTCTCGTGCCATGTCGTGCCGTGACCAAAATGTCAAGGTGTGGTCACGACACGCGAATGGTCACGCCACGTGAGTCACACCGTGCCTAAACGTGCCGTGACCATACGCGCGTGACTCGCGTGACCATTTAATCATAATTTAGGTTAGTTTATTTAAGATTTATCACTAAATCAATATATAATGGTCCTAATTACACGTGACTCGCGTGACTACGTGTCGTGCCGTGCCGTGACTAAATTTTTCACGTGCCGTGCCAAAGTTTCAAAAGATGGACACGGCACGCGAATGGTCACGGCACGGGACACGTGAGTCATGGCACGTAAATGACACGCGTGCCGTGCCGTTCCGTGACGGAGCCAGCTCCGCCGTGCCATTTTTCCCACTCTAGCGGCCGGCAATACTCGACAAATAATGTGTAATACCTGATTTTGTTATTAGACAAAACAATTGATCAGAGGAGAGGGGGTTTGTAATTTGCATCCTAATCTTACCAACCCCAATGCAGAGTTGGTAGAAGTAAGAGAGATGATGTTATAAAAATTGCTTGATGTTATGCACCATACAGAAGTCGACCCCAATGCAGTGTAAAATGTTCTTTTCTTTTTTCCAGGCTTTCTATCTTATTTTTGTATCATTACATATAAAATAGGAAGCAAGAGCCTACTGTATAATTTTTCAAGGGAAAAAGCATTGCATGGATATAGTTATCATTTAAGCATTTTAAAAGGTACAAAATCTCGTAATTGTTTTTCCTATGACTATTTTACTTAAAACAATTTGCAATGTAAATTTATATTACCTGCAATCTGTGACAATTGCATTGGCTAGCTGACGATGCACTTCAATCCACTGTGATCCCTTGCGCCAGTCGGCAAGAGAGATGGTAGGGAACATCTTACGGTTGTAGCGACCCCGACCCGGTTTCCTTGGGTCGTCAAGGGAGCCAATGAAGCTGAGGTGGGATTGCATGACATAGTCATAGATTGTGGAGAAGTTAAAGAGAGGGATGCATGATTCAGACAAGAGGACAAATCTTTGATTCAGACAAGAGGACAAATTATACATTAATTGAACCTTTTATTATCACACTATTTCTATGTATTGACTCGATCTTTTAGTTCGAGATTGCATAATTAGCTCTTGAGTTCCAAAGATCTTGAGAAAGCCATTCACCATCATATTTTGATCAAAATAACTCAAAAATTCACAAAAGAGTTCTCAAATTAACATGATTATTTCTCCTTTTTTTTTATCCATTTATAGCTAGCTTAAGATCACTAGAGTCTGTCAAAAACTTCTAATTAATGCCAGTGAATACTCCCAAAATGTTTTCTTCATGGATAATTAACAATTACTAACTTACACTATCAAGTATCTAAAATATGAACTCTATGTTCTTCCTGAAATTAATCCATTATTAAGTACCTTGCTCGGTATACTGCGACCATGAAACACCGAGCTTTCCTGTAGCTCCTCATGTAATCCTGATGACACATGAACATAAATGGAAAATTTCTGATTATACCCTTTGAAGAACCTCTCCCACAGTGGCATCAATGGCATCTTCCTCTTTGTCATAAACATGAACGCAACCTTGTTATCGCTATTCTCCATCCCTTTCTTTCTACAGTAATTTTATGCTGCCACTGTTACTGAAACCACCTTCTCAAAAAGCCCTTTATCGCTATCTTTATCGGTGCAATCCTCATTACAATTGTAAGATGTTATGGCATTTGGGAAGTGGAGGATTTGATTGTAAAGAAGGTTGTTTGAGGTCACAATGGGCTTGAAGAGATGGCCGGTGAGATGAGAACAAATTATAATGAGCCAGAAAAAGAGAGTAAAATATGAAAGGGCTATATACATGTGAGGCACTGAAAGATTTTGATGGATCTCTAGTCATTCTTTGTTTTGAAACTTTTGTATGCAATGAAATTGAAAGAAGAAATAAAGAGCTATAACGTAGGCAAGATTAAGGGAACTTTAGTTGCCTTTAGCATGAAATTTGGGGAAACGGTTTACTAATAAATTTGAAGATGCATGAGTTTTACTGTATTTGATGGGGTCAAAATTAACAGATTAAAAACTTGCAAGTTAATTGGGAATTTAGCCATATTATTGGGATTAAAATGATATCCCTTTCTTTTTCTTTATTTCTTTTTACTGAGTCTAAGCAAAGACTGTCAAATTCAAGCCAATATAACTCAAATGAGATAACCGGATCATAACTTCTTGTAAGGTGCTTGTACTTATATCAGCCTAACATGTACAATAATTGATCTATATATAATTGATACTATGATCCAAGGAATTTTTCTTTTTATTTTGTGGAGATTTGATTTCAAACCTTTGATTAATTTAACTGCACTGCAGAAAAATGATAGTACTAACTATTTTCTGCTTATAAATTTATGTTCAAAATCAAGTTAGTAATTGGTTGCCAGGGTTGACAGAGCTATATATGTGCCCTGTAAACTGTATAACAGTTGTTATATAAAATCATTTATATGATGTTACAATTTTGTTTTCTCTTTGAAAGAATCACTCGAAATATCACACCAACCAATCCAAAGTTTTAATAATCGACACAATACAGTGCAAGCCTAGTTGTAAATAATCGATAATATCAGAAGTTTATTGATGCAAAGTTTACAATAAAAAATCTGAATTTTATTAATTGATTGGCACAATAACAGTGTGCACTCATAGCCAAACATCCAATAAAGATAATGATATTAACAAAACAGTTTTTGCTTTATGCAGCGCACATGTACATATCTATTTTGATATTATTGGGCAAAAACTGCTCAGTCAATATCTATCCAAGCGATGAATAGCTAACTAACACAAGCAATAGTTTTTATGCGTTGGCTTTTGCATTGCTTCTCTTCTTTTCATTCGAAAGTTTCTTTGCAAACCTTGTGAGGGCATCTTCATTTGTTCCCTCAGAATCACAAGGTTCATATATATACTCCAGTTTCGAGATTTATCCTTGAAACTGGTTGTTTCAGGAGACCACCCTTGCCAATATTAATCAAGTTTTTCATATTTTCCTCTGTTGTAACACCGACAGATGATAAGTCACCATCCAGAGAATCATCCTATTTTAAAATAAAGAAAGTTTAATGAGCTTGTTAAAATCAAGCATCGTTTTTTAATTGCTATTGAATAGGTAAAAATTGATTGGAGAGTTTTTAAAAAAAAAAAATTGTTAGTGTCGCTAAAGAAAAATAATGCGATCATTGAATAAATTCATAGCCTGGTGCTTTACTAAAAAGATCCTTTACACTGAAAATTTGTCCCAGTTGAGTTTGGAAACTATAATTAAGAATAAATTAATCAAAAAGAAATTGAAGTACCAAAACAAGTTAATTAAGCACATGATTTTTGAACGCATGCATTTACACTTCAGCCCGAACACATGCGTTCAAATTGAATAGTAAACACATGTGTTCCGTATGTTGCACTTATTCTGCCAATTATTTTATTACTTTAAAAAAAAATTCATCGTTTTCAAATCTGAAAGTATGATTATCATTCAGTCAAAATAATGAACATGTATTCAAAATTAGGAATAAATAAAAGTATCATACTTCTTAAAAAAATATTGTTAAAGATTTTGAAAATCAAGATAGGCAAAAAAGAATTCTGGTCTCTTCGGAGACATCCGATAAAATTGGAACGATACCGAGAGGTTTAGCATAGCTCCTGCGCAAAGATGACATGCACAAATCGAGAAATGATTCAAATTTTTTACCTTAAAAAAAAAAAAAGAATTCCGAGAACTTTGTCTACTTTTGTCACTTTGAACAAGTTTTTGGGCAAAGATATGTGAGAAGTTTTGTATCATTATTCTATATATTCTTTTTTATGATGGCTAATTCGAGCGTATATGTAATATTTATGGTAGATTGATATGATATTTTAAAACATTATTGTCTAAATTACAAAGATAAAATCATAGGTGTGTGTATATATATATATATATAGAGGTTGGCTATTCTACTTCCATAAGCATATGCCCACATATGCTTATAACTCATTTTTGTATTTCCAATGTTCAAATGGTCGATCCGAACCGTACATCTTATTCTCCATATTAATATGTGCTTGGAGACCAAATTTTACATTTTTCGGAATTTTTTACTATTTATTAAGCCACTTTGAAAATTGCTAATCATATGGTCCAGAATTTTGTTGCACTGTTTTTACTGTTCACCCGGATTAGCAATTTTCAAAGTGGCTTAATAAATAGTAAAAAAATTCCGAAAAATGTAAAATTTGGTCTCCAAGCACATATTAATATGGAGAACAAGATGTACGGTTCGGATCGACCATTTGAACATTGGAAACGCAAAAATGAGTTATAAGTCTATGTGGGCATATGCTTATGGAAGTATAATAGCCAACCTCTATATATATATATATATATAGTGCTTGGCTATTATGCTTATATAAGCATATGCCCACATATGCTTAAATAAGCATTTTTGCGTTTCCAATGTTCAAATGGTCGATCCGACTGTTCATCTTGTTCTCCATATTAATATGTGCTTGGAGACTAAATTTTACATTTTTCTGAATTTTTTTACTATTTATTAAGCCACTTTGAAAATTGCTGATCATATGGTCCAGAATTTTGAAAACACTGTTTTTACTGTTCACCCAGATCAGCAATTTTCAAAGTGGCTTAATAAATAGTAAAAAAATTCAGAAAAATGTAAAATTTAGTCTCCAAGCACATAATAATATGGAGAACAAGATGAACGGTCGGATCGACCATTTGAACATTGAAAACGCAAAAATGAGTTATAAGCATATGTGGCCAGCCTATATATATATATATATAGCATAGTAGCCATACCTATATATATATATATATATATATAGAGGTTGGCTATTGTGCTTCCGTCATAATTACACAAACCCATCAGCAAAAAGCCTCCCTAAAAACCCTTGTCAAACAGAAGAATGACCTCCTGTGCCCCCACCCCAACTTTCTAAAACAAACCATAGAAAAGATCATACTAGTAGCATAACAATTTGCTAGAATACTACTTATTACAAAACATAACATGGCACAAATAAAAGCTAGAGAAAAGCACAAAAGTGACTAATCAGTCTCAGTAGTATAAGTGTCCCTATCCATCACCACCATCTCAGGTGCTTTAGCCCACTCTCTCAACATAATTTTTTCAACCTCAGCAGGAGTCCAAGTCACCATCTCTTGCACCACTGCTTCTTTGATGTTTCCTGACCAATATTGAAGTAAAGACAAAATGAGAAATATCATAGGACGATTAGATTTAGGTGTGACCCCTGTAAAACAAATTTTATTGCGATGTTTCCAAAGCGACCAGCATATTGTACTTATTACTATTAGAGCAGCTTTCTTCTTTTTGGAAGGTAATGATTGTACATAATCTATAACATCATCAAAAGATTGCCAATTCATAAAATCATCCTAGAAAGACCCCATCCAGAACCAAATTGTTTTGACAAAAGCACATTGAACAAATAGATGCTTCACAGTTTCGGCAGCACCACAAAAATGACATTGATTAGATTCTATCCAATTATTTTTAATCGGTCGTTGTTTAGTAAGAATTCTTTTATTTGACAAGAGCCACATAAAAACCCTTAGGAGGAATAGGTATTTTCCACCAGATAGCATACTTATCAGCTTGGACTCCTCTAAACTAAAAAAAAAAGCATATGAAAAATGTAAAGTAAACTGATTAGAAGAATTCCATTTCGAAGATATTCTATCTTGTGCATGAGTAAAGGCTGTTATACTAATTAATCTCAAAATTTCATTCCATTCAGCTGCCAAGACCCCTAACAAGTGTCTTCGAAAGTGAACTACATCACCGTGTGAGCTAAGTACTGCATTCACAGGAATATGAGTGTAGGCATAAGACATAAAGTTGAGAATAACTAATAACTAGAGTACACTAGTCCACCCAAATATCATTCCGGAAGGAAACTTGACTACCACTGGTTTCATTTCTTGTTCAATCGATTGGTTTTAATGCTTGTCATCTTGTTTGTGCCCGTTGTTCGATTGGTTTGATTGGAGTGGGAATTTTGGGGTATTTTGATGGGTATTTACGGTTAATTGGATTGGATTGGTTATTTTAGGTTACATCAACCTTGTCACCAACTTCAGATTATAATATTTTGCGGTTAATTGGATTGGATTGGTTATTTAAGGTTCCTAAAATAATTATGAGTAGTATATGAAACACATGGAACGGGTGGTTCAGTGTGGGTCCTTTGCATGCTTCAAATTATGTCGGTTACTTATCCATTCATCATTAAAATATGATTGAAATTAAGAGGCGGTAACAACTTCTAATATAATTATATTGAAAATATTAGAGTTAACTCAAAACAAGTAATAAATTTTCATCTGCTACAGGGATTCTATTCATTTTAATTTTATTGGACTGCTTTAATTAATTGGTTATCTTATCTTTGTCTAGAGTAAGTTGGTGTGAATTCTACTACGGTAGAGGATCTACAATCATTAGCTCTGGTTCACAGGCAAGTAGTGAGGGGATTGAGTTTCACTCTTGAGAGATAGCCAGATAGTTAAGAGAGCTACCCGTAGCAGTCGTAAGGTAAGGCCCCCCAATAAGAGTTCAGTCGTAAGTCCGCCCATTCAACCATTTCTCTGGGAATTGCATACAAAAGGAAAAGGTAGTTGATCGATTCCGCCCTTTAGCTTGGCACGTTGATGGAATAAGTGCTCTTCTGCAGCCGCTCAGCTTGAGAGTTTCGTACTGACAGATCGAAATTACATAAACTTTTTTGGAGTCTGGGGACCGACAGAAGTCAAGGAAAAGTGCGCTGTTTAGTTTCCCCTACCCCTCTTCTCTCTTCCACATTATTGGGAGGTTTTGATCGGTTGCTAATTCCTTCTCCATCTCTGGTCCAGGTTTCTTCTAGTACTAGATTTATGTAACTTCGTTGAAACTATGCAAATCATGACAGATGAGTATAGTTAGGAAGAGTTTATACTCAATGAAGTTTTGTGAACTCAATATAAAATAACAATTGCATTAACTAAAGATTTTGTAAATCCGAACTTCTTTATGGGAAATTCCATAGGCAAATTGCCAATATTAAATTATTAAAAGACACAAATAGATGGTTAAATTGAATAAATGGAAATAAACTCAAATCTCCAAAATTCACTATTTGTCACTCTTACCTTTGCACCTGCAATTATTCTATGAAAGATGGTAAAAAAAAAAAAAAAGGCAAAACTGCTAGAAAATAATTAAACATGAAGGAAATGCTATGGCATGAGGATAAGAATTCATTTAGCCCAATATCAATTAGTTGGTGGTTCATACGGATTCACCTTTGACTCAATTAGGCCGAAGTTCTCTGGCGGCCAGAACTATAAAAAAGAAAGAAGGCAAAAGATAAATCAATAAATAAATTTCATAAAATAAAAATATATAAAGCAATTAATAAAATAAGAACGTGATAAATTTTGAAAAACTACAAGTTGGTAAATAGGTATTTACATGCAAGCCCTTAAGAGCCTCTGAGCATTTGCATACAAAGCCGAAAGAAAGGCGATTTTTTTTTATTTTTTACTTTTGAATGGACAAAAAACCTAAACATCCTTTACTTTATAAGCATCAGGACTACATGATTCACAGGCAACGGATCAACACTTACACAGGTATTAGAACCTTAGAAATGTCAACAAATATGTAATCTAGAGTGAACTACAGCAAAGTTGAGCAACAGCAGCACATAAAAATATTAATAATGATTAAAAAAAATATATACTCACCCGGCAAAAGATTGTGCCTTCAACAAGGCCCCGAGGAACAGGCCCAAAGTTTCTTGAATCATTAGAAGAATGGATGTAATCTCCCTGTACCCATATATGCCCTTCCGGCACCTTATAGAAAAACAGCAGTTTAGAAAAACCATCATGGACAAAATGGTAAATAAGATTCCTACTTGCAAGTCAGAAGACACTATACTCGATCACAGCCATTATTTGAAACAGTATTTCAGACCTAGCTTTTTGGAACTAGAGAACATCAGTAACAAATTGCATGAACCTGGTTGTAATTAGTACGTATCAAAACCAAATATGCAGATCAGAAAGGTGTGGTATAAGATGGCAGGATATATCAGGAGAGTAATTTTAAACACTGCAAGCTATTAGACCAGAAATTTAGTTTGCCTAATAAGACCCAGTGAAATCCAAATTCGACAACATTATTCATAGGCAGAGTGTTGTACCATAACAGTACGATTGATAAGGCTCATCAGTAACAAATTGACACGAACCTGGTTGTACTTTGTACATATCAAAACTATATATGCAGATCAGAAAGGTGTGGTATAAGATGGCAGGGTATATCAGGAGAGTAATTTTAAACACAGCAAGCTATTAGACCAGAAATTTAATTTGCCTAATAAGACCCAGTGAAATCCAAGTTCAACAACATTATTCATAGGCAGAGAGTTGTACCATAACAGTCTTAGTTGTGTTGCTATTGGCAGGGTCAACCAGATAGGTGACCATTTCTCCCTCAACCCCTAAAACCCTTTTGACAATGTGTTTTCTAGGGTTTTCTGGTGAGCGCATCAGCACCACATCTCCTTTATTGAGTTGGCCCCACCACGTAGGAACCTTGTTCACCACAACTAAGTCTCCTGTCAGGTTAAATGTCGGCAACATGCTGGGACCCATCGGCTGACCACATTTAGACAACTATATGTCAAGAGCAATAGTCCATAGAATATATATTTCACATCAAATCTATTTTTTTTTATTTAATATTACATACCCGTCATTCACCTTTATTATAATGGTTATTTTTTAATACGTTATAATGTTTTCTTATAACCATGTTTTTTCCAATATGTTTCTCTCTAAGCATTATACATTTTGTCACCCAGCATCAAAAAATCAGGTCCAGGTCCTTGGGATTTCTGAAGTCAAAAGTTTTCTTGAGGTTCCTAGATCCGACCAAGTGTCAACCCCTTCGATATTTAATTTTATTTAAATATTATTTATTTTCACCCATAAAAGAAAGCATAAAGTTACACATTTTAATTAAATAATTTCTCTTGGAGTTTTGCCATTTTAAAAGGAAGTCCACCCTTGTTGTTTAATAATTGAAATCAACAGAAAATAAGATTAGTCAATAAGTCATGGTAATATTAACTGAATTGAATTGATCATTTAATTCCAATCATAAGGTCTTCAAGTCTGTAACCAAAAATGAATCAATGCGCATCTCTGTAATTGGGTTGAAGCAGTACTGATACATATATAGTCACACAACTATAATTTATGTGAATGATATGGTTATTATATATACAGGAAGAGATGTGAGATCCAAAGCAAGTACAGTACACATGTGGGTCACATCAGTATTATGATATCCATTGCAAGAAAGTGAAAAACGAAATCAGTGAATACTGACTAATCCTTGTTTTGCACATCCTTACAATAAAATTGCACCATTGCATATAAATGCACAAGATCAGTGAATGCCAAACTTTCCAGCAAAATTGTACTGGTAAATGTCATTTTCTAATTCACAGCAATATCATTTGACAAGGTATTTAGTGATATACAATTATAAATTTACAAGTTTTTTTATTAAGATCTTTCTTAGACTGCAAGAAATCTGTTAAAACATCTGTTGCAACATCTGAATTTTTGTTTTAATTAAATTCATGTTCATGTAGGGTACTATCCGAGTGGTATATCTATTTACCCAAACAGCATGCATACAGAGTCTGTTCAATCTCCATCCGAAATAACAATACAAAAATACGGATACGGTATCACTACAACCCAATCCACATTCGCCTTCGTTCCTATCCCTAGACGAGACCCGACCTGAATCATTGTGGGAGGGAGAGAGAACGAGAGAGAGAGAGAGAGGGGCGTACGATAGTAATATTCACGAGGTAAGAGCGGATGACTTGGAAGGCGCAAAGACCTTTCACGGTGAAGGAAAAATTGGAGTAGGTCGCCGCCGCCGAGCTCCGCCACGGCAGCTCAATCAGCCGCCTCCCCAGCGACCCCATCGTCTCGTCCCCCGCCGACTCACGCTCTCAGTATCCGAGCCGCCTCTTATCCTAAACCTTTTTTACTTGCTCTTCCCAGTCGACTCCGAGATGTACGGCACGTCGAAGCAGAAACCTTTTTTTGCTCTTCCCAAATTATCCCAATTGGGTAAGAACTAAGAAGACTGTTAAAGCACAAATAAGCCCCGATCTCAAATGTATCACACCTATCAGAGAATATCTCGGAATTCATAGAGCCGTCAGCGGCAGGAATTCGCATCCTCTCCGGTACCGTAAAAGGGAATTTTAGAATTTGTGGATCTGAACCGTTCTTTTAACATTGCACGACTCTCAAAGCCCAAATAATACTGCCCGTGATCTGAAATAGACGGTCTGGATATTCAGAGACGGTTCGATGGGTTCTGTACTGGAGAGGATCTTCATTTAACCCCTCCTCTTATTGCAGAGGCCCATGGATCGAATTTGACTAGGGTTGGGCTTTTGTGAGCCCTTGTACAGTTCTACGTTCTAACAGGTGTTAGGGTTTTTGTGCAATGTTTCACAAGATACTTGACTTTGTTATACATACTTACATGTACACAGCATTTCTCACGCTTTAAATCTAACATTTATATATTCAGATCTTGCACTATATGTCTTGTTGTTACAATTGATTATTGCCATGAAGAAATGAAATATTGTTGGTACTTGGTGGAGCACTTCCATTAAATTAAGGCAAATTCTTCTATGGGCATAAGGACCTATTTGTAAAATGAGCATATTTTCATTTTTAAAGTTCAAACAATCGATCCGACCGTTCAACATTATCTCCATATTAGAATGTACTTGGAGGTCAAATTTTACATTTTTTTGAATTTTTTTACTATTTATTAAGATGGGTACAAAATTCAATGGTCTGAATTTGACTAGTTTTGTAAAATACTTAATAAATAGTAAAACAATTCAAAAAAATGTAAAATTTGACCTCCAAGTAGATAATGTTGAACGGTCGGATCGACTGTTTGAACTTTGAAAATAAAAATATGTTCATTTTACAAATAAGTCCTTATGCCCATAGAAGCATCCTTCTTAAATTAAACTAGTAGAGCATAATATTTTGTAAATATATGACAATCCTTGTACCAATTTGCAAACTCCGTTTGCATAAAATACCGATATTTTTATTAAAACCCCCAAAAAAAAACAAATTATCAAATCTGCTCCCACTTCAAAATTATAATTATTTCTACCCTAACCGCCCGTGGACTGGGCGGTCCACTTTTCCCACCAGACCGCCCAGCAGCCGGGCGGTCCACTTTTCAAATCTGACCGCCCAGGTGATGGGCGGTCCACTATGAAAATTTTTTTTTATAAGGTTTTATGTTTTAATTTGTTTGAATGTTTTATATTAATTGTTGTAATGATTTGTTTGAATATTTTTATATTAAATTGTTGTAATGATTTTTGAATGTTTTATATTAAATTGTTGTAATGATTTGTTTGAATGTTTTATATTAAATTGTTGTAATGATTTTTGAATGTTTTATATTAAATTGTTGTAATGATTTGTTTGAATGTTTTATATTAAATTGTATGATATATATTTATTATTTGTTGACGATTATATTTTTATAATTGACGATTATTTTTATATGTTATGTAATTGTGTAGTTTTAATATAATTGATTAGTTTTATATTAAGTTTGTTAATGTTTAAATGTTCTAAATGGTAATCTAAATAGTAAGTCTAAACAATAAAAGTAGGTAATCTAAATGGTAAGTCTAAACATGAAACATAACAGTCCAAACATGAAATATAATAATCCAAACTAAAATACTAGAAACCTATCAAACTGAAATACTAGAAACCAATCAAACTAAAAAAAATATAAAAACCCTAACGGCGACGACGAGGGCGAGGTCCGGAGAGGTCCAACCTAGTAGGTGCATGGCGCTCTCTCTGCGACGGCGGACGCCTCTGGTGAACCTCATCCACCTGCATGTCATCGTGTACGGCCTCGCGCGCCCATGGGTCCGCCCCCAGGTGTAATGCATGCTCGCCATGGATCCCCGCCTGTGTACGCAACACCCACAGATCGGCCTCCCAAGTAGGAGGATACGTGGTCGGAGGAGGTGTGCCAAATATAGCAGAGGCAAAGCCATCTGCAGTCTGTGCCCCACTCACACTGGCCTCGTCGTTGTGCTGTCTGGGCTCCATATACTGCGGTCGGTGGGAGCTAGCTGGCTCACATCCGCCCTCATCTGGAGCTAGGTCATCCAAAGAGAAACAGGCGGCGGCGGCGGCGGCAGCTTCATTCTGCATGTAAACAATGTTAAATTAAAGACATAGAAGTAACGAGTAAATTAATTAAATAATGAACTTTTGCTACCTCAGTATGCTGCACTGGAACTCCATGCTCGTTGTAGTACGCGTTCCACGCGTTGTTGTTCAACACCCATTGGTGGATCGCCCAACCCGAGTCATCATCTGCAGAAATGAAGATAAATTAATAATAATGATCTTTTGGAGAGACACTTAATAATGATCATTTGTATGACATATTATTACCTGCAGGAGGTGGCGGCATCTCCGCAGCGTAGATAGGGGCTCCAGGCTGCTCCGGATCTGGTGGTGGGGCCTTTATCTCGCGCCAATTGATGTCCTCCCCGGCATCGTGCAACATACCAACGAGGCGCCCGTCCCAGCCAGAGTCCTCAACGATCGGTGCACTGTGTTGGAGCATTTGACATCCTATCGCTCTCCAACTTCTTCTCGCCATGCACACCAAGCTGTGTGCCACTCCTCTAATAGCGGTCAAAATCTGCACACAATGTATTTTCATTATTATTATTAGAAGATGAATAAATAACTACAATTTTTTAAGCATGTCAGTTTCATTTAAACATACCGAACGAGCATGGATCGGACCGAAAGGCAAGTAAGTCCTAGATCCGTCACCCTCACCCGTGAGTCTCCGTCGAAGAGCATCACCATAGTCCCCCTGTAGATAAACCGTCGGCATGCCCCATCTCTGGTACCAGACTAAATACCGCAATCTCCAAGGCCCGACCGGCATAGGGGCATCTGGAGCTGGAGGCGGGGTCCATAAGTGAAACTGGGGTGATGCAGCACGCTGGTAATGCTCCCAGAAACGCATGCTCCAGTCGACTTTGGGCTTGTTGTGTTTAGTGCTGCAATATAAATTAATTAGTAACGTGTATGGCTGAGCAAGTAATAAAATAGGGAAACAATAAGGCAGTGGGTAGTTACCTGTGCAGCTGGGTGGTCCGCTGCTCGCCCAACTCTGGAAAATCAGGGACATAGGCATCCAAGCCAAACTGACGGGGCACTCGATCAGGATAGTGATACTCAACTATCCAGAAGCATACGCACGGCCCCCGATAAAACGAGAGAGGTCTCTGCTCTAATGTCAGCGGGCACAGAAGGCCCCGATCGTAGAACACACGATAGGGGTACCAGGTGACGCTCGCCTCGTGAAGCATCTGGAGCTGGCCCCGGACATACGAAATCCCCACGGTCCTCCCTCTGCCCGTGTCCTCGTACGTGAGGGGAGTACTCCATATGGCACCGTACCCCGGACGTCTCTCGGGGTCATCTCCCATCCATAGCCCCTCCTGAGCTGGAGGAACAGGCCGACACACCGGTAGATGTGACCAGGACCACTGCTGGAGTAGAAGAAGTGGTCCGGTAATCTGCCTGTTCGTCGCCTAAATTTTGGACATGCGATGCATTCTGGTAAATATGGAACCATAATATATGTAATAAAAAAATTAAAATATTTGTACAAACTTACCAGACAAGCATGACACAAGCCCCGGTATAAGTGAGCGAGCACGGCTCCACCCCAATTCCACCTCGACGGCCGCTGAATGTCTCTCAGCAGAGAGAGGAACATAATCGGGACCTGCGTCACCACTGGAATCGACAAACATGACGCTGCCACATAAATCCAAGACAAACGCCCTCACGTACCTGCAATATAAATTAGAAACATAAATAACTACATTTTTTGTTCAATCCATAACATATTTTAATTTGCAACTGTTTGTGATTACCTCAGAACAGCCTGCTCGTCACGTGTCTGGGGGGTGATCCTACGCCGGTGGAAGTATCTGCGGAGCGCCGCAAGACTGATGCAGTACTGTGAATACCGGTACTCCTCCTCCTCCTCTCCTTTCTTCTTCTTCTTCTTCTTTTGCAAGTCCGACGGAGCGGCCCCCAGCAGCTCCGGTATCATGTGCATCAGGTCTGGATGGTCTGAGACACCACCGATGGGGTCGCCGTCTATCCGTAAACCCCACAAGGCGCTGACATCACCTAGTGTGACTGTCATCTCCCCAACCGGAAGGTGAAATGTATGCGTCTCCGGTCGCCATCTCTCCACTAGACCGCAAACGAGGGCCTGATCAATATCACAGTGAGGCATGATGGCCAACTGATACAACCCCAGACGAAGGATGCACTGCTCCATCAATGGGTGACGGACGTATGGTATCTCGGGGGTGCGATGCCTCACTGTCATCATCGTCGTGTCCTGCATTTTACAATTATTTCAATATAAACGTCTAATTAAATAATACTATTTAAATTAGGAATACAAAACCAACGTACCTCCATAGATGCAAGTGAGACACGGTGTCTGACATGTGGGATCCACAGAAGAGGACTAAACGTGTCAGGATGGTGAGGGGGATAATCTCCAAATGGAGCATCTACACCGGACGACTCTGCACCGGATACCTCTGCACCGGATGCCTCTGCACCGGATGACTCTGCACTGGATGCAGCTGCACCGGATGCCTCAGCATCGTGATCATGTGAACTCTCCCCCGTCTCCAGAGGGCATCCCATGCACGTCCCCGTCTAGTTCTGACCATACTACATTTCAATAAACAGAATATTTTATCTTACAAATCCTGATTTATAAACCCTAACTTATAAACTCTAATTATGTCAACCCTAAACCCTAATTTAGGAATTCAACCCTAATCTAACAATTCAACCCTAAACCCTAATTTGATTCATAAACCCTAATTTAACCCCTAAATTCTAATTTAACCCCTAAACCCTAAATTAACAATTCAACCCTAAACCCTAATTTAACAATTCAATCCTAATTAACAATTCAACATAATTTAAACAATTCAACCCTAAATCCTAATTTAACAATTCAACCCTAATTTAAACAATTCAATCATAAACCCTAATTTAACAATTCAACCATAATTTAACAATTAAATCGCGACAGGAAAATCAACAACCCGCACATGATAATTAACAATTCAACCCTAATTTATAAACTTCAGTTTTGTCAACCCTAAATCCCTAAACTACAAACTCATACCGGAAACTCTAATTTTGAACAATTCAATCGTTTCGGGAAAATCAACAACCCGGACACAATAATTAACAATTCAATTCTACCAATCGTTCCAATGCCAATACAAGATACAAAATATAAATTAAAAAAATTATTTAGAAACTTACCCGAAAATAATCGGACTGTCGCCGAGATGGCCGAAATTAGGGTTCGGGTGAGAGAGGAAGAGGGAGGAAGAGAGAGAGGAAGAGAGAGAAGAGGAGAGGGAGGAAGAGGGAGGAAGAGAGAGAGAGAGAATGGCAGAAGAGAGAGAGAGAGGAAGCTCTAGAGAGAGAGAGGAAGAGAGAGAGAGAGGAAGAGAGGGAGAGGAAGAGAGGGAGAGAGAGAGGAGAGAGAGAGAGAGAGCTCTAGAGAGAGAGGAAGAGAGGGAGAGAGAGATTCGGCTGGGGTGGTGGTTCGGGCGGCGACGCGGCGGGGCGGCGACGCGGCTGGAGGCAGAGGCGAAAGAGAGGCAGATGGGAGCGGTCTGCTCCCAGCGGACCGCTTTTAAAAAAAAAAAAATTCATAGTCGACCGCCCAGCAGCTGGGCGGTCAGGTTTTAAAAGTGGACCGCCCGGGCGCTGGGCGGTCAGGTATCGAAAGTGGACCGCCCGGCTACTGGGCGGTCTGGTGGGAAAGTGGACCGCCCAGTCCACGGGCGGTTAGGGTAGAAATAATTATAATTTTGAAGTGGGAGCAGATTTGATAATTTGTTTTTTTTTGGGGGTTTTAATAAAAATATCGGCATAAAATAGGTCAGCATTTTATTAGCGATTCTAACACAAAAACCATCATGATATGGGTGAGGGGAAGTAAGGGCTAGCGGCGCCGCCGCCATCGTGGGCTGATGATGGGGCAGAATACTCGCCGGCGATGACAGTCGTCCCGTTCAATCCTCCCCTTCCTCTCCTGCGGGGCCCGGTGGCAGTGGACACCACCGACGATCCCTCATCGGGGCCGTTTGTTCTCGCTTTCCCAAACAAGAACAGCTGGAGTTCCGCTTATGGAGCTGCTCAGTCTAAAATCAGGGCGCAGTGCGAGGTCTCTCTTTCGATCTCCTTTTTCTCTTCCCATGTTAACTTCTTAAGTACACATCTTTCTCATTGTCGGAAAAGATGTCATGTGTTAATTCAATTTGAGTATCAATGGCATTTTGTTTTGCAACTGGCCGAGCTGGATGGCTCAAATACTGCCATTTAGTAAAGTTTATCAGTTGCATAAATTAAAAATATAAGAGGGCAAAACAACCAGCTCTTTGCTACTTAGTTTTAGTAGACAAGATTGACAATTGCCCCACATTGTAAGCTTCAGATTTCTTATTGTTTTGTATGACATGAATATTATCATATCTTAATTCTGTTGATGTCATATAGTGAAATCTCAGTTAATTGAAATAGAAATAAAAACAAGATTGCGATCTCACATGGTATCGGACTGGTATTGTTGAACTATTTTGCGTAGCCAGTACTGGATTTAGCTTTGTTATATCAGAGAAAAATTCAAACAAAAAAAAAATATCATTTAATTCACTTTTTTTGCCCATGCTAATCCTCTCTCTTCACAGGCTGGTGCTCGAGTCGGTTGCTCAATATCTGCCTCCAACAAATGCAAGCCCCAATGGTGGAGAGGCTTTTTTCAATCTGAACCGTTGGATCTGCGTGATAGAGAAGAGTGCGAGGAGAGAGAGATGATGGCTTGTCTTGCCTTATCCAAAGAGGCTTGTGTCAAGTTCTCAAAGGATAAGTGCCTTGTTCCATTTCTGGATGCTAGGATTGTTAAGTCAGGTTTGTTGGATAACTCTGATTTTGTATTTTGGGACCCGAAAAGAGATGGCAAGTTGTTTGGTTGTAAAATTACAGACGACGAAGTGTGTTTGAAGAACATTAGGGGGGATTTTGAAGGGAGGTATTATAGGGGAAGTGTTTTTCTGGATACTAATATTGAAAATGTAGATAGAACTCGTTTTGCCTGATTTATTAATTTGATATTAAAACATTTAAGAGAAGTTCCTCCTTTTTCATGCAAATATCCTCATTTTTGAAGAAAAAAAAATAAGAAACTTCTTGACAGTTTTGACTGGTTTGCAATTTTCAAATTTTTTTGAATCTGCTGAGGTGATAATTATGAATACTTGCATGGACTGAGTTTTAGAAATGAAAAAAAAAATGATTTTTTTTTTTTGGTGGAAAGGCTCGTAGGCAATTATTTTAACGTCGTGTGATATAGTACAGGACATGCTGGAAGCTTGAACATATCTCCCCTTTAAAACCACACTATATATCTTCTGAACTAGTAGCACAGGTGTTGTACCTCATGAACTACACCATATACCCCTGACACCATTAACATAGTATGATACAGTATAGGAAATGCTGCAGTACATGTAGCAGCAAGCTTGAACATATCTACCCTTTAAAACCACACTATATATCTTCTGAACTAGCAGCACAGGTGTTGTACCTCATGAACTGCACCATATACCCCCCTGATACCAGATGTTACATACTAGCCCAATTTACAAAGCAACCAAATATGCCCAACATCTGTATGCAAGACCTGAGACACGGTTGGACATTATATTACATGAAAACCTTATGCATCTGAATATAATACACAAGCTACATATACATTTACCTGACCTTCCTGTATAAACCTTGCAATTTATCTATCTCCAAAAACAGCAATATACCTGAGGAACCAGCACTATACCCAAAAGACCATAGCAGCTGACAAAGCCATATATCCTGAAAAACATAGGAGCTCACGGTTTCATCATTCCTGATCAGTATAACCTGAGGTATCCTCAGTTAGGATGGTCAATAAGTGCAACCAACATAACTGAAAGCTTGAATTTGAGCAATGCTTGCTAAGTGGTGTGCCTCAACATTTGTTTTACAATGCCATGTCGGATCGCTGCTCGAATTGACTATTGTTATTATGTCGCATAACTGTCAGGTATTGTAGTGACGAGCTATTCATTATAGCGATGATTGTGGTCTGCTATAGCAACTGTAGATGTACATATTCTTTTGTTCATATTTACAATCTTAGGTATTTAAGAGCCGAAAAGACTATAACACAAGTCTATCTGAATTCATATCACTAAGGTAACAGAATATTTCTGTTTAGATCCAGACTGTCCGATTAGAATGTGTATGAATATTAAAGGGAACTTGTGCATTCCACCTTTGACCGGATTGGCTCAGATTCTGATTGGATGGTCTGGATCAAAACAGAAATATTATGGTACCTCAGAATATGAACTCAGTATATCTAACTTACTAAAACATTGTGCATAATTTATGTAAAACTTCCCTCTCTCTCTCTCTCTACTCCCCCCTTTCTATCAAACCATGTAAAACTTATCTTGATCTAGATTTTCAATTAAGACTTTGCAGCCTGTATTGAAAAAAAAAAGTGGACTTCTGAAATCAGGACCGGTCCAAAATCAGACCAGAAGGACTGAATTAATAATCTGTCAGATATCTTGATTCATGGCATCACTAATGAATGGCTTTCAATATAATTATTAATGATCATATCTATCTATGGGCGTACATCCCCAAGTATCGAGTATTGCAGCTTGTAATTATTTAATAATAAACAAAAATGGGGAAAAATGGGAAGGTGTGTCATGCCATCAGTAGTCTCTCTGTGTACAAAAGCATGAATGATCAAGAAAAAGCCAAACCATATATATTAAAAATCTTCATTCTGTAGTTGCTCAAGTATCTCTTTATATTGTTGCTTATTCAAAACAACACTAACTTCATTTGATTCATTTTTATATTTTTAACTATACATCATTAATTACTATGTTTATAAATGAGAGTTTATAAATTTGAGCAAGCCTAAAAAGATTGACAAAAAAATTTTAAGAAAGTAGGTTTAAACTTTGCAAAAACACGTGTTTGATAAGTTTAAAATTTATTAAACAGTTGAAACTGGATTGACTTCAAACGAGGAATTTAAACAGTTGAAACTATTGAATCTCGTACTTCTCAAGTGATATGTTTTCATATAAAAAATTTAAAATTTAAAATTTATTTAGTATAAAGTCAAGCCGTATAAAAAAGATTTATAAGTTAATTTTAATATATTTATTTTCATCATTTTATATCTTTTAACCTCATACTAAAATAATTCGAGAATATATACATTTTATATATAAAGTAGATTAATTTCAACGGCTTTTGATTCTTAATTTGAAATCAATTTGTTAGGTTTTTAAGGTTAAGGCCACTTAGCTCTACATGATCTTAAGAACATCCACTTGAATCATTGAGCACTAAATAAATTATGATAACCAATATATAAAATCAACATCTTATAGAAAGAAAGAAAAAAACAAGGAGAAATAATCGCGAAATTAGTGTTACCATTTACCATTAAGTTAAAAAATTTGCTAGTGCACGCCTACATGTCAATATTGGGGAATCAGATCAGCTGAAATTCCGAAACCAATGAACAGTAATCAATCTGAATCCAGCCATCGAATTTTTTCCGATAACGCATCTCGAAACAGCTGTTTTTTTCTTGCACGCATCTCAGAACAATTCGGCGGCTAAATTCAGATTACAGGGATTTCAGGAATACTGTTACCGGTCTCGAATTTCAGCAGATGCGCTTCCCAATACTGGGACCTCTCTTCTCATTAAGCTAATATTGAAAATTAGTGTTCCAACTTACCGATGCTTCCTCTTGTTTTCCCTCTGAGACATTTTTTCTTCTCATTAAGCTAATATTGAAAATTAGTGTTCCAACTTACCGATGCTTCCTCTTGTTTTCCCTCTGAGACATTTTTTCTTCTCTATGATCCTAATTTCCCTCTACGCTCTATAAATTGAGCACAATGGCAAGGAAATGGTTTTTGTTCAAATGTGGTTGTTATTACAAGGAAAACAGCCACATGATTTATTATTTATCAAATAAGAGCTCTTCAATTGTTGAGCATTTTCTGATGCTTTTTGCAATTGTTGCAAGTGTTGCAGCAGAGCCGAAGCTCTCGACCCCTCAGCCTTCCTATGCACGTTAGCCATTCGTTTCATCAGTTTCTCTTCCAAACTTGATCTCATTTTCTGTATCTTAACCTGACAAATATTTTATATCTATTATTAAGTTCTGACAATATCAATAATCAAATATATATATATAATTGATGCCATAATTCTGGAATCACATCCATCTTGTGATTTTTGGAATACTTTCAAAGTATTTTGTTTTAAACCACTCAAATATTCTGATATTTAAGCATGGTGGCAGTGTTTAATATGCAGTGCATTGGAGGGAAAACCACATTAGGTTATTGGCATGAGTTTCAAACACGCATGCCATACCAATACTTCTTTCCCAATCTCAAGATAGAAGTTCAAAAAGAAAATGCTTTGTTTATAAAAGAACCTTACTAAGCTCATTTCTCAAGGAATAGCACATGGCTTAGAGAATAACAATTCCAACTCATGGCTTCGGAACAGGGTATAATGTAGATTAAGGATGCCAAGCATATAGTAAATTAGAAAAGTTGAAATTTTAGCACAATGTCAAGACAAGCCCACCTAACTCCTCGAAGCCATTTTATTAACCAGTATGGTCAAATGAAAATCAGCTTTTCAGAAGGCATGCATGTATAAAAAGAAGATTTTTATATTTGAAGGTTAGAACTTAGAACTACTGTCAGTACATAAAAATATATCAGTTTCAGGGCTCAAGGCTGCATAAACTTGTGATTACGTAATGCAGCATGCACTCTAACTATCTTAGTAGTTTGGAAATTTTTTTACTTCTATTGTTTCATTTCTTTCAACAATATTGATATGTTACGCCGAAATCACAAGTCAAGAGGATTTTGATTGTTCAAGTTATCACGAGAAAAGGTATTTGTCTATTATTCCAATGGACCAAGATAGAAAAGACATTTTTTGAACTAATGCAAGCATTTGTGCAACTTTTTCCTCAAAGCTAAAAAATCATAAATAGGCAATTGAGTGTTGTACCTCGAGCTTTCTAGACTGTGCCTCAGCTTTAGCGCTCTCTAAGTTTACCCAGGCTTGAATCTTTGCCTCTTCTCTTTGAAACCTAATCAATTAAAAGAAAACACACAAAAGATCCTCCTCAATTCAAATAAATATAAAATTAGGTCAAAAATTCAATGTACTAGATGCTAGTTGAAGTAAATTACACATAGTATTACATTAAGACACTAAATGTCATCGGAGATTGGACAGACGGTCCTTCCAAGCTCACATTTTGATATATAAACATTTCAAATTATTTTTCCAATATCAAATTTCAACTTGCTGAATTTAGCCGTGGTCAAATCTCCCATACGGGTAAACATTTTTGACAGAACAGTGTTTTATTCATGCAGCGCACGAGTCATATGCAGAGCAGTTTTGGCTCTATTGTTCGTGCGCTGCATGAATTAAAAAACTGCTCTGTCAAAATCTTCACCCCTCCCATACCTGTTGACACTATAGTACCAGCTAAGACTGGTAAAGTGAGAACCTGTTCCTACCAGTACATGATCCCTATAGTAATTCCAAACACAGGCAGACAAACAAATGCACACAAAACTAAAGAAAATAAAAAAAATATTGCTTCTGACCTAATACAACTCTTAGATTTCTCCTCTTCCTCCCACACACAACCCGTCGACTCAATTATGCTTTTATTCTCACAACTCATTTCAAAGTGTCTTAGGCTCTTTGAAACCTCCTCTTCTTCCTCTTCTTTTGAGGTCCAATTCAGATCAAATTTGACAAAGTCAAAATCCTTCAAATCAGGAGCATTGACAAGGCTGGGATTGCACGGATCCAACGGCCCAGATCGGCCTTCTGGTGTGTTGTACCTGACTGGTGATGTGCTTATAATTGGAGTTGGGCATCGGGATGTTTTTGAGCTGACAAGTGGGGTCGTCTCAGTGCCAACATCTCTTCTGTTGAGTTCTTTGCTCGGTACAATTTGAAGGTTATTAAAGAGAAATTCTCCTTTTGCGAGCTTGGTCGACTGCAAATTGGAAGGCAGTTCCTCGGTGCTTTCTGTAAATTTATCTGTATGGAATGAAGATTGATTTATATAGTTTACTAGGAGGGTTCTTTTTTCTTCCATCGGGGCCATGAAAGCGGGAATTGAATTGTGTTATGTTTGTAATTTGAAATAGATGCTCTGGGTTGGTAATTTTGCTTAATGAGAGCATTTCAAGAAAATCTTAAAATAAAAAAGAACAACAAATTATATACACAAAAATGTACTGAAGAAAAGGAGCAGAAAAAAGTTTATTTAAACATAATAAATTGTAGGAGAAAATAATAAGGATTTCAGATAGAAAATGGAATAAAGAAACAAAAAATTGAGAATTTCAATTGAACTACAATTCCTAACTCAATAACCGAAACCTTATTAATAAGGTATGGAAGTTGAAAATAAAATGAAATTAAGAAACAAAACAATTCAACTTTGTAAAAAATTTACCCTTTAAGAAAACTTCTCCGGAGGCACCACTCCCAACTCTCACAGGCTTTTCAACAAGCACCTTATCTGAACCCAAAAAGCTCCCACCTTTCTTCTCCAATCCACCATTTAACCTAGAAACCCTCAATGTATCTTGCGTTTTAACCCCATGTAGAGGTGAATCATGGCAAGAGCCAGTACCAACAAGCCATTTCTCAGCATCTTCCCATTTCGAAGGCACACTCTTTCTGTACAAATGGTTGGGGCTAAAACTAAAGAACAACGGTCTTCCTGGCGTGGTGGGCCCCTCAGTTCTCTTATTTGAGCCTTCTTCGCTCCTCATTTGAGCTGAGGTGGAAGCCATGGGAAGAGACCTAACAAAGTCCGAGGTCTCCTTTAGGTTGAGCTTGCACAGTGGGTCATTAAATGAGGCTAAGCCAAATGGGTCTTGCTTAGTTTCTTCTGTTGAGTTCTGTTTGTGGAAATGGTTAGAGGTGGAGAATTCAGTGCAAAATAGAAAGCTTGGTAGAGTAAGTTGGAGAAACAGTTGCGGGTTGGAGAAAAGTTGACGACTTGGCCTCCATTAGAGTGCAATTGAAACTTTCACCTTTCACCTTGCCTTTTCTAAGCTCAGTTCATAACAAATTCGTGATCTTTAGTTTGTCTTTCTAGGTTGAACGCACAATTCGGTCAAAGCCCCTCTCTCTCTCTCTGTTTTTTTTTTGATAAAAATCCTGGCAGTGGCTGCCTAGGAACTCTCTCTTTTTTTTTTTTTGAGGGAACTCTCTTTCTCTTTCTCGAAAAGAAATCTTTTACTGTCCTTTTTACTGAGTAGAATTTAATGGACGCAGGAGGTAAAAAGCTTTTGGCTTTCTCAATTTCTCTCTCTCTCTCTCTAAACAACAGATATGAACAAAAGTATCAAGTACGTAACTCACTAATTTAAGTAAAACCTGACAAAGAGGAGGTCAATTTGGGTCCGATGCCCATCGGACACAATTTGAGTTCGATGATTCTTTGACCCGATCTGCTTTAAGATTCGCGCCATCAACTTCGCATCTGTTTTAAAATTCATGCACACAAATCGTAAAGCAGATCGGACCCAAGCTGTTCTCGACAAGAGGTCAATTTAGGTCCGATGCCCATGGACTATTCAATGACCGTACTTTGAGTCTATGGATTCCGTGACCGTCCGATCTTCTTTAAGATTCGCGTCCGCTTCCAGGCTTCTAGCTGTCCCTTCAATATAGGCTTTAATAATTATAGAGCACCAAAACTAATTCCAGGCTTATAGGCTATAGCTGTCCCTTCAATATAGGCTTTTAATATTATTTTTTTTTTTCTCCCTGAGGTAGTACGTAAAGAATCCTCTGAGACTGGTACGCATTTTTGTTAGGGTTTACCAAGAATCCGACATATGGGACCCACACTACTGTTACTCTCCCAAGTCACAAGATCTATACCATGCTTTGAGCATTGGCAACAGAGTCCGAATCTGCTGCGATTCCGAGATGGATCGCAGGATTCTAAAATTTGGAGATTAACGGTTCAAACTTTTCTGTTCACGGATCTCAGAAATGTTCTTGAAAAAACAAATTTTCATGCACGCATCTCGAGAAAGACCAATAGTTGAGATGGGATCGCAGGGTCCTGTGATTCCCCGAGAATCACAGCAGATTTATTTTCTTGGCAACGAGTCCGAATCTGCTGCGATTCCGAGATGGATCGCAGGATCCTAAAATTCTGAGATCAACGGTTCAAACTTTTCTGTTCACGGATCTCGGAAACGTTCTTGAAAAAGCAAATTTTCATGCACGCATCTCGAGAAATATCAACAGTTGAGATTGGATCGCAGGATTCTGTGATTCCCCGAGAATCACAGCAGATTTATTTTCTTGGCAACGAGTTCGAATCTGTTGCAATTCCGAGATGGATCGCAGGATCCTAAAATTTCGAGATCAACAGTTCAAACTTTTCTGTTCACGGATCTCGAAAACGTTCTTGAAAAAACAAATTTTCATGCACACATCTCGAAAAAGACCAACAATCGCAGGGTCGTGTGATTCCCCGAGAATCAACAATTGCGCTCACATCCGGAGAAGCCTTATTGGATCTTAAATATTGTCAGGGTTAGACACGTGACTTCCCGTAGCTTTAGTGGGGCGAATCCGTATCCTCTGAGTTGACTAAATTTTGACTTTAGATCCAGACCGTCCGAAATAAATCCGCGCGAATTATTAAAGAATCCAGTGCATTACAGGCGGGGACCGGATTGGTCCGGGTTCTGATCGGACGGTCCAGAGCTAAACTCAAAATTTATGTTAACTCAGACGTTCCGGACCCGGTGGAGGCGGGGAGCCCCCTTATTTTTTTTTTTTTGAGAGTGCTTACTATTTTTTCGAGGAAGGAGATGAAGTTGTTTTTGTACGGTACAAGTGGGCCGGGCTTTCATTTGTTGGGTCTCTTCAAGGGAGAGAAAAGTTATAATAGTATCATGAGCAGAACTAGGTGAGCTGTGCTCATCAACGGGTTTGGTGAGCACACCTCTAAAAAACGGATTTTCAAAGTTTAAATAGTTGATTCGAACCTTCCAACGTGTTCTTCATATTAATATGTGCTTGGAGACCAAATTTTACATTTTTTGGAAATTTTTTACTATTTTTTCCGAGCCCTTGAAAAATCAGTGTTTTTTGAATTTTTTTTTTATTTAATTAAAAGCTGTGATTTTCAAGGGCTCGGAAAAAATAGTAAAAAATTTCCAAAAAATGTAAAATTTGGTCTCCAAGCACATATTAATATGAAGAACACGTTGGAAGGTTCGAATCGACTATTTGAACTTTGAAAACCCGTTTTTTGGAGGTGTTCACCCTAGTTCTACTCTAGTATCATAGTATGTGGGTAGTCACTAGTCACTAGTCAGGATAAAATAAATTATTATTAATTTAATATTATTTTATATAAATTATTAAATTATTATCAAATAATTTTCATTGGAAGCGGAATTATTAAGTTGACCATAAATCAAAATCAAGAAAATTATTAGAAATCGGCCGAATCAGATTGAAAACTCGAATTTTGTCAAAAAACTATTAAAATAAAAATAAAATCTAAAGCATTGAAGTATTAATTTTATTTTGAAGCATAATTCACAATTATTTTTGAACAGTTAAACCTCATAAAATAATTTACTGCATTACATTAAATTTCAGCATGTTACTTTGTAAAACAATTTAGTTTATTCCTTTGAAAAAAAAGTAACAGGTTTATTGTGGTTCCACTATCCGACCATTCTTAATCACCCTGTTTTTGTCGTTATATTTTGAAATAGACCGATGAAAAACTCTACCAAATTTGGTGATTCGACCGATTTCATTGATTGAGAGCTTTGACTCAGTCAGATGTAGACAAAACTCAAATTTAGAGGTAGGCAAAATCTAGATCCAAGCTAACTATATACGAATTTGGTACTAATTTTCAAAATTCAGAGGTAGTCAGCTGCCTACCTCTATGTATGATATACATTTCTTCATTTGCTACAATATGTTGTTCTTCTGATCTTTTATATCGTAATCGTAAAATATAATTTAATACTAGTGATATAGAAAATTATAGTGTGATTTAGAAATTATATTCTATCATGGATTGGTTTTTAATTATGACTATTAAATGTTTATGGAAAGATTATTAAATATATACATTGCTTGATGTTTATACATTACTGTTGATCAGTTCATATTGACTGTTTAAATTTTAAAAACAGAAAAAATAATATGAGATACGATGAAACATGAGGCATTTAACCCTAAAAAAACATTTAACAAATATAAAAGACTTCATATAATGTCACATAAAAGACAAAATTATATACAGATTTTTTTAATGAAAATTGATGATTAAAAAAAAATAATATAATTTAATAAGGGCAACAATATTAAAATAAAAAATATTTAACATATACGCTGCATCAAAACAAATAACTGTTAATATCTACACCCCGAAATCCGGGAATTTTTTTTATAAACCATAATTAAATTTTTTATTATTTTACGAAACCAAATGAGTACTTTTTCTTTTACAAAAACCATAAGAACCGAAATGTCATTTTGGTCCATTATTTTTTTTTATTCCGGACCGAAATGGCATTTCGGTCCGGTTCTCTTATTGGATTTTCTGTGGTACGGGTTTTACAAGTTTTCACATGAGCCGCTACAGAAAATTCAAAAAGGAGACATTTCGGTCCGGAATAAAAAAAAAATAACGGACCGAAATGCCATTTTGGTTCTTATGATTTTTATAAAAAAAAAAATAATCATAATGATTTCGTAAAAATATTTTTTTAATGGTTTATAAAAAAAATTCGAAATCCGGATCCCAGCAACAAATCACAAGTTCTCAGGTGATTTATGAACATAGAATAAGATTCTAATCACTAGCCGAGAGATGGGTCCGCCTAACTTTTAGTTTTATGATCTGACAACTGACGCAGCGCGCCTTTTGAGTGAACTCATATCACCTGAGTTAACAAAAAATTGTGTTTAGATCTGGACTGTCCGATCGTGCATTTTACCTCGGTCTGGATCGGCCGGATTCTGATCGTACAGTCCGGATATAAACATAAATATATTGTTACCTCAGAGAACACATGGCTATGAAGGGTCATGCCCGACTTGGGCAAGCCCTCCCATCCCACGCGTCGCCATAAGCTCCTCACGTGGGGTCCATCATGCAGTCTATGCTAAATGACTCACTACACAAAGAGTACCCACAGTTACGGTGACACACGAGACACCACAATTTAATGAACGGCTTAAATCATGCAGAGCAGAACCAGAATTAGAGAAGTCACGTCAGCAGACTAAATTAGTGGATCAACTTTCTTTTATTTTTGTATTAATTTAATTTGGTATAAATGAAACTTTAATTCAGTTTTAAAGACCTAGCCACATTTCAAGCAGATTGGTTCTACCTGGAAAAATCAAGAATAAATTATGCATAATTTTACGTTTGTGTATTAATCGTTTCATTCGATGCACTATTATAGTCGACAATTTTATTTTACTTGTTAGCATTTTGATATTAATTGGGTGATTTTCAAGCTTTCAAGCCACAACTTTTATGTGCCAACTGCCAAGCCACAAACTATATATATTTCCAGATGCAACACAGCATACATGCTATTTGAGTATTTTCAAAAGCAAATTCACATACTGTAAGAAAGCCTAAAATTCAAGTGCATTACAAAAGAAAAGGAGAAAAATACATCAAGATGCAACTGCTAGTTAGGATACCTAACAGAAAACAACAAATAATATTAAGTACATTTTCTTTAGTGTTTTCTTTCTTCATCTTGTTTAATCCTTTACATCAGTGACGCCTTCAGGAGAAATCTGGAACCTAGCTTCAGCTTCAGCAAGGCATGGAGAGCTTATCACTTTACAAATCCTCTCCTCAGCTCTTCCTTTGCGTAGTGCCAGCCTAAATACAGTTCAGATTTAATGACCTAAATCTAAATAGATAGCTCACGTCTGGTAGTAACAAAAAAAATTCTGAGTGCTTTTCATTTCCTTTTTCTTTTTCCTAGTTTGGCAGGTGTAAAAAAAAGGACACAAGAAAGTTCTTACATGGAACATTTTTCTGTTAAAATACTTTTATAAAATATCAAATCACCTTGTTGTTGAAGCATGTGCCATGATATTTCCACCAATAGGCTTGATTTGGGGCCCCGCAAACATGGCCGATCCATCCACTTGTGAAACCACTTGATTTGTGATAACCACAGCCACTCCAAACTACATAATTAATCACTATTTAATCAACATTATTAGAAATCAAATCAACAGTAACAACTGGGTCTGATGAATCCTTCAGTTAGGGATCAGACGTAATGCTAAAGTGGCAGTTATCCATCACTGGCAATTAAATTATGGTAGTACCAGTATTAGACCTGACCGAAATCGTACCTCATCCGCCAACTTCTGGAGACTCCTAAGGAACTTTGCAAGATGCATTTGCCTTGCTGAAAGTTCTCCCCTTCCTGAAAAATCTGTTCGGTACAAAGCAGTAGCACTGTCTACTATCATAAGAGCAAACCTGGGGAAGAAAAGGCATCTGATGATAAGTAACAACTCATAAAAAAGGAAATAAAACGAGTCACTTTGCTTTTCCGTACCGGGTCTCTACCATCATGGAAGCTGCCTCAAGTAACAATCTAGATTGATGGTCGGTGTTATAAGCCCTAGCATAGGCTACATTCTCTAACACATCAGCACCATTCAATCCAAATCTGTCCATGTTAACATATAATTAGTTTTTATTCAGAAGATAATTCATAGTTGAGTGTATGCTTTTGTTAAGGATTCTGTTAAATAGATATAGTACTACTTTTTGAATGACAACTGATCAAATTGAACTAAAATCGAGTACAACAAACTATAAATTTGGTACTAAATTTGCACAAGATAAATACAAGGTGCACTGTGTTACAGGGTAGAAATTAAGGGGCAAGTTAGTCAATATGTGCTAGACTTACCATTGGTTTTAGTCATCAGTTGTTATGTGTGATCATAAAAAAGACAGTTTAGTAGTAACCACGACAAATGCCGGCGGTTTCTTGCAAGTACTGTGATATAGTAAGCCTAATTTATTTAAAACACCCGTACAAATGAAATTTTTGTAATAGTAATATCCAAATCAGAAGTACCTATCAGCAATTTGTAATAATCTTTGTGGCCTAAATGTTCCTTCTGCATCAATGTAGAGTGCTTTTCCTTCACCTCCTCCTTGATCTAATGGCAGCTGGAATAAAAATTAAGCACCACATTTATAAGGAGGAATCATGAAAAAATATGTATTGACGACTGAGAATTACAATAGTAATAAACTCATACCTGACAGGTAACACACAGAGTATGGCACAACTGGGTCTTGCCAGATCTGAACTCGCCATATAATTCAGTAATTGAACCAGTCTCTATCCCTCCTGCAAAATTACAAGAGGTACAAGGTTTGAAAAAATGTTCTTAATGTATTTTTTGCAAATAACATCCTTTGTTTTACTAAATTGTACCATTTTTTGTATTTGCAACTAAATCCTAACTTTTAAATGGTGATTTGAGGTTAAAAGACAACTGGTAGAACCAGTATTAAGTCAAGCAAGGTCATCAAATTGCCCATGAACTTTTCTCATTAAAACACATGACAGCTTGAATAGCAGTTCAGTCCAACTATAAGCCCAGTAACCGACCTTTGGGAATGGAAAAAAAAAAAACACAAAATGGTAGATAATGCTAAAAGCAAAATTGTCAAAAGTTTTCAGGAAATTTTGGGTTTAGTCAATACACCTTAATTCTTACAATTAACAATCTCTAGATCACGTGCATATAATACCTTCTAGTATTTTATCAAGCTCTCTTGATCCAGATGTAATTTGAATGATCTCAAGCCTTTGTGCATGAAGCTGACTTGCACTGGTAAACCCCAAGGGCACCAGCTTAGAAGCTGCAAAGAAAGAAAAATTCAGCTAGAACTAATCCCAAAGGTGGTTAAAGAAAATGATTAAATGCAGCGACCAAAATCAAGAATGCTTAACTTCTTAATCAATTACAATATAGTTATCCTTTTTTTAGTTTTCTTAGCATCAATTTTACATCTAATTGCAATTCTGAGGTAAAATTGTAACATCAAAATGAGCTTGTACAGGCTAATACTCTAGCAGTCAATTCTCATACTAGTATCTACAGGGTATTACAAACCTGCTTCAATTATCTTGTCGACCTTTGCATCACTAATCCCTTTTATTAGTAAAAGTTCCTTCCTTGGAGAGTATGCCACCGCCTCCACTGTGCATAGACCCGCATCCTTCAGCTTTTTCACATCAACTGCAGCAATTCCAGAAGCCTTGACAATATGATAAGAAGATAATTAGTAAACTAAACCCAAAATTAAAGTTCAGAAGACAAATAAAAAAATGGAGGAAAAATTATAGAAAATGAATGACCAGAATAGCTAAAAGTTACATAACAATTAGGGTATTGAGTACCTAAGAAAAGTGCAATAAATAAAATAGTAGAGGAAAAACCCTGGATAGTGCAGAATATGTGCAATCTTGGTCACGATATAGCAAGATGGACACAAAGTTTCAGTTCTTGGTTAAGAATGAAGTACTAGAAAACCTTATCTAAGAGTTTAAGCAAGTGAAATGTGTTCTAAAGGCAAGAAATATTACGGAAAGTTGAATTCAACTAGTAAATGGGTGATTCGTAAATGAAATGCTCAATCAAGGTAAGTATTAAAAAAACTTAGTTAGGTTTAGTTAACAGTCCTTAACTATTTGCCCAAGATTGACCGAATCAAGAGAGATTGGCACAAACCCATTTCAAATCAAATAACAAAGAGCCAAATCATACACAAAATCATCGATCTTGGGTTCATACCACAATCTCGCATTAGGGTTTTAAGTTTGATTTTCGGGTGTTTGTACCTGAAGCTGCTCAACTGGGATAGGGCCTTGTTGCACGTCGTCAATTTCCTCTTGCTCCGTCACCACTTTTTGTTGCCTTTGCTGCTGTCCCGCCATGGCTGCCATAGTAGAGAAAGAAGTAGAGAGAGAAAGGGGAAAGAGGAATGGAGGGGACTGGGGAGGGGAGAACTTTTCAAAAGAACAAAAAGGCGCTAAATGGAAATTATCACTTATCAGGGCTGTAGGCTCTGAGCCTCTGAATATGCGAATAATGAGGTTTTATGGGGAGAAATGAGAGGCTTCTTACCTAAGCCACTTCCCCAGGTGGGACTGGGATGTGGGTCGGGCTTATTGGGGTACGAAGCAGATTGGGCTTTTGGTCCTTGAGGCTTAATTATTTTGGGCTTTACTGGATCTAATGGATCTGACCCAAATTCAACCGCATGAAAACCCAACTCCTTTCGTCTTGCCTTGCTTCTCAAGCAGAAGAAAGAGCAAAAGCAGAGCAGCCGATCCCTTTAACTCTTACCCCTCTCTCTCTCTCTCTCTCTCTCTCTCTACCTCGCGATCGTTCAAACTAGTACTTTCTAAAGATGTTTCTCACCAGGTACTGAGATTCGTGAATTTTCTTTTTCTCTTAGTTCGATCTAGATGCATTCCATCACTTCTTAATCTGATTTGTGCATTTTCGCTCTAATTTTTGTCACTCTCGTTGGTTTAAAGGACGGAGTATGACAGAGGAGTCAACACTTTCTCTCCTGAAGGGAGGCTCTTTCAGGTCGAGTACGCCATTGAGGCCATTAAGGTACCAAATTCGACCTTTTTTAGTTTATTCGGGTCAAATTTTGAGCTACTTCTTTGGGTTTTGTCAGAAACATTGCATCTTTAGTTTCAGAAATCTTGTTTATTCAATTGTTGTTTTGCCTACTGTATCAGCTGGGTTCAACTGCAATTGGATTGAAGACTAAGGAGGGAGTAGTGCTAGCAGTTGAGAAGCGTGTAACCTCACCCCTTTTGGTACTTGAAAGACCTTTGTTTTCTTATATTATACTGATTATTGGAATTGTAAATCATAGGATCCATTCAAGCTTGGCACTTGCCCTTATAATTTTGCGTGGAGTATCCAAATTTTGTTTGTTAGTGCTTGTATCTTTGAACAACCAATTTTATCTCGAAAGTAACAAATGAAAGTAAAATGGAGAGTTCTTTCATTAAGTCAGATTTGATTTTTTTAAGCATCCAAGTTTAACCATTTAGGCACGTATTTTTTGTTTTCTAACTAGATGTTTGCCAATTATCTTCCCTTACAGTACGAAAGTAAAATGGGTGAAATGGTTTCGGAATTTTTTTTCACATCTGTGTACTTCTTAAACCCTGTGGGCATGTTACCTTTTTCGTAAGGTACAATATGACAATATGCAATTGCATTGTTTAATACATTTAGGAGCCAAGTAGCGTGGAGAAAATAATGGAGATCGACGAGCACATAGGCTGTGCCATGAGTGGCCTCATAGCCGATGCTAGAACCCTTGTTGAACATGCTCGTGTTGAAACCCAGGTCTATTTTTTATTTCTTCTGTTTGACATATTCTATGTAGTTGCTTCTTTTATACCAATTCACTAGTTTAACAATTTCGTTCGGAGATCTCAACAGGCTTGGTCAGGTTGGGGTTCTCCCATGCCAGTACTTGGCCCTCAATAGTTGATGGTACATGCTGGTTGGGTCAGAATTGAAACTAGCATTTTTTTTAATGTTACCCGGATATAACTTGACTCAATTTCATCTTGTTTTGGAAAATAAGTTAAAAGGGAGCATCAGAAATACCTATTGATTAATATGTTGGTCTCAGTTCCATCAGTTAGTGCTGTATGGGCCAGTACCATTTCACCTGCAATGTTCTTATCTAGGGTTAAGGACTTTTGGTGCCAGTGTGGTCTATGGTTTGGATAAATATAGGTTAGTATATTAAATCATTCAAAATGTTCATTAAAATGTCTCTAGTCAGAAGAATAATTAGTTAATGATCCGTGCACAAATCATGGAGATTCTATTCTATTTTGACCATTGTAATGTGAACAAAATGTTTAAGATAAACTGTACTCATACAAACCTCATTTTTAATCAGAATCATAGGTTTTCGTATGGTGAGCCAATGACAGTGGAATCCAGTACACAAGCTATTTGCGATCTTGCTCTTCGCTTCGGTGAAGGAGAAGAAGAGACCATGGTGAGAATAGTTTTTTTTTTTGTGGGGGGACTTCGCAACTACAGGCTCTCTTTTATTATCTGAAAAAGATTTTCTATTTAATTGAATTTTGCAATTATTCGTTACTGCTGGTTGATATCATGTATTTGGAGGCTAATATATGTTAATTTAAAAGAAATGAGCATGCACTCTTAAATTGACCTTTTTGAGCTTAGTTTTAAGTACTTCTGCAAATGATGAAAAGGGAGTTGTTTATGCAATTTCTTTTCAAGAGGTTTTGCAAGATCCTTTTACAGCATATTTGCTTGCTTTAGTTAAGTTCAATAAACCCAAGTACTAGTATGTCACCTAGTACCAAGCCAAACTGATGTGGACTTGTGAATTTAATCTTTCTTTTTACGCTATCAGTCTTTTCTGTATATATTAAGTTGGTGCCAGATTCAACCTTTTTAATCTCAAATAAAGAAATTCAGTAGAATTTTTTGAAATATGTAGAAGTGAGAAATATATTAATTTTCTAACTGGCTAGTTGACATTGTTTGTACTTTGTAGTCACGTCCATTTGGAGTTTCTCTTCTCATTGCGGGTCATGATGAGCATGGACCCAGTTTGTAAGTATCCAACCACATTTTGCTTACTTTAAATTGGTATCTACTCAATTACATCTTTTATGTCTGTCAAGACATAAAGGACCTTCTCCTTTCTTCTACAACTACAAGTTTTGTTTGCTGTAATTTTTGTGTTCCTAGTACTGAAGCAGCAAAACAAAAAAGAATTTGCATTTTTTTTTTGTCTAAGTCTGTACTCGTAGGTTTTGTCTTGATTTTGGTGTGGCACCGGTTTGCTTTTATGATTTTGCGCCGTCAGTCAATGCCAAAGAAGCTTAAAGCTGTCTGGCCACTAAAACGCATTTATTTGTGAATATTCATTTGCTTGTTACTGTTTTTTCTTAGGTACTATACGGATCCATCTGGTACCTTCTGGCAATGCAATGCAAAAGCAATCGGCTCTGGATCTGAAGGGGCTGATACCTCTCTCCAAGAGCAGTTCAATAAGGTACTGTTATATCACCTTAACTTGATTACTCGTTTTCTTACTCTTTCCTTTTTCTGGTACATTCCAATTTTATTCTCTATTTGATGGGGGCAGTTTAGGTATTAATTGAAAAATATATTTTCCTTTCGGGCCAGGACCTGACCCTTCAAGAGGCAGAAACCATAGCTCTCTCCATTCTCAAGCAAGTCATGGAGGAAAAGGTAAACCTATGTCATGTTCTACATTTATTTTGAACTTTTGTTTAATCTGAAGCTTCTATGTTTTTTTAATCATCTTTTTCTTTTTCTGTTTTATCAGGTGACCCCTAACAATGTTGATATTGCAAAGGTTGCACCGACATACCATCTCTACTCTCCTGCAGAGGTTGAGGCTGTTATTGCTCGGCTATAATCATTTATTGGCATGTCATATCTTGTTACTCTGTTCGTCAGCTATGGTACGAAGACAGCTTAGATGGGGTTTTTGCTTTATTTTGTTATGAACTGTGGTTTGTAGCTGGATCTGTTGCCTTTTATTACTCCATGTTTTTGTGAGTAGATTAAGATGATCTTCGACTTATTTATCTTAGTTTTTGAAATGTTGGAATATTGTTCGCTTGATCTGAGACTGAGAGCACTTTTAAGGTTCAGAATATATATAGCTTCACAGTCTGGTTTTCTCGTGTATCAGCCAAGTACTATACTGAAAAAGTGGGCAAAATCTGAACGCGAATCTGAAAGTTTTCTATCCCCTAAAATACTTCACATGAATTTGATCGAACGGTTCAGATCGTATTTACCTGACCACTCTACGCAAATGGCAAGTGGTAGTAAGACATGCTTGAAATGTTTAGATTGTCCGCTGTCATAATTTTGTTGTTCAACGCTAGTAAGACATACTTTCGTTCTTGATGGCATATTACACTTGGAAATTCTGTAGTTATAATTTGAAATTGTTGGTGAGGACAAGGGTATGTTTTTGGATGTAAAATAAGAATAGCTAGAATAGTCAAATCAAGAATAGCTATTGTTTGTCTTATTATAATAGTCAAATCTCAAAACTCTTGAGAATGATATATTTTAATAAGACAAAAAGTTTAAATTCATTTAAATTCACTATTCTAGCTATTCTGACCCAACCAAACTCCGAATCGGCTATTCCGAATAGCTTAACCCCAAGAATAGTCTATTCTCAACTCAACCAAACATATCCTAAGAATAGACTATTTTTGAATTAAGCTATTCGGAACAGCCTATTCGGTATTTGGTTGGATTAAAATAGCTAGAATAGATAATTCAAACTTTTTTGCCTTATTAGAATAGACTATTTCTAAGAGTTTTGAGATTTGGCTATTCTAATAAGACAAATAATAGTTATTTTTAATTTAGTTATTCTAACTATTCTTGTTTTACAATCAAACATCATTAAGTACATGAATTTTGTGGCCAAGACAACTAGATGTTAGACACCGCTTAATTCTCTTGATCCGATTGTAGAATGTAAGCGATGGAGAGGCCGGGCGACGAGTTGTAATGAGTTCTGAGTTCCAGCCTTGCTTCGTGTGTCAAGTTCAATGTAAAGAGACCAAGCAGAAACCATTGCTTTTCAAAGAGCGATATTTTCTTAAATAAGCTACATTTTTTTATGCTTATAATAAATAGTAAAATAAGTATTTTATAAATTTAAAATGATTTTTAATATAAAGATAATAAAATAGATAAATTTGTGAGTTTAGAAAGTTTAGAGGAGAATGCACGTACTTTCAAAATTTAGAGAGGAAATATGTAAGAGTGAGCCTATGGTGCTATGCATAGCACGGATGGCTAGTGTACTACGGCTCAATATGGTACTTTTTAAAATTCTAACGGTCGATCCAACCGTTCAATGTGATAACCATATGAATATGTACTTGCAAACTAACTTTTATATTTTTTCGAATTTTTTTACTATTTTTTTAGATAGGTAGAAAAATCAGTGTTTTCTGAAAATTCTGGACCATCAAAATTCTACCTATCTAAAAAAATAGTAAAAAAATTCAAAAAAATATAAAATTTAGTTAGCAAGTAGATATTCATATGGTTATCACATTGAACGGTTGGATCGACCGTTAGAATTTTAAAAAGTACCATATTGAGCCGTAGTACACTAGCCATCCGTGCTATGCATAGCACCATAGGCTCACTCAATATGTAAATTTAAATTTTTTTAGGGATATACATGAAATTAATTTCTACACCGTACTTTGGTTAGGAGTTTGCTATCTAATTTCCAAAACTGTAAGGGCATACATGAAATTAATTTCTGTAGTTTCAACAAAATTCCTCCACTTCTTTCTGTCTGTTTGGACAGAGAACAGCAAAGACAATGGCGTCTTCGATTTACCGTGGCTTCTTCCTCTTCGTTTTCCTCTTCTCACTCGATACCGCGATTTCTTCTTCGCACGAGGCGGAGCTCGGAAGTGCTCGCGTTGTTTTCCAGGTCACTCAGATCTATCTTACTTTGCGAGTTTTTTGCTTAGCTTAACAGCCAAATTGCAAAAATTAAGGCAAAAGTATTTTGTTTAACAATGCTAAATATCTGCTTAATATCACAATCTAAGCTTGAAATGGTAGAAGCAATCGAAGGTGCATGATTTATAACGAAGCTCTAATTGTTAACGAGGCAATGATGAATGATTTGTCAAATCTCTCTTGAGGACCTTCTTAATTGTTTGTCACCCTTTGCTTCAGAAATATTGATTATGTTTTGTATGCTTGGGTGCTGTTAATGACTACATTATTGCAAATTTCTCTTTCTATCTCCAGGATCTCCTTTACTTTATTTTATAACACATTGTTTCTCAAAATTCAAAATGTACTTATGTTTATTTGAAAATGATGCACAGACAAATTATGGCGATATTGAGTTTGGATTCTTCCCAAATGTTGCACCGAAAACTGTTGAGCATATCTTCAAGCTTGTTCGGCTCGGTGGTTATAACACTAATCACTTCTTCAGGGTATTGTCAAACTCACATTTTGTATCTATTTGCTTATGATTTTAAAAGAGACCAAGCATTGGTTCTTGTTCTACGAAAGCTATTCCCACTGAGAGTATTGTCAATGGCTCATATTTGAATTCCGAAGCACTCAAAGGGAATCTTGAAAACAAATAATTCACCACACAAAAGTAAGAACGATACTTTTAGTAAGATATACTTTCTCGTACGCTCCTCCTCAATTGCTTTTCTCATTCTTTCTGTCTTCTTAAGTGAGGTTTATAAATTTGAAAGATAAATGATTGCCAAGTTTTCAGTGCATTAAGCCATTTAGCGACAATATGTTCTTTTGAGTTTTTTGTGGGAGCACAGGAAGCTTTTCTTACTCATAATTTTAGTTGATTGTGTATTGGCGTGTCAGAAAGAGGCTAGTTAACTTCACTAATGGAATAGTCAATAGATCACACTGAATTATTGACAGTTAAAGTACACAACTAAACTGGATCATGTAGGCAATGCTTGTATGTTTGATCAAAAGAGGTCTATAAAAGAAAAAAAAAATTGGAAATAACCCATAGAATTCTGAACTTTCACTTAAATTGAGGAGGATTAATAGATGTGATTGTAGATTGACAAAGGATTTGTTGCTCAAGTGGCCGACGTAATGGGAGGTAGAACAGCTCCTTTAAATCTAGAACAAAGGCTCGAGGCTGAGAAAACTGTAGTAGGTGAATTTAGCAATGTCAAGCACGTCAGAGGAATTCTCTCTATGGGAAGGTAAAGTTAAAATTGGTAAATCATGCCTTGATTGCCCCCTTTTGTACTTCAAAATACCATAATTGAGCATTGAAGGCTTGTATGAGATCAGCACTTAGGTAGCTTAAACAATAAGGGCTTGCAAATTGGTTTAGGCCTGTCTATCTAGGATTTTGGCCCAGAACCTTTTCTCAAAACACACACACACAAACAGATAAAACAAGAAAAAAGGGAGAATATTTTAATACATTATTCAGGGTTTGGCTCATTTGCAATTGCAATTAAGGCCAATTTTGTTTTTAAGGCCTTTATTACTGGGTCAAAATGCTAACTCACGGCACTCGGCTTGAATATTAAACTAGGGAAAAGATAGTCAATGAACCTTCTTGTTATTAGGACTGCACAGCAGGGTACCCTGCTTTTCTATTTAGCACAGTGTGCATACTGCTACTGCTGAATTTGAGTGAGAAAGTATCCTTCAGAGGATGAACATAGTATTCCAAGCTTGAAGTACTAGGTTTTTAATTTTTTTCTTTGTGCTTTTCCTATATTCAAACCAGTTTGTTTATATAAGTTTCTTTGTTGATGCTCTCTCTTTGTAGGTACTCAGATCCAGACAGTGCTGCCTCTTCATTCTCTATCCTTCTAGGTGATGCACCTCACCTTGATGGTCAGGTACTCACCTTATTAACTATCAAGTATCATATTTAAAGTTTGAACAACGGATTAGGCTTATGAGGTTTGTTGTATACAAAATTCTTTTCAGTATGCCATTTTTGGAAAAGTTACAAAAGGTGACGAGACTTTAAAAAAGCTAGAGCAGCTTCCGACTCGTACCGAAGGCATTTTTGTTATGGTATGAATTATCCTAGCCTACCAGTAAGGTCCTGTATTTGTAAGGTATCACCATGCACCAGTCTTATGTACTGTTGCCACTACTGGATTGGGAAAATACTTACTTTTTGGCTCAAACTAATACTTGAATCCTTTGTAACAAATGAAAAAATCTTTGGAAAGGTCCAAGAATATTGGTTGTCTCGATAAATAGTAACCATCTACGCTGGTTAAAAAAAAGGTGCCGTTTATACCGGTTTAGAAGTGGGGCATAAATTAATTTAATCCTTCATTGTTGTTGTTCCAGCCAACCGAACGCATCACCATTGATTCAACATATCACTATGGTAAGTGATATTAATTACTTTTGGTGAAAATCATATGTTGATATCCTTATGTTTTCTTTCATTTTTGTGCTTATTTTTCGGCAAAAAATGAAATAAATTTATATTTTCTTCTGACCTTTGATGATCCTTGTTAACATAACTACTGATGAATTACTGATTTTGCCCCTGAACCTAGCACTTGGTTAAATTATGCCCTTAAACTTGATATGAATTCAACTCCACCCTAAACTCCCACACCTTCTCAACTGGCAAAAGAAGTTGTTTTTAGTTTTGTCAGTATCATGAACTTTGTTACATTTGACCGTCTCTTAATTTATAAGTTTATTAATTAACAGTTCAAAATTCGTTTAAATGAGCTCTATCTATAGACTATAGCAATCTCACCTTTATCACAAAAAAATCCATTATCACAATATTAATTGAATTACGGCTGATTGATTAAAGAATCTAATTGAACCAATAGCAACTGGTCTTGGCACTGATTGAATGAAAAAAACTTACGGTTGCCTAATTGAACCAAGTGCAACAATGTAACGATTCTTCTCATAAATAAATGAAATAACTCTGCCAAGTTCTTCTAGACACCAAGGTAGATAGTTGTGAGAGAGAGAAGGATATCCTAAGGAGAAGGCTTTCTGAATCAGCAAGAGAAATCGAAAAATGGGTCAGATGATTTCGTTTTTTTTAATAGTAATTTATTTTTTAGTGTATGACATACCATACCTAGAGTTGTGTTTTGCAATCAACACCAAACTGTTCTCTTGATTGTATCTGAGTACCTAGCTTATAGGTTATGTCCTGCATAAATGAACAATTTGCCTGGGCTATTTAAACATAACATGTCACTTTCTATCAGTGTCAAGCAACAGCTATTTGCTTGTACTAAAAAGGTGATGGGCCCCTGTTGTGATTCAAAATGATTGTTATAACTCATAACTGCAAATAAAGTAAAAATTTTGGTGTACTTGGCGAAACAAATGACATACCAGAGGTGGTGGAAGTCAGGTCAGCTGAAATAATTCAGCACCAACTTGTTTAAGGTTGAATGACGTCATTATTCTAAGGCAGGTTATTTGAGTTTGTGTATTGGCGTGTCCCTTTGTGTTGGATTAAATTTCGGCAACTCCAAATGACAATATTTGTTAGCAGCAATTATACTATTAAATTGTCTAATTTGAATTTGTCTGTGTTAAAATTTTCAGAGGATTAACTGCCTTCCATGACACTTAGAGGTACGTAAAATTGATTTTGATTGTTTGTAAAAACTAAAGAATACAAATTAGGCTTTTGTAAGGTCTTTGTCCTTCTCTATTCTTTTTTGTAAAAGTTTCATTTTGTGTAAGCTTGTGGCTAGTGTGATTTGTTTTTGCTTAAAAGTGTCGAACTTCTTGTAGATTGTCATTCACAACTATTAATAAAACCTGTTGTACATCACTCAGTAGATAACTAGAATGTCTAGTATGTTACAGGGGTAATTTTCTGTATACCCCTCCAGAGTTATAAACATCACTCAGACCCTTGCAAAATAAGAAATTTCAGATTTTGCTGCATATAACAGAAAAAGTAAATCCAATATGCTTTCTTTTTCCCAATTACTAAAAATGGTCCTCATTGTATCTATCATGGGTAAGAAAGGATTGGTGGAAGGGAAATATTCTGTGTTTCTACAGATATAAGGTATCTTACTCATAATGCAGGGGCCTGTGTTCTTTTAGGGTTTTCCAGGGTGAGAACAAAACCTTTCCTTTACTGCGTGTTATTAAATGTTCCACACATTTTTCTTATGGTAATGTAAAGTCGGTGGTAAGAAGTCGGCATGGTTTCAAAATTGTGGCTCAATGCAAAGCGTCAGGTTCTTCCATTGTTTAACAAGAAGGAAATCCAAAAAAAAAAAAATAAGGGGACAAAATGATGCTATGCTATCAAATCATGGCACTTAAATCTTAAGGTGGCAAAGATAATTTATTATCAAATAATGCACCTCATGTGATTTCTGACACTCTAGTTGATGTAGTATCTATCAGCTCTAGTACTCCATTAAGGTTATGCATGTGATACGTTATTTAAGTAGTACATAAAATCTCCTTGGACTATTTTTAATAGTATCATGCCATGTGATCGTGTTGATGTTATTCTGTTTTACCTTCTTTTTTTTCTTAATGATGGAAGTGATAATGCTTCCAAGCATTTCATCTGATGTAACTCTTTCTATCAGGTTGCATATATGCACTTGCATCTTTGTTCATGTATTTGAGAGTATTGAGTTAGAAATTTTAGTTTGTTTATTAGGTTGCTAACTGTGTTTTACTGCAAGTGATGATAGATATAAAAATCTACACGGCCAGTATTTTGCAACCAAAATTATTGGTCTAAAACGCAAGGTTCTAATTTTAAAAGCAACATAATTATTTCCAAAACAGTCTTCTAGAAGTCTTTTTGACTGTAAAAGTACTTAAACTGGTGGTCACTTTTAACAATTACTTCTAGTCAGTTGACCATAGAATCAACTCGACAATATAAATCATCATATATAAATTATAAATTCTGAAGTCTAACATTTTGGACATTTTGGATTTGATTTATATGATACATATGATATCTAAGTAAAATTATGTATTCTGCGCATCTTACTTTTTTTTTTTTTGTATCATTTGCAATTTGCAGTGGTCAGTATCTAACTATATATAATGGAATAGCAATGGTACTAATTCATAAAAAAAGAGACTATTTTACCTAACAATGTTTCCATAAACTTATTATTTTTTTTTTATATATTTTAAAATTTTGACTTGGTACTTGATGAATTTTTCATTTTGAAACCCATTTATCTGAGTTGGCTCATATTTGATAAGGTGAGAATTTTGGGGAAGTTTTTTTTGGTTAACTTATTAGCTAAGATATGGGTAAATATATATATATATATATATATATATATATATATATATATATAGTGCTTGGCTATTATGCTTATATAAGCATATGCCCACATATGCTTATAACTCATTTTTGCGTTTCCAATGTTCAAATGGTCGATCCGACCGTTCATCTTGTTCTTCATATTAATATGTGCTTGGAGACTAAATTTTATATTTTTCTGAATTTTTTTTACTATTTATTAAGCCACTTTGAAATTGCTGATCATATGGTCCAGAATTTTGTTGCACTGTTTTTACTGTTCACCCCGGATCAGCAATTTCAAAGTGGCTTAATAAATAGTAAAAAAATTCAGAAAAATGTAAAATTTGGTCTCCAAGCACATATTAATATGGAGAACAAGATGAACGGTCGGATCGACCATTTGAAATATTGAAAATCCAAAATGAGTTATAAGCATATGTGGGCATATGCTTATATAAGGATAGTAGCCAGCCCCATATATATATATATATATATATATATATATCATTTTATTACTTCATTCAATTAGTTTGTTATTCATCTGCTATTTCTCTAATTATCTTAACGGTAAGGCTAGAGTATTCTAAAGCTAATTTTTAACTAGTAGGATAGAGGGGATCCATATCCTCGACGGTACCATAAAAGATTCCCTTTTACAACTAGCTATTTACGGTTTGAGATTCGGGCTGACTGAGGGGGCAGTTTTATTGGGCTTTGAGATTTGTGCCAAGTTAAAAAAAACGGTCCAGATCAAGTAATTGTAAAAGATTCCCTATTACAGTACTGCACTGGATATGAATTCAGGATAGAGGTGAAGCTAATTCTTCCCAATCCAAGGAAAATTTTTAATTGGTAGTAATTAATAGAAAAGAATATAGACAAACAGTAAGAGTACAGTAATATTTATATTAGTAGTAAGATCGGTAGGAATTCTACCGATCTTAAAAATAAAAAAGTTTAGATCGGTAAGAATTTTACCGATCTAAACCAGTTTTTTTCTTTTTTCCTTTTAATTTTTTCTAGTAAAATATATATATATTTTTACAAAAATAGATAAAGTACCTTAAAATTTAGATATATCAAAACATTCCATCTATTTTTTGAAAAACTTTTCATATTTTACTAGAAATCAAATATAAGAATTCTCTCCATCTATACATCAGATTTAAAAAAAAAAAAAAGTTAAGATCGGTAGAATTCCTACCGATCTTACTACCAATATAAATATTAATGTAATCTTACCATTTGTCTCTCTTCTTTTCTATTAATTACTACCAATAAAAAATTTCCCAATCCAAGTATACCTGCTTTATGCTGTACCAGTTGACAGCCTCAAGCCCTCCTGTGTCAATATGAGCATCTTTTCTTCTTTTTTTAATTTCTGCAAGCATCTTTTGTGAAACTAAACTGGATTATAGAGAGACTTTAAGTAACAAAGGCTGCTTTGTTGGTTCTGAATCTTGTACCCTGATCTGATTTATTTAATCTTCTCTCTGCTGTGATTGGTTGGCTGCGAAGAAATTTTAATTCAATATACCTCTGTATCTGAATAATGTGCTTGTGGTGATCACATGTTTGTGTACAAGGTTCCAAATTGGAAATTTGACCATTTTCATTTGTGAATCTGTTACTTGAATTCATTGTTACTGACTTGGAGAAATTCTCTCTTTGTTCTTTTTTTTCTCGGGAGCGCTCTCTGGGAGGTCAATTAGTAATGATTTTTTGTTTTTTCAGTTGCTATTGTTAGAAAATGAGGATTTGTTCTGGTAACTTTCATCCCATAAATAGCATGAGAAGACCTGAGCAGTGAGCAGTGGTTTATTAAGGAGGTTGAAATTTTTGTGGATGATAGCAAAGAGTAGAACTAAGGTGTTCTTAAGCTTACCAAGCCTGTTTGTGAGCTTAACTCAAAAATCTATCGGATTGGCTTCAAATAACACATCCAAACCTTTGAAACCGATCTACTTCACGAGTGATGCATTTACATGTCAAATTTATAATTTTTCGAACTAATTTAATATAAAATCAAGCAGTAAAAAAATGATGAAAAATGAACTCATTAAAATTAACTTATAACTTATCTTTTTTTTAACCGCTTACTTCATATTAAATTAGTTCAAAAATTAAAAATTTGACATGTAAACGCATTACTCATGAAGTAGATCGGTTTCAATGGTTTGAATGTGTTGTTTGAAGCCAATCCGATAGGTTTTTGAGTTAAGCTCACAAAAGGGCTTGGTGAGCTTAAGAACACCTTAGTTCTACTCTGATAGCAAATGGATACTTAAAATTGGTCAATAGCATTTTGTAGTTGAAAGAAGAAGATTAAACAGTAACCCTTGCATGTGAGAGCATTTGGAGAAAATAAGGGAGAACATCACGCTAGCTTTAGACACGGAAGTACGCAAGAGGCTGTAGAACCGCTATTTATTAACATCTTTTATTAGGGAAGTAGTGAACACAAGGGACAAAATGTTATTTGTGATTAGTGCCACCAAAAGAAAAAGAGTATCAAAACAGTGCCGACATTTGTGAGTAGTAGTACCACATTGAACATCTTTTATTGATTGCTCCAAAGGTATGAGAGCAAATAGTACGCTTTGGCATGTGATGAAGGAAATTAATATGCTTCAAAAAGGACAAATTACAGAGAGAGAAAAAAATTAGTAGATTAGTCAATATCAAAACACTGCAGATCATCAATGTAATGGAAATTCTAACAGAGAACAGGATCTTCAGTTGAAACTGAGCATTTGTTTCATTTTCATAAATCTTTGAGGACCACCTTTTTTAATTACTATTTTTGGGAAGGTTAGGAGCTGTAGTTTTCCAAAACAGTGTAAATATTGAAAGACAAATGTACACCCACAATAAAGAAAGCAATGCTGAAGGTGCAGCAGATGGACTCATGGACGAGTCCGGCTAGTGTGACATCGGTATCATATGACATCAACTACAAAATTAATTGGATAGATTTCAAACAACTAATTCAAACCGTTCAAACCGATTTACTTTATGAGTGATGTGTTTACATGCAAAAAAATTATATTTTCTATAGGTTTTACATGCAAAAAATTTATATTTTCGATTTGAACGGTTTAGATTCACCATTTGAAGTCAATTCGATAGGTTTTGGAGTTGGTGTTATATAGGCTGAAATGACACTGATATCATACTAGCCAGATTTCTCATGGACATGTTGTTGCATTATAGAGATAGGAGTAGGTCTGATGGGCATCGGACCTACTTTTAGGTCCAATTATCTCCAACACCATCCGATTAGCATTAAGATTTGTGCGCACGAAATTGAAACAGACCCGCACAGATTTTAATACATTGTGCACGAATCTTGATGCAGATCGGACAATGATTACACCCATCGAACCAAAGTAGGTCTGTGAATTCTGTTGGGTTAAGTTGATTCTAAACCAGAGACAGTATTGTTCTTTGAGAAGTGACAACTGCACACCGTATCCGTACTCCTTATCCATACCTCGTATGTATTTATACTTTTTTTAGAAGTATTTATGCTTAATGTAAAAATAATTATGTTTTACATTACTAGAATTATGAACTTTAAAGTTATATTTTACTTATTCAACAAAACCTTTAACTTAAATTTTCTTATAATCATTCATAAATAACAGGTAATAAATACTTTGTACACTGGGTATAAACACTGTAGAATTTAAATATAAATAACTTGGAGTGAGCCTATGGTGCTATGCATAGCACGGATGGCTAGTGTACTACGGCTCAATATGGTACTTTTTAAAATCCTAACGGTCGATCCAACCGTTCAATGTGATAACCATATGAATATGTACTTGCAAACTAAATTTTATATTTTTTTCGAATTTTTTTACTATTTTTTTAGATAGGTAGAATTTTGATGGTCTAGAATTTTCAAAAAACACTAATTTTTCTACCTATCTAAAAAAATAATAAAAAAATTCGAAAAAATATAAAATTTAGTTTACAAGTACATATTCATATGGTTATCACATTGAACGGTTGGATCGACCGTTAGGATTTTAAAAAGTACCATATTGAGCCGTAGTACACTAGCCATCCGTGCTATGCATAGCACCATAGGCTCACTCAATAACTTGTGTGATAGTACAAACATTTCTGGAATACCAAAAATATCCGAAATTTTCAAAAACTTTGGGAAGAAAATTGAAAATTAAGATTGAGCTTCAATAAGGACTGAAATGTAACCAAATTTGATGGATTGAAAACAATGTTTAATTGCCTAAAAATTAAGATGGGTAAGCTCCCATGGATTCCTAATTGAACCCTCACCATTTGTTCTCCTCATATTTTTATTCAACTTTTGTTTAGTTTGATTGAAATTCACAATATAATGATGAAATTTTTGGTTTAATGTTGTGGTCAGTGTATTAAAATTCGGTTTTATTCAATGAATATTCGGCCGTATATTCCTATTCGGTGTCCGGCCGAATAGAAAATGGCTATTCGGACCGAATATTGAATCCATGCTTTAAAAAAATTAAAAAACATTCAAAACCCATTAAAAAGTTCCGGAACCGAATTCATAACCCATTAAATGAGTTCCAGACCCACCAGATTGGTGTTCTTCAAGCATCCCACTCAGAAGTCTTTTATAACCTCTCTACATGCTGCCTTATTGTATTTAAATATTGTGGGATTAAATATTTAATAAAAAATCTGCATATATAAATCCGAATAAGAATCTGCATATTCGGCCGCATACCGCATATGCAGTATACAATATGCGGTATGCGGTGGCCTTCCGAATGCCGAATGAGGACCGAATATTAATACACTGGTTGTGGTACTATTTCAGTTCCAAATAGGAATGTAATAGTATGGACTATGGAGATATAATTTTGAAATTCCTTGGACCCTAATTTGTTCACATATTTGGCTGAGTAATACATACTATTTGTTTTCTTTTTCTTTATTATTTTTTTTGAGTAAAAATTAGAGATCAAGCCACCCAACTATTTAATACTCTTATTATTACAACAAAGAATTTTTCTCATCCGGATTTTGAACTCACGACCTCTCACATAGAGACCATGTGCATTTTTGCTACATGACCAAAGACTAGTTCACATACATACAAGTCTCTCTCCTCCCCCCAAGAAAAAAATACCCATTTTCTAGTATATGTAGCACACTATATAAGGAGCACAAAACTTGACCATTTCTCTCTCATGCACTAGTTTCTCTCTCACATTCTAACTCCTTGCTGGAAACAACTACAACCACAGCACAGAAACCTGTGTATCCACAGAAACTAATTAGCACCTAATTCACTGTTCTCTCTGTCTAAGTTTTCATCTCCAAATTAATCTACATACATTGAGGAAAATGTCAAGTAGAAGGTCCCATTCAAGGCATTCCAATGCTTCAAGGATCACAGAGGAACAGATCAACGAGCTCGTGTCAAAGCTTCAAATGATGCTTCCCGATGCTCCGATTAGGCGTAATAGCAGGGTGAGCTTTCTCACCTACTTAATTAATCTTCCATTATTTCTTAATACCAATTGTAATGCAATGTACTTTTGTGTGAAACAGGGTACCTATGTACAGATAATGACTTAAAAATTAATAAACTTTATATATATATTATATATATAGTCTGAATTTAATACCATTTTTTTCCAAGTTAACACGGATGCTTTGTGACAAAATCCAAAATAATGCACTATTTTCAACTGATATTATTCGATTTTTTTTTTCTTTTTGACCAGAAATTGTACCCAGAAAGATATTTTTTGCTCATTCACAAACAAATTAATTAATATGTAGGTGTCAGCAAAGAAAGTATTGCAAGAGACTTGTAGCTACATCAGGAGCCTACACCAAGAGGTCGATGATTTGAGCGAGAGGCTGTCAGAGCTGCTCGCCTCCACAGAAACAGATAGTGCTGAGGCCGCGATCCTTCGTAGCTTACTCATGCAATAATAGGAGTTCATATAAGCAAGAGTAGTTTGATTTATACCAAGCATATTTCCTTGACAAGTCTTTGTTTGCCTAGCTAGCTACTAAGGGAATCCAGATTTTCTGACATGGGTTTTCTGAGGATGAATATTTAGCTATTAGCAACACTGAAGTACTGTACAACTCTTTTCTGCATTTCTGGTAGTTTAGTAAAAAAAATTTTTTTTTTTTTGCTGGTACCGTTGATCAAATGTGACTTGAGCCGGTATTTTGTACCTATTGAAAGCAAAAGTTTGCTTTGGTATGAGGGTTTTGTCACTTTTGTGATCTATTAAGGGGTGATTTCTTTGACTTGGAAACATTGGAGTTGAGGATTACATTGTTTGATGTGACAAGGGTATTTTAGTCTCTTTTGATGTTAGAGGGGGAAATTCCTAGAAGCTTTAACATTTTCTTTTCCTTCCTTCTAGGCATGGATAAGGTAATTTGTTACAATCTCAAGGTTTTTCATCATCTAAAGCATTCACCAAATTGTTTCACATTTTTTAAGAAATATATTTTCTACACTAGAATGCCTACATTTCTACATAGCAATTGGTACTTTATCGGAAGGGTAACCAAGTATACGGTGATATAATATGCTTCTATGAAATTAACTTGGGTATGTGATAATTCATAATTTAGAACAAGAAATAATGTAAATGATATTTAAATTTGGGATAAATTTCGCTGGATGTTACTAAACTTTATCCTTTACGAATTGGTCACTCAAGTTTAACTTGTTCATGTGGCTTTTGAACTTTTCATTTGTCTTAATCAAGTTACTTCATTATTTTTTCTCTCTAAAATACTAATAAAATATAAAGTGACATAGAGATGGATGAGCATATTCTATTAATATTTTGGACAAAAAAAATAATATAATGATTTATTTAATTGGAACAAATCAAACTTGAGTAAACCAGTTCGTAACAAAAAAATAAAATTTGATTACTTGTGACGAAATTTACGCTTAAAAATAAATTTGTAAGGCTTGACCTAAACAATAATGTGAATAACATAGCTTTGATAAATCAATTTATTGGTTCTCCAACCCTCTGCATGCCATGCCAATAACAGAAAAAAAAAAAAAAAAAAATGTGCACGTATGAAGTGAAAGATTTGCTGAAAACCTTAAACAAATTTGTATTGCTTTCATTGGCTAATTAGAAGGTTCGCATAGATGACAGTTCTTTAATTTTTTTTCAACAAAAAAAAAATATATATGGTCCCCCAAGTATAACCTACCATAGAATCTGCTATTATAATAAGAGTATTTATAAGGTGCTTCGTTACTTGCTCCTCTTGCTTTTGACCTAATTTATACAAACAAGTGGCAAAAGAAATGGTGTTGAACATGCTCACAGTTTAAAAAAATTCACATTGGTTATGAAAAATTGCCAACTTCTTTTTTTATATTAAAAATTTTTTACTATTGGGGAATATATGAGGACATGTGAGCAGCGTTGAAACATTTTTCTTTTGATAATTAATAACTTAAAAAATTTGTCTGGTCAGTCAATCTATGCAGATGCTTAGTCATCGCCACCTCAGATGAAGGTGTTGAGAAATAGAGAGCATCTTCCAAGCAATTTTGTTCCTTAACGAAAATAGAAAATGGGGACATTGATGTAGAATGCTAATTAGAAAGAATCACTTCCAAATAGAGGAGGTCAATTTGAGTCCGATGGGTTCGATGACCGTCCAATCTGCTTTAAGATTCACTCTCGTAATTTTTGCATCTACTTTAAAATTCGTGCGCATGAATCTTGAAGCAGATCGGACAGTTCCGAAACCAATCGGACCCAAATTTGAGTCCGATGGGCATCAGACCCAACCTGCTCTACAAATAGAGAGGTTCCTGCTGAAGAAAATATATATCTGATGTAAGCCTAATGGGCCGAGGAGCATAGGCCTCTTTTTAAGTTATATCAGCCCTTCTCATATGACTTCACTTAGCTTTTCCTCTCGTTTCACCTTTCTGTCGCCCCCCTTTGCTTTTTTACTTCATCTATCCAGCTTTCCCAACAAATTGATTAACAAAACCCTACGATTCTCGAATGAGTAGATATTGTAACAGTGGGACTCGCAACTTTCACAACTTTACTGTTTAGATGTAAGAGTCCTTTAAGATTCGGGCCAAGTAAAAGTACGGTCTGGATCCACTAATTCTAATTGATTTACGGTTCTCTTCATCCAGACCTATATATCGGATTCAAATCAGCTGAAATCCGAGATCACCCCTGAAATTCTTGAAATTCGGAATCCAGCTGTCCAATTTTTTATGTGCACGCATCTCAAAACAGTTCAACGGTTAGATTCGGAATTTTAGAAATTTTAGAGTTACTGTTGATGATCTCGGATTTCAGCAGATTTGGATCCCTATATATCTCCTCCTAATCTTCTTTTCTCTTGATTCACCGTCTGCCATCCTAATCAATGACAATTTCATAAAAAATATCCTAATTAATCACTCGCCTCTTTTTTAACCAGTGCAAAGGAGGATTCAGCGGTAGGGGTGTCAATCATTTATCCAATATAGTAATTTGCTAACGGGTACCTCGGGCAGGGCAGGGCAGTACCCGTCCCGGGCAGCGGGCAGGACGGGTACGGGTACAACGGGTAGGCGGGTACAACGGGCACGGGTAGGCGGGTTTTTTTTTGAAAAACTCCGCCCTGCCCGTCTCAAACCCGTGCCCGTTGCGGGTAGACGGGTACAACGGGTACGGGTACAGCGGGCACGGGCAGGACGGGCACGGGTAGACTTTTTTTTTTTTTTTTTTGCTGTTTTCTGTTTTGTGTTCTGATTTGTTTTCTTATTTTTTTTACCGTGTCGTACGAATATTATTACGTGTTTACCGTGTCATACGAATATTATTACGTGTCGTACGAAATATTATTTCTTTACACGAGTAATTTTATTTTATTTTCAAACTCTCATTCTAATTATATAGTTTCATAATTTATTTATATCTCGAAATTTGTAGTTTACATTTTAAATTGATAATATATTTTGTAAACGTTCAATTTAAATTGATAATATAAATCTAAATTAAATAAAAATTCAAATCTAAATTTAGATGCAAATTAAATTAAATCTAAATTGAATATAAATGTAAATCTAAATTAAAATTTAAATTGAATCCAAATCTAATTTAAATCTAAATTAAATTAAATAAAAGGAAAAAAAAAATACCAAGGCATTTCAGTTCAGCCCTCTGGATTCTGCATTTCTGCCGAACTAAAAAAAAAAAAAAAAAAATAAGCCTCTGCCGAATTTCAAAAGAAAAAAAAAACAAATCTAAATCTAAATTCAAATCTAAATTAAATCTAAATTAAATCTAAATTCAAAAATAAAAGTTACCCTCCTCCTTTATTCCGGGCTTGGGACCGGCTATGTAAAATAACATAGGCGGAGTTCTAACTTTTTTTTTGTTAGTAATTCTTCTTTAAAATGAATAATTTAAGAACTAATTGAAACGTTTAGAAATTAAAAGAGGTTAGAAAAAGGGCATAACTTTTGACCAAGTCCTGCGCATGCTTCACAAAAAAGGGCATAACTTTTGATCCGTCCGTCGGATCGGGCTGAAATTTTGACATGAGCTCCACAGCCCCAAAACCAAGCTAACTTACATTTCAGCCCGATCCGACCGTCGGATATAGAGTTTTCGAACTTTCTTTACAATCTCAGAGTTTTTAGGGTCTTTTCGTGCATCATTTACTGTTTTGACTTTGCACGATTAAAGTTTACTGGTACAAAATAATTGTTTGAAATTTGGGAAAAAAAAAATTATATGCCTCAGCCGAATTTCAAAAGAAAAAAAACAATATAAAAAAATAAATCTAAGTCTAATTCATAATAATCTAATTCAAATATTAAAATTCTAAGTCTAATTCAAAATAAATACAACTTGTTCTAACTTATTCAAAATATAAATCTAAATCTAAATTAAATTAAATCTAAATTAAATATAAACAAGATACAGGGGGATTGATCGAAAAAAAAAACACGATACATTAAATTAAACCTATTAAACAAGATACCTCTGTCTAAATTAAAGTAAAAAAAAATTAACCGAAAATAATTAACCTATTTTAGAATTCTAAATCTAAATTAAAGTAAAAAAAAAAAAAAACAAGATACCTCTGGATTCAAAATTTTTCGAATTGCTACAGTGATCTGTCAATATTAACAGAGCAGGTTTAGCTACATGCAGCGCAATATTCACATGCATTGCTGTACTCAGTGCGCTGCCTGTAGCCAAAACTGCTCTGTTAAAAGTAGCCAGAGGGGGGAAAAAATTTTGAATTAAAGTTGTTCGGCGGGCAGCGGGCACGGGTTACCGGGTGCGGGTACACCCGTGGCGGGTGCGGGCAGACGGGCAGCGGGCACGGGTCTGCCGGGTACGGGTACACCCGGGTTTGGCACCAAAACAGGCCACCCTGCCCATTTCAAGCCCGTACCCGTGTACCCGTTTACCCGGGTATACCCGGGCACGGGTACGGGTACCCCGGGCACCGGGCACGGGCGGACCGGGTTCGGGTTACCCTTAACGGGCACTGTCAAACCTCTAATCCGATCCATACCGTATTCGATAAGATGGTGTGAATAATTTTCTTCATTTAGCTTGTTAGATACGGATAATGACTATTACTTTATCTATTATCCAATATGGTAATAATTAAAATTAAAAATTATGAAATCTCTTCTCTTATATTAAGCATGTAGATGTCCTAATCCATCAACGGTTGTGATTAAAAGGTGAAATTTCAAACTGAATGTCAGCCCTCTGATCAAATAGTCTGCATTTAGACATGTACTCGTTAACGCCTCTCCAGCGCTCTCTATCTCACAGAATCTACGATTCCTCCCTTTTCCTTATTTTTTTTAAACTCTTCTAAATTCCTTATTTGATTGTCAGATACTCGATTTTCTGATTGGTCATGAATTCTTTCTATTTTTTTTAAATATCATTTAAGAAATTTTGGGATTGATTGATAATTGATTTGTTATGTCTTTATTTCTTGTAATTCTTTTATATCATTTAAAAAATACTATTTTTATTTAATTATCTCATTTAAGTAAACATGAATTATTCTCTATTTTAGATACACAGATGCATATAAATCTTAAGGAGATGACGATAATCCTTATAACAATATCAAGAGCCTTAAAATTACAACAGAAAACATCATAATACGACAACAACAAATAATATAACTTATTTTGATGATCTTTTTTGTCCTCTTGTTTTCCGGTTAAGCAACACAAAAAAAACTTGGTATGTACCAGTAAAATAAAGATCATAGGTATGTCATTAAAGAATGGGCTTTACATTTGTATGAGAATATGTTGGTCTATATTTTTATTGTTGATAATTATTGTTGAATAATTATTCCTTTCATTGGTTTATTTTTTATGAAATTGATATCTCATCATTAGACCTATAAATCCGACCAATTTCTGTACCACAATCTGTGTTTCAAACCACCAAATCGTGTCTTTTACATTGAATATACATTGAATATCTATAGAATGTGGTACTGCTGCATTTTCATTCTTACTTTGCAGAAAATGAGCCAAATCAGGGAAAATTGCGAGTTCTGGAACCCCCCACGCGGGTAGCATGAGATCCCACGCGGGTAGCGTCAGATTCCACGCGGGTCGCATCAGATCCTGAAATTTCAGCACCGAACTTAAAACAGTCATAACTTTTGACTCGTAACTCCGTTTTGAGCGTATGACCACTTTTCGGAAAGCTTGCGACAAGATCTACAATCTGAGCCAATCCTCACTGCTCACTTCCACTCGACGCGACCCGCATGAGGTGGCATGCGACCCGCGTCAAGTTAATTGCGCCAGGGCCTGATTAAAGCCCGTTAAGATGCCTATATAAGGCCTGGCGCGAATTGAGAAAAGGGACCCCCGACACTTTCACGAAAAAGGGGATCTGATCGGTTTTGAAGCGAGAGATTGGCGCCAGGGAAGGGGAGAGGCGATCTGGAGCTGATCTGGAGCCACGACTTGGAGAAGAAGATTCCAGAAATCCTCTTCCCTCCTTCTCTCACTATGATTTGCATCCTCTCTCTTTCTTTTACTTTGATTTTATTCATGTCTGAGTAGACTTGTAGTTTCGAGGGTTTGGATTTGTAGTCTGACACTTTACTTGATGATGCATATAGATTGATTCTTATTGTTATTTTGTGTTTCTCGATTCTCGTATTATTTGAGATTGCTTGATTTGAATTGTTTGATTCTTGATTGCTTACTGTTGAATGCCTTTGGCATTTCTTCTTGTTCCAAAGGCTTGACGTTTCTTGCAAATTAGGTTAAGTACCTGAGGTAGGTCTGAGAACCGAAAGGTGAGGTCAATGAGTAGCCGAAAGGTGAAAGTTTCTATTCAGCTTGTAGATCAATGAGTAGCCGAAAGGTGAAAGTTTCTATTTCAGCTTGTAGATACCTTTAGTAAACAGAATAGAGAACTTAGGTTTAGATCAAACAGCTTGATTAGACCTGAGAAGGTGAAATTGCAATTCCAAACCAGGTCTGCTAAGCCAACACACGAAAGTTGAGGTTCAGTGACACTAGGTACGGTCAGTCTAGCCTTACACAACTTAAAACAACAAGTTTCTGACATGTGCAGACTCAGCTCAAGGGCCATGCGTGTCGCGTGACATACCACGCGGGTCGCATCACGAGGGTCGCAAGCCTCAGCTTGCGGGTCGCATCACGAGGGTCGCAGGCCTCAGCTTGCGGGTCGCGTGCCAGGTCCAGGGCGCTTAAGGCCAAGCGGGTCGCATGCGAAAGCATGCGGGTCGCGTCATACGGGTCGCATGCGAGAGCATGCGGGTCGCGTGGCAGGTCCTGAGCAGTAAAGTTGAAGATGAAATCTGAAACCCTTGAAACACCCTTTTATACCACAGTACAAAATACATACTTTTAGTTGATTCATTTACCCGTTCATACATAGTTAATACAATTGTTAATACATACATACTTGTTCATTCATTCTTTGATTACATTCGATTTGTTCATACAATTTAGAAATAGTTAAACAAAACCCCAATCATTCAACTTCTAGTACCTAACTTGGATTAGTTAAGATTCAGAAAATAATCCGTCCCTGAGGATCGACACCCATTCTAACTACAAAGACAGGGTTGTGCACTTGCAACATTCGTCCAAGAGATTGAATAGGGTTTAAACTCCACAGCTTAGGCTGGGGTGAAACTCTGTACCTCTCATTTGGGAGTGAACAGAAATCATGTCATTTTGTATGAGAAATTTTTTTTTTTGCTCTCTCATAATATGTTCCCATTGCAACGTACAGACATAATACTAGTTATATATATAAATAATATTTATATGGAGATGATTAATGATATGAGATAGTTTTATTCATGGCTCATATATATTTATTCTATGATATTTTTTTATTCGTTTATCTGATCCGTACCTTATTCGATAAAATGGGTATGGATAAAGTTTTTTTTATTTAGCTTATTAGGTACAAATAAGAATAAAAAATTTATTTCATTAATATAACATGTAAGACGGCCTCTAGCAAAAATGGTTTTTGAAAGTCGGACATAGTTCTCGATCTAATCAAATGCGCAAGGGTATGAAAATACTTCCACCTGACACAAGTTTTATATCCTTTGACACCCTACTCAGCGGATGACGCAAGCTAACCTAAACTAGTACCCATAGAAACTTTTAAAATAGTCGATTTTTTTTCATAAAAACATCTTAATATTCAATATATATATATTACATTTTTTCTTTTATCTCATTCTATTCATTAAATTTGTTTTTGAGACAAATATACTCCTTCCATTCAAAATGGAAATTTCTTTCAAATTTCTTTTAAGACATTTTAATGAAAAAATTGGTTATTTCAAAAGTTTCCATGGGTACACAAACCCAACCAAAAGTGGTATCAATTAGGAAATCATTTTGTTAGACAAATTAAAACCTCTTCTTAATTAATTTCCCTCAAACCCAACCAAAAGAAAACAGAGGACAAGACACAGAATTTTTTTCTTAATTTACAATTTTGGCATAAATAAATGTATTTAAAAAAATATATTACAAAGCATTCCTGTATAATTCCCAAATTAATCTCTAGCATTGTGCCTCTCCTGCTTTTACTATATGACAGGAAGACACTAACAAAAGAATATTGATCTCCCCACAAAAAATGTTAATCAAGAAGAATTTACATGTCTTATACAAAAATTTTCAAACCACAAATTAAATAAATTTACATGTCTCCTATAATTTTGTTTGGAAGTAGTTGTCATGTTTCAGCGACCAACACAGCAGAAAAGAAAGTGCATAAAATCTCCTATTGCCTGCAAAATCAAGGAAAAAAAAAAATCAACCTGATGGTTACAATTTTTAAAATAATATTACCGATTTTTTTATGGTGATCTACATATTTTAAATTATTTTTAGGAAAAGTTATTTGGTAAATATGGATTTTATCTTGGCTATTCTAAAATTATGACCATCTCTTTACCCCATTAATTTCAACAAGCCATGCTTCCTGTTATTACAAATTTATATCTTAATTTCATGATTAGTTATACAATTGCCCCTAGTTAATTTTTTTTTTTAAAGGATGACTTGAGAACATACCGGTGATTTACGTGTTCGATTGTTAAGACGACAGCTATTGTCATTGTTGCTGAAGTGACAATAATGTTCAGGACTTTTGATCGGTTTGCTCGACTCATCCACCAACTCATCACCACCGTTGCGAAAGCTAGTCCATGACAACTTCTTACGGTATCTCCTAACAGATCGGGCCATCTCAAAGTGCCCCGAGTAGTCCCTCGTGAATACTCCCTTTCTTTTGTCCCACTCCCCGAATTTCGGTACTGACACTGACACGCAAGAATTGTCCTGGACATGATATCAATCTACTGTCATATACGTAATATACTACAAACAAGGGCTTAGCCAGAATTTTTATCAGGAATAGGCAAAAAAATACTGGTATGACTAACAGGTTGCAAACTATCGTGAATTAACCATTTCAGACTATGTTGTTCAGAGATAGAGAAAAAGTTTCTCCTAAGATAGACAACATTCCGATTATACATAGACCTATACTTAATGTTCAAAATCCAGATATAGACATGCCTACCCCTAGTTCAATGTGGCTCCGCCACTGACTACAAACATGTACAATATCATTATGTCAAATTTTAACACTTGGATGAGTGTGTAAACATGAGATTTTAGCTCTAAAATCATGTTATAAACCTGACACCAGTCTCCCTGAATTGGCACCTATTGCTAATTTAGAGAATGAATAAATAGAATGGAGAAGAATATTACTTGTGTCAAATTAGCCATGGAGTATCACAGACCGGAATCCGAGAGAATTCAGAGTATTTTATGTTCTTTGTTTTCTTCTAAATCTTCTCCAAGCAGAGCAAGAAGGAAGGAGGAAGAGAAGAGAGAGGCTTTTAGTCAGAACCTAGGAGACTTGATTTAATATATATAGAAAATCTCTTAATTAAATTCTAGATAGTCATATTTGTCAGCTTTATATAATTTGTAATTTTGTATTCTAGCTCTAATTGTTTTTCAATCTCATACTTGTAGTCTTTCTAGAAGGGGAATAAATGGAAGCGTTCAATTCAATTTTTGACTAATCATCTGGAAGCAAATTTAAAAAAATAATTATTCTAACTTGAAAATCACGTTATAAAAAAAAAGGAGGCTTAAAATATCTTTATTTTTATTTTTTTGTCTTTAATATCATGTCTTTATTTAAAAAAAATTAATAATAAAATTCTGAAATTTATATATGTGATCTATATTATTTTTTCTACGTACATATAAAAAAATATCACTTTTTTATTTTAGTTTTATATGAATTAATAAATTGAAAAATTAATGTTTAAATTTGTTCACGTAGGTGTATTTTTACGAACTCTTGATATTAATTAAAATAAAATCAAAACATCGTGATCTTTTACGTGTGTATAAAAAAAATAATATAGATTATATCTGACAGTTTTATTTTAATATGTAAATTTTAAATTTTAAATTATTGTAAATCTAAAAATAAAGACATAATATTGACACAAATTAAAAGCATTTTATACAAAAAAAAATGCATTACAAACGGAAACAAAAAAAGGTCAACGCAAACCTATTTATGATAAATCAAAGACAGGAAATTGTAATATTGGGCCGGGCCTATTTTACATATAAGCTTGTATTCTTTCTATTATTGGGCCTAGCATTTCAGGGGAAGTAGAGATGTTCGGATATAAATCTGCTGTTATTCCATGGGAATAACAGGAACCTGTTATTGAAGTCTCAACCCTTGATCTTTGTTAATATTCGTGCACTGGTCAGATTGATAAGGTCGAATACGCGAATTCGTATCCTCTGCATTAACGGAACCTGAGTTAATAGATCTGGACTGTCCGATTGATATCCGCACTAATATTGAAGGACCCCGGGCGTCATAGGCTTGGGCCGGATTGGTTCCGATACTGATCAGACGGCTGAGATGCATTCAACTCAAAAAGATGCTCTTTTGAGTTAATGCAGAAGATGCGGACAATACGCTCCGCATGACCTTTTCGCGAAGTACACGTGGCAGGCCATTAGTGGCTGTCAATCGTCGCACGGTGAATTAACAACCACAATCCAACCGCTAGATCTCCACCTTATCTGTGCCACACTTCCTGTCAAAGGAATGATAAATTGCCGTCTACCGAATATACCCCTAACCCCACAATGAAATTTACGAATCACCGTATTCTGTTTGGAATAATTTTTCTGGCAAGTTTTGAAATTTTTGTTTCTTGCACTTTTGTTTTTAATTTCATGTGAATAAATGAGTAAAAATGAGAGAAATAAATGAGGAGTTTAGGTACATATATGTGTCGTATTTTTTTGTTTTTGTGAACTAGTGCATCATTTTTTTTCTATAAAATCTTATTTTTTTAATGTAAAAGTGAGCTTTTTTTTTGTTTATCATAACAATTGTTTCAAAAAGTAATGTATTTTGACTACGAAAAATAAGTTTTCAATAATATTTATACTATGAGTGAGGCTATGGTATTATGTATAACACATTTTGGTCCGTATTATGAATGTATATCTCCACTTTCAAAGTGCAAACAGTCGATTCGTTTCGCTCAAAATTATTTCCATATGAAAATGTATTTGGATGGCAAATTTTACATTTTTTTTATAGAAAAATGAAAGAAATGAAAAAACTACAACACAAATATTTTTTAATAATTATGAAAAGTTAATCGGTTTTATAAGTGTCAACTACAAAACTTAAGGCTAATCGAATACAATTCTATCTTTGTTAATTTTTTTTCTCTCTTAACGTTCTTATTGAAAACTCAAAATATTCATCATCGCAATACTACTATGTTACTACAATTTGACAAGAAGAAAAATAATATTATGGATGACGTTCATATATATCATTTGTGTTGCTAGATTGTAAAAGTTAAACAATATCTTTTCTCTAAAATTATTTTCATGAATTTTCTTAAATTTTGATTCTAATAATTTTTTTAAATTGAATGGCTTAACCTTAATTTTTTTTAAATAATTCTTGTAAATTTTTATACAAAAATAATCTGAATAATTTTAAATTTACCCTTTTATATAAAAATTAAATAACTAATAATCAACTATTAACTTAGATTTTGCCGCGGAACAACCATCAACATCATCAAGGGCTCTCAAGCAAGGTAATCTTGTAAATATAAGCAATCATGAGGTCAATTGCCCGATACCTAATACAATTACCAGAACAAATAGAACACCCCAACTTTGAAAAGAGAAATACAGATACACCGATACAGTATACATAAAAGTACGTATTATTACGTATACCACAAAAAAAAAATTAAAAAAGAATTCCCCGATAATAAGAATTAAAACTCACCATTCATTCTTCCTTCCCGGGCTGAGCGCATTTTTCTGTGGTCTCTCAGTTTTTTCTCTGAGAGACCTCACTAGAAGCTCTCCTTCCACCTCTAACCCAAAACTTGAACCTAAATTGTAGCCAGATATCTCGCCATGGATCTCGCTACCAAGCTACAGTCTCCGTTCCTTCCTCGCCTCCGGCCCATCTCGATATCCCCGCCTCAATCCCTCCGCCTCCACCTTTCTCATTCCAAAAGACCAAATTTCACCTTAAATCGAAGACGAAATTCTAGGATTACTGCTAGACTTGCAGTAGATGCTGACACGGCAGAGACTGAGACCATATCCACTGAAGAAATCGAGTCTTTGCTGTCTAACGGCTCTATTGAGGAATCTTCTAGAAGACAGAAAAAGAAGAAATCCAGTAGTGGAGCCTCCAGCATCACCTCTGGTGTTAGATTAGAGAACATCAGCAAGAGCTACAATGGAGTCCCTTTACTAAGGGACGTCACCTGGGAAGTGAAGAAGGGAGAGAAGGTAGGATTAGTCGGGGTTAATGGGGCGGGTAAGACAACCCAATTGCGAATAATCCTAGGACTTGAAGAACCCGATTCTGGAAATGTCATTAAGATGAAAGAGAACATGGAGATCGCAGCTTTGAGCCAAGAATTCGAAGTATGCGGCACAAATACTGTCAGACAAGAGTTTCTAAGTGCTTTCAAAGAGGAAATGGAGGTTAAAGAGAGATTAGAGAAGGTTCAAAAGGCATTAGAGAGTTCAGTACAGGATTTGGACCTAATGGGAAAATTATTGGATGAGCTGGATTTGTTGCAGAGGCGGGCTCAAGATGTGAACTTGGATGAGATCGAGGTTAAAGTTAAGAAATTGATGCCCGAATTGGGGTTTTTGCCTGAAGACGCCGATCGACTGGTTTCTTCATTCAGTGGTGGGTGGCAAATGAGGATTTCTCTTGGGAAGATTCTTCTTCAGGTATGTTTACATGGTGTTTGATTTTTTGCCTTGCTGCTTTGGGAAAGAATTGAGTGTGAGATATTTAGGATGATGAACTATGTCCGAGATATTTATCTTAGCTTAAACAGAGCAGCAAACTGAAATTTCTTTTACAATTGAGAGGATCTTTTGTCAAGATTTTTTGTTGTATTTGGGGTGAACTATGTGGTTTGGTCAAATATAAGTGAATTGTGGAATATCACATCTTACAGGAGGAACTCTGTTGATGATGTTACTGCATTGATGTTTAGGGTATAGTGATTTTCCGGATATATTGAGTGTGTGGAAGTCTTTTATTTTACTACTAATCAAATTGTGGTAATAATTTTTTCAGTACAAGCCACCATAATGCTGAAAAAATTTGAAAATTTCTTGAGATTTTCTGATTCACCATAACAAAATATTATTTAACAATTCATGAAGAAATCTCCTGGTAGCTGGTGCCAAAAGATAAAGTGAAGTGAAGCAGAAAGGTTTGTTGGGTCTGAAATTATCTTTTGTGAAACTTACAGGATCCTGATCTACTACTACTTGACGAACCGACAAACCACATCGATTTAGACACGATCGAGTGGCTGGAGCAGTACCTGGTACAACAGGAGGTTCCTATGGTGATAATATCACACGATCGGGCGTTCCTGGATATACTGTGCACGAAGATCGTGGAGACGGACATGGGCATTTCGAGAACATTCAAAGGGAATTACTCGGAATACTTGCTTGCAAAGTCCATCTGGATTGAGACACAGAAGGCTGCGTGGGAGAAGCAGCAGAAAGAGATTGAAAACACGAAGGATCTGATTCATAGGCTGGGTGCTGGGGCTAACTCCGGCCGTGCTTCCAGTGAAGAAAAGGTAGTATCAGTTGTTTAGACATGGCATAACTTCTTTTTTTAATCAGAGTTGTGTAGATAAGGCTGTTGGTTTTCATAATTGCAACAAGAGCAAACTCCCTAGTTTATTGGGAAATTCAAAGTTAAGTACTGCAGTTAATTGATGTTTAACACCACTAATAGAATATATTAATCAGAAAGGATTAAACTATTCAAAGTTGAAATGTTTAAGTTCTGCAGATAATGAAGTCAAATGTTTTTTGTTGTTGTTTTTTCTCATAGTTTATTCTGTACAATTAACTATGTTTGTTCAAAAGATCAGCATGACAGTAGAATTTCATGTTAATTTCATGATAAGATGAGAATTCAGAAGTTTTCTTTCCAAATAAAGAAGATGGGTTTATCTTGAAATTCTGCAGACTTGTTTGCAAATATCCATGTCAACTTGCTAAACAGTACTTCATACAGTATGGGGCATACAGGCCTATCTAACAGAATTTGTCATCTCCTTTGCAAAAAATAGAAATTGGAGAAGCTTCAGGATGAAGGAAAAGTAGAGAAACCTTTTCTGAGGAAACAAACAAAAATCAGATTTCCTGAGAAGGGCACAAGTGGTAAAAACGTCATAATATTGAAGAACCTCGAATTTGGGTATGGAGAAAATAAGGTCAGGATTCCTTTTCCGTCCAACCATTTATCACAATAGTTCACAAAAGTACTGTGTTTATATTTTAGAACCATGGGTGTTGTATTGAGCATGTTCTTTTATTGAGATGTTTGTGCCAAAAAATAAATCATGGCCAAATGCGGGTACTTTCTTTGAACTGTTTTGTCATTTTTCCCTTGTATACCATTTTTGATTGGGTAAGTTCTCGATCATATATACTTGTATGCCTCTTTGAGCCATTGTACCTTTTCTTAACCTGGTTTGCTGCTTGGGTGTTTTTTTTTTTGGGTGTTTTAATCAGCTCTCTAAAAACAAAAATGCTTAAGCTGATAGAGAAGATTGTTTTTTTGAATTTTATGTTTTTAACATTATCTAATTCATGGCAGTTGTTTGAGAAGACAAATCTTACTATTGAGCGAGGTGAAAAGATTGCCATCATAGGGCCAAATGGTTGCGGGAAAAGCACACTGTTGAAACTTATAATTGGGTTGGAGAAGCCTCAAGGCGGTGAAATTTTACTTGGTGATCACAATGTTTACCCCAACTTCTTTGAGCAGAACCAGGTATGATGTACGATAACCTCTTTTCATTATAGCTCCTTTCTTAGCAAAAAGAAAAGGAAAAGAAAAGCCATGCTTCGTTTCTTAGCTTAAAGATCTTTCAAGTAAACCTTTCAGATATTCTAACTGTAGCCGAACAATTAGCCTTTCGTGGAATTTTGTTTATTCTAAATTTCATGAAAACTCCCAGTATTTCATATAGGTGCTTCAGTATGATTTCACTTTGGCAGTAAATAATTTGTATTTTTTTTTCGAGAGAGGTAGGCTGTGCCTAGTTATAAATTATGATTTATATTTCTTCATTATCAGTGCAACATTTCTTTACTTAAGATCTGCTATAGTATGCATTCCCTTTAATATCTTATCCTTTGCAATCGTTCATATGATATCCTTAAGCTGATAATGATCTCAGTCTACAGTTTCTGAGTCTTTAAGCATACTCGTTTCAATTAAATTAGAAGATATTAACTAATAAAATAAATCTATGCATTAAAATCCAGGCTGAAGCGCTTGATCTGGAGAAGACAGTTATAGAAATAGTTGAAGAAGCAGCAGATAATTGGAGGCTAGATGATATAAAAGGCCTTCTCGGTCGTTTGAACTTTAAGGCGGACATGCTTGATAGGAAAGTCGCTGTTTTAAGTGGCGGAGAAAAGGTAAATTTTGCTTAAAAATCTCTTTATGTCACCATATATTTTTTGTTTCAATAGAAGATCCTTAGATGATTAGTATAAGCAACTTTTTCTAAATTTAAGCGTAGTTCAGTCTTTATACTCATTATGTAAAATTGTAGTCCAGTCCAGCATTTATACTCAGCTTTAAATTGAATAGAAGGCCTTGCTAATATTTGGCCTTCAAATTTTTTTCATGGCTTGAAACTTGGCATGTTCACTTAATGTCATGGCTGAAGGTTTTATTTGTTTGGTTTTCTGTTTATATTATCTATTGTTGTTATCAGTTTTTATATTTGACCTTTATATTTACTTGAAGCACAGTTGAGTCTTTATACTCATTATGTAAATTACAGTCCATTCCAGCATTTATACTTATCTTTATATTAAATAGAAGGCCTTACAGTCCATTTCTGTTTTTTTTTCATTGCTTGCAACTTGGCATGCTCAGTAAATGTCATGGCTCAAGGATTTATATGTTTGTTTTTCTCTTTATTAATTTATATATTGTTTTTATTAGGCAAGACTTGCCTTTTGCAAATTCATGGTGAAACCCTCAACTCTGTTGATTTTAGACGAGCCAACTAATCACTTGGATATACCTACTAAAGAGATGTTGGAGGTATGAGTTTCTCACACTCGCATATTATTTTTTACTGTTACTATGACACAATGTTGCATAAAGTTCTTATATTATGTTGCTTATTTGTGGTCACAGGAGGCGATATGCGAGTACCAGGGTACTGTCATTACTGTATCTCATGACCGTTATTTCGTAAAGCAGATTGTAAATAGAGTAATTGAGGTTAAAGACAAAACTCTTCAGGATTATACTGGTGATTACAACGTAAGCCTTGCTCTTTTTTTACCATATATATATAATTAATATAGGGTGAGTCTCCATTGCACCAAGCCAAAAAAACATACACACACACACACACACACATCAACCATGGAATCTGATGAAAATCAAGCATGACAAAACATGAAATATTACTTTTTCTCATTATATTCAAGTGTTAAAACAAATATTTCAATAATCTCTCAATCATCACAATCCAAATTATAAGATTTGTTATTAGAAATGTGTGATTGATTATATTTAGCTTTCCAATATTGCCCTTAGTCATTCGATGGTCCAAATCAGTTTCATAATTTATTTTTCAAAGGGGTGATGATGTATGGGAGCCAATCTCTTTTAATTTATTTATGTGAGTGTTGCTCTATTTTCTAAAGATGATGTTTTTGTTTAAGATGATCTGGTAACAAAGTATTCCTTGGTTTTGCAAATTATGTATTTAGTATTATTTGGAGAAGAACTTGGAAGCGAGACAGAGGGATCTGGAACGAGAGGCTGAATTGGAGGACAAAGGCCCAAAAGTAAAGGCAAAATCCAAGATGTCAAAGGTGCTTTGGTTTATCTTTTCACTTTCTAGTTCAAACTCCTGATAACATAAATAGGATATAGTGGCTGGTTCTGAATTAACGTGCTTTCAAAAATCACACAGGCTGAGAAAGAGGCGAGAAAGAAGCAGAAACAACAGGCTTTTCAGAAGTCACAACAGAAGTCGAAAACCGCAAAGAACAAAGGGAGGTGGGGTTGATTACTTGGCCAAGCCAAAAGACAGTTCAAGTGGTTAAAACCTCAAGAGGCCATAAATAAAACTTTGTAAATATTTACAGGATGAAATCACAGTCAGCCACTCGTCAGTGTGGTAATTATTTTGGTGGCAAAGTTTTTTACAGTTCTTTCCATGGGGTTGTGATTTATGATAATTTCCAAGGCCCTTGAACTTCCATCTACTAATAGTTGTCAAAATAGGAATTGTACCTTTAAATTAATATTTATTGGAGAACTCACGAGTTTTCTATTGTGTAAATACGCACCTGGCATGTCCAATTTTTATAATTATAATTTTAAGGTATTTAATTTTTCACTATATTTTTGCTGGCCGCTAGATACAAAGCTTACATTGTACATTTGTACTGGGTTTACTTTTCTATGAAGATTGGCTTCTTCTCATGAATAAGAAAAGTCCCGTTATGATCATCTGTCTCAGGGGCGGATCCAGGATTTTCATCGGGGGGGGCAAAAAAATATCGAATTAGATTTAAATCCATTAACCAATTGGGTATCCAACAAAAAATAATGCTTTAACTTATACTTTTCAATGCTTTAATTTGTAATTTCTAATGCTCTAACTTATAATTAATTACCAATCAAAATTCAGCAGATTTATTTCAATTTTAACTCTAAATTTAACTCGAATAATAAATTAAATGTCCAGAGGGGAGGCAAAGTCGGTCGGAACCGATAAATTTTCACTAAAACTCAAAATCCAGGGAGGGCAGCTGCTTTCTAGAATACACTGGGTCCGCCCCTGATCTATCTAAGAATATTTTAATGAAATGATGATGCAACTTCCAAAATGTTTTTTTTTTCGTTTTTTTTTGCTTCAAAACTAGCATAGAGCATTCCCGCGTACATGTGCTAATACTTGCTACCAAGGGATGCTGTGGTAATGTAAGTAAACCAACCATTTGTTTAATCCAGTTGCATTATAAATATTACCAAGTGGAAAAGGTAGTTCTGAAGGGGAACAGCTTGGGTCCGATGCCCATCAGACTCAAATTTGGATCCGATGGGTTTAGGGACCGTCCAATGCACTTTAAGATTCGTGCGCACAAATTTTAAAGCAGACACGAAAGTTGCGGGCATGAATCTTAAAGCAGATCGGACGGGCTTTGAACCCATCGAACTCATTTTGAGTCCGATGGGCATCGGACCCAAGCTGCTCCCGTTATGAAGAGTTGCTCGTTGTGATCCCGGCCCGGCGGCCCCCCACCCCAAACCCAAAAAAAAATACATAAATAATAAATTGATAAATAAAGAGCATTCTTAGAGCTCCATATCCTTCTGCATTCCTAATTCAGTTTGAAATATGAAGAAAAAATTAAATAAATAAAAATAATGTCGGCAACAAAAAGGAGTTAATGGATTATAATAAGGCTTACTATGTTAGTACAAACCCGATAGGCACCCACACCTTCAAATAAAAATCCTCGTTCAAATCCTGATTCAGAAATTTGATTTTTGAGTCTGTTATTAAAATCAGAACTTCCATTTGAAGGGATACTTAATTAGGTACAGATTCTGATTTTTTTTTTTTTTCAAAGTCAACCATCTTAAATAATTTGGCACTGACAGGCCACACCATTGCTCTTTCTCAAATTTTTCGAACTCATCATTAGGGGTAAAAATGGTGTTCTGGGAAGGGCATGTAAGCGATGAATTAATGGGGACAATAGCACCGATAGCTCTGTATTGGCTCTACGGTGGTGCTTACATGCTAATGCCACCGTTGAAGCAATATCGGTTGCATACTAAAAGAGAGGAAGACGAGAAGAACATTGTTGATATACCAACTGTAGTTAAAGGTGTTCTCTTCCAACAGCTCCTTCAGGCTGTAATCGTACAATTGTTGTTTTTGGTCAGTATCAATATTACTATCTTCTTCTTCTTCTTCTTTCTTTTTTCTTTTCATTTTTCAATTATCAGATTTCTTAGAGTTCATTTTGTTCTGTCGATTAAACTCGATTGTGTTATTTTCTGTTAATCTGAGCTCGATATCCCGGCATTTCTTTCTTATTTTTTGGGTTGCAAAACAAATTGATGAATAAGATTAGAGTACATAGCTAGAATAATGTTAAATGGAAGTGGCAAATTAGGGGATTCAGATCAGCTGAAATCCAAAATACATAAACAATGTTTCTGAAATTTCTGAAATTCCGAATTCAGCCGTTCAACTTTTTCTGTGCACGCATCTCGAAACAGCTAGTTTTTCTGTGCATGTATCTCGAAACAGTTCAACGGCTGGATTCTGAATTTCAGAAATTCCAGGAAATATTGGGATTTCAGCAGATTTGGATCGCAAATTAGGAGACCATCTCTGTTTCTTGTGGGATCATATTTCAGATTCTTACTACCAGTTCAGCCTTTTAAACTTGTGATGGATTGTTGATTTGCATCTAACATAATCTATTTTGTGTTCAGTTTTAATTGTTTTCAAACAATACTAATATCTGACAATTGGGTTAGTATACAAGTTTTAGGTAGTTAACTCCGAATGAAAAAAAAAAATTAAGCGAAAATAATCAATGAGTGTTTATTAGATGGCCAAATTCTTTTGAAATGTGCTGAAAACTTAAAATATGAACAAGTCAACAGAAGAGTCCATCCATATAAGGCTTTCCTCCAGCTGTTCAGCATGGCTTCAATCTTTGTTTTGAACTTTGCCTTGATGAAACAACTTCTTTTCCTTTACTTGTGTAGGTAGCCTCTGGCTCGAAACAATCCGAGCCAATTCGGCAACCTCCATTCTTTCTTCAACTCCTCCAGATCCTTATTGCCATGTTTGTCATGGACACGTGGCAGTACTTTGTGCACCGCTATTTGCACACGAACACGTACCTATACCGCCACATCCATTCGTACCACCATCGCCTTGTTGTGCCATGTGCAATTGGTGCTCTCTACAACCACCCTCTGGAAGGCCTCCTAGTTGACACACTCGGTGGGGCCATCTCCTTTCTGGTCTCTGGCATGACGGCCCGAACAGGTGTGTATTTCTTTTGTCTATCAGTTATGAAAACTGTGGACGACCACTGTGGGCTCTGGCTGCCAGGAAAAAACATATTTCACATCTTTTTTGAGAATAATTGTGCGTACCATGACATACATCATAGCTTAAGAGGATTGAAGTATAACTATGCACAGCCGTTTTTCTCCTTTTGGGACAAAATTATGGGGACCTATGTTCCTTACAAGTTGATAAGGAGGGAAGATGGAGGATTGGAATCGGTGCCGTTGAAAAAACTTGACTGAGCATTTAATTTGTAGATTCAAAAGAGACCTTTGAAATTGAAAAAAGAAAGAAAGAAAGAATCAATTGTACTTTTTTTGCCCTTGCAGAATATTAAAATTTTGTTGGAGAGGTTTGTAAGTTATCTTTTGTTTTTATTCTCAATAGCATTTAAACTATTTGTATTTGTTACGCTTCAATACTTAACTCCCCTTGAAGGAAAAATTATTGACACCAACTATTCACAAGTTCCATAAAGGACTGCTACCACAGCCATCTTTCTCTACCAAATATGAAACATTGTAGACACTCAGAGTTGAACCTTCTCACCGGATACCAGCCGGTTACCAGTATATACCAGCATATATACCCTAATCCTTCAATCATTTGGAGCAAAACTCTTATTATTCCTGTATAAGCAACCAAATAATATTGTGCTTCATAAAATGAGTAAAGAAAAGCAGATGGAACAAAGAAATGCAAGATGTCGTGTGGACTAGTTGGCTTTCTTCTCCAGTCATAATAAATCTAAATTACATGAGAATGAATAATTTGTACAAATTTTGAACTGGTCCAAGTACAACTTGAGGGGGAGTAAAAGAGTCTCACAGATAAACTGGCTCAAAATTCTGATCAATTGATCTCTTGACGGCATCAAGCACCATTTGAGTCTTCCTCGAAGTATCGGCCCATTTCAAATTCGGCTCAGATTTCTTATCCCATACCAATTTCACTTCCTTAACAAACTCCAACACCATAAGTGCCTCTTGCGGGAGTGGCGTCTCCACCACCACCTCCTCAGGTTTCTTTGTCCAGCCGATATGTAGTTCTGCAAAATGTGCCCCTGAAATAACCTCAAACAAGGCTGCATCCTCCCGGTATGGGATGGTGAGATCTCTTACAAGAAGGGTGCCTTTGGATCCATGCACCGACAGGTCCATGGAGACATGAGAGAGGAAGGAGCAATTTAGAGTGGAAACAAGGCCGTTGTCCCAGTAAAGAGAAGCACTACAAGAGAGGATCACACCAGAGGAGTTGAGACTGAGGCAAGGGGAGGCGACAACAGTTCTAGGGAGATTGTAGTTGGTGGCCCAGAGGATGGATCCGATACAATACCAGCCGAGATCACCGAGGGCCCCCAGGGAGTCGAGGTCGGGCTTCACACGGATGTCTTTTTGGAGAAATTCGGGTGTAGCCAGGAATGAACAGGATGTATGGATCTGAGAAAGAAAGCAACAAGTTATTGCTTGTATGCTTGTGATCAAATTGCAACTTAGGAAATTTTTCTTCCTTCCTTTTTTTTTTTTTTACTTCTTTTCGGAATTGTGACTGAGGATACTGGTACTAAACTTGACAGGTTTTGAGGTACAGCCAGTGGACAAGGTAGCAGAATTTGCTGCCTTGCAAAGTTTGTACATAAATATTACATGCCTTGTGTAGATTTTTTTTACATCCAAAGGGATGAACTTAAAAGTGATTTTATAAGGTTCATATATAAAAGTGTTAACAACCTATTATATGTACTTCAAAAAGGAAAAACTTACTAAATCAGGAAATTACTGAACGAATTTAAAATTTATGATCATAATAGAAGATCAAATATATTGTATTGGAGATAATAGTGGGTGTAAATTGTAGGAGTTGATTAGCATTGTAATGGTGGTAGGTAGGAGATGCTTAGTGGAGTTGTTTAGGATTAATCATAGTCAAGCCTATAAATAAGCATCATGTCAATGTAATCAAATACACAAGTTCAATACAAATTCTCTCATTTATAAAATGTTTTAGATCAACAACTTTCTTGTTTCACTCATTTATGCCCCTTCCAACCACTGTTAAGTGTTAATGTTAAGCACAAACCTTGTGGAAGCTGGAGAACTCAAAATAAAAAACAATCCTAACATGAAAACAATAACAAGAATAAAACTAGATATAACGGTTCTTTGCTGACGAGTGAGGAGTTGTAATTAAACATGTAAATACTTTTATTAATTAATGCAATCGTTGGTGGCCTCTTAGGCTACTGACCTTGAAAAATAAAAATAAAACTAAATAAAACAAACATACTGACCAATCTGAGCTGTCCAATCCGATTGGGATCATCAATCAACCGGCGCATCTCAGCTGTCCGCGGGTGGTGCTGCCACATGGACCCATCCATGAACAGCACTCCATTCTTCTCACACGCCTCCAGTATTCTCTCCACTTCCTCCACGCAGAGCGCCACTGGCTTCTCAATTAACACATGCTTCCCTTTAGCTGCGGATGCCACGGCCCACGTGACATGCTGGCTCGTGGGCAGCGGTACATACACCGCGTCCACGGAAGTGTCTTCTAAAAGCGCCTCGTATGGAGATAAGAGCTTGGCTGATGAGAGGAGGCGGGCTGAGGTGGCGAACTGGCGTGCCTTGTCGAGGGAGCGACTAGAGATGCAAGAGATTGTGGCAGTGCCAGAGGGGAGAAGAGAGATGGCGCGACAAAATTTGTGAGCAATTCTGGCGCAACCGAGAATGCCAAAGCGGATCGGGTTTTGGGGGTGATCAGCCTCCGGCTCCGACACCGACATCCTCTGTGTGTGGTTGTGGGAACAGTGCTGCTATGCTAGACTAGGACTAGGAGTGAGGAGATCAGATAACTCAGATAAGGCCATGCACTCTGCTTAGACCTATGTGTCTGCGTGATTGACACAGATGAGCGGTTGTGACTTGTGAGGTGGAATAATGCGGGACAGGAGATTGATTTAGAAAATGTAATTAATTTAGAAGGAGACGATTATCTGCCGAGCGCTGACGTGGACTTTGACTTGTAGCCTTCGAGATGTAGAAGAAATAGAAGACTAACTTAATTGTACTAATTATCACAAGGGATCCGTGGCGCAATGGTAGCGCGTCTGACTCCAGATCAGAAGGTTGCGTGTTCGATTCACGTCGGGTTCAAAACCCCGATCTCATCCCGGATCATTTTTGTTGGGATATTTTTGTTTTTCAAGCCAAAAACGAATCTGCTGCGAATAAAAAACAGAGCATCTGAATGAGTCTCAAAATTATAAACCCAATTACCTCAAAACTAATATATTCTTACTAAAAAAAACCAACATCCGAACATGGATGGTTCTTTTAAATTAAAAATAACACATTTTTGTTAGATAAAAATAACCAAGAAGTCTCCTTCGTCTTCCGAAAATAATGTAAAATATATTTAATCGAATAAAGACTTAATATATATAGCACGGAAGCTAAATTAAATTTAACTACTATGTATTTATAAAAATTTAAATTGAATTCAGAAGAGCAAATCAAGCATTGAGAATAGTCATCGAGATTAATAATAAAGTTCATAATAGACAATATTAGTTATTTCAAACAAGTATATTTATTCAGAAAAAACGATAGAGAAGTACGTAGATATTTGTTGATGTCTTATTCTTTGAAGATGATTTTTGTATGTTAGGGCGGATTCAGAATTTTCGTCAGGAGAATAAAATAATATCGAATCGGGTTCAAAGAGCTAATTGAGTACTTATAAAAAATAATTCTCTAACTTGTAATTTTCAATACTATGACTTCTTATTATAATTATTAATCCGAATTCAACAAATTTATTTTAATTTTAACTCTAAATTTAATTCAAATTACATATCAAAATTTCAGAGGAAGGCAAAAACATGTCACGGATACTCTCGTGGTAAAGAGCAACACTCTTTATATGTCAGCTGGATCATATCTTAGATGAAGAATTCTTTATAAATATTAAAGAGAAATTAAAAAGCCAAATTTCCATCTTTTATTAAAAAATGTCACAAATAATTAATTATATCAATAATAGGTTTGACAATCGTTAAAATAAAGAGTAACAATATAATGTTTTGACAAAATTACGTCATCACCATGGTTACAATTACCATTTCATTATTCTAATTAATATTTTACCAAATAACATCTGAATAGTCGATGAATAACACTATTTAACTCCTAAGTAAATAATATTGTTTATCTATAATTGTTCAAATATACTGTTCATAGATCTCATCTCTGATTTACCATACGAGTTCTTAGGTTTTTTTACTGCATCTGCACTAGTTGTAACTAGGGGTGGTAACGAGTTGGCTCGGTCCGAGCTAGTTCCTAGCTTAGCTTGTTAATTTTGGACCGAGCTAAAACCTCAGCTTGAAATCGTGACAAGCCAGCCTGAGCTGGCTCGTTGGGTCTAGCTAGATCTTATTTTAGGAAGAAAATAAATTCTATAAACTTTTTGAATCGAGTTGAACTGAGTTAGACAATATAAAATGCACACAAATTCATACAAATTCACAAATTGATACATAGCCGAGTTAACTCGTGAGCTGGTGAGCAAGCTAGGCTCCAATTTGAACTCGTTAATTTTGGACCGAGTTAGTGCCGAGCTGGCTCGTTAACAGCTCGGTCCAATAACGAGCGAGTCAAGTGCGAGTCACGATCGAGCCACGAGCTACGAGCTTTTTTGCCACCACTAGTTGTAACTTGGAAAAAAAATATACAAAAGATGAAAATATCATATTTTAATGAATACCAAACATAGGATAAATTAGTATTAACTAAAATATTTAAATTCTAAATAATATTCGGTAAAAGTATAAAAGTTTAAATAATAAACGAGTGAACAACAAAGCTGGACTTGACTAAATTATTCCCAACCCGGATAAAATTCGCATCATCTGAGTCTGAGATATCTCAAACTTTGAGTGTTTTTTGGAAAATCTTAACCGTTCAAATACGTTCTGCACGAATCTCAAATCACAAATAGTACTGGCCCCGCGCTATCCCCGAATAGGCACGCAAAAGTTGAGATATCTCAGAGGATACGCACTCGGCATTATCTCGCCGATCCCACGCGAGCCCCTCGACCTCGGATCACTCATTTTCTAACTTTCCCAAATCTTTCCCCTTTCCTCCAAACAGGCAAACCCTAACCCTAGCAGTGCTGCCATGGCGAAATCGAAGCGCCCAAAATCCTCAAAAGATCACTCCAGCAGCCGCTCCAAGCTCAAAGGACATCTACGCCGCCTCAAAAGATCACTCCACTCGAGAAAGGACAAATCCACAAAGTCTAACTCTAGAAAAGACATCTACGCCGCCTCTGGTTCTTCCGCCGGGTCGTCTCCTCCACCCTCTGCGAACCACATACTCAGCCTCCTCGAGCCGTACCAAAAGGATCAACTCGTCACTTTCCTCGTCGATGCCATCGCCTCCGACCCCTCACTTCTCCCTCGCGTCTACGCTGTCGCCGATTCAGACGTTCAACATCGAAAGCTGTTCGTGCACGGGTTCGGCTGGGATGCTTCCAATGAAGATATGATGACGGCTTTCTCTCCCTATGGAGAGATGGAGGATTGCAACATTGTGTGTGACCGGTCAACGGGTCGGTGTAAGGGTTATGGATTCATCACCTTCCGCACCCGTAAGGCTGCTACTCTAGCCTTAAAAGAGCCTCATAAGCAGATTGGAAACCGCATGACCACATGCCAGCTAGCGGCTGTTGGACCCGTACCGTCAGGCAGCAGTGCATCTAATAACCCAGATACCTTAGCTAGAAAGATATATGTGAGCAACGTGCATGCGGATACCCAACCCGATAAGCTCCGGTCCTTGTTTGAGAAATTTGGGGAGATCGAGTTGGGACCGATTGGATTCGATTTGAAGACAGGTAAATCACGGGGCTTCGCTCTTTTTGTTTACAAAACCCTAGAAGGTACTAGAAAGGCACTAGAAGAGCCTTACAAGATGTTTGGAGGTAGGTTGTTACACTGTGAACTGGCATCAAATTCTAACAATAAAAAAAAGACACAATCAATGCCCACCATGGCACCTGCAGCTGTGGCTCCTCCTGCCATGGCACAATCTGTGACCGCATCGCAGATTGCGGCCATGGCAGCTGCACAAAATATGGCATTGTATAGTCAGAATCCATATGCAGCTTTTCTGGGACAGAACCCGTTTCTTGCTGCGGCTACATTGAATCCACTGGCTGCTGTAGCCGCATTTAATCCAGCCTTCGCTGCAGCTGCATTCAACCCAGCTGCTGCTACAGGGTTTGCCACAGCGGCAGCAGCTGCACATAATCCAATGTTGGCGAAGAAAGAGGTTCCTCAGGGGCAGTCGCTGCTAAGATCCTATCAGGGGTCTGTTTTGAGTTCGACACAACAGAGTCATGGTTCAACTGGCGGACTATCAGGTCGTGGGTTCCCTGGATTCATGTGGTAAAATTTACATCCTCTTTATTTTTTTATTTTTGTGTTAAGTAATACTGTGTTTATTTTAATTAAGTGTTTTCTTAACTTGTTTTCCGAGCTTCAGTTGCACATTCAAATTAGGCTTTATTTACTAGTTTGTTTTGTAGATATAAAATCTTCTTTCAAAATAGTTCAACTGAAACACTTGAGTAAATATTGTTTTTAAAATATGCACGGCTTCCTTTTTCAAACAATGACGAACAGCTTTTTGCAAGAGACGTTGAGCCAAGATAAGACAATAACATGGTTTGTGCCTTCAAATTCTAAAAGGTCATTACCTTGAGAAAAAATAAGCCAAGATAATAGGACAATATGGGTTAATTGGCCTTCAAATTTTGTTTTGAGTAGATTTATATTTTTTTTTGAGGTAATGGTATGTTTGTTTCTGCATCAAGCTTAAATTCAACGTAATTCATTACGTTGTTTTGAGGTAGTGAAATATTTGTTCATACATCTTAGCTTAATTTTAATTTAATTTATAGTTGTGTTAACTAAACTCTGACCTAACTTATAAGAGTATGATAAGAGGTATATCTGTTATAATATAGCTAAACTCTGACCTAACTTTAAGAGTATGATAAGAGGTATATCTGTTATAATATAGCTACTGGAGTCCCCTTAATACCAGATAGCAGTCCTATATAGATTCCTCCTTTGTTTCTAAATTTGGTTCCCTGTTGCTTATGTGATTGCTATGGCAATCTTTTTAGGTTTCCACAATGCTTTCAGGTGATTCCTTGTATCTTTTATAACCTTTTGGGATTGGTTAAGAGAATCATATTTTATTGTGTTTTTCTCACGTTTTGACAATACTTTTTGTGGTCAAAATTATTTCTATATTTAAAGTTTATTTCATTTGCATGTGTTTTGTTTCATCTTTTATTTTTTTATTAATATCCTGGTGTTAATTCTGTAAACTTGTTGCTTCAGTGTGGGCATAAGAATTGAGACCAAGCCACATACCTTTGTTTGAATAATTTGCAGTTGTTCTTTTTCCTGTTTTATGATGGTATTCATATTCTCACATATTTTATGGTAGCTTTGCACCTGTCTTCTCCACAAACCTCTAAATATTGAAATTTGTTTGCCAAGTGTAATATCCTTAACATCAAGACACCCAACATCAGGCTTGGGGCCAGTATTTATCACGCCTTAGCACTTTGAAACATAATTTTAAATAATTAAATAAATTTATTTTAATACATCTTTGCTAGTTATGCTTTTTATATAGTAATTGTGAACGAATTGGAGCTTGGGTGATGCTATAGCTTCAATTTAAAGGAAAAACTGATTTTCTGGATATCTATTGGTGACCTGCTCAGTTGATATATGTTTTTTTTGTGGGATCATTTTATTTTAACTCATTATTTGAAGATGTGTTTCATCATTATTATTTCTGTATCCTACCTTATGAATATCATTTGCATGCTTTGGTTTAGTCTTGTTGTCCCTAATTTTTATGATTTGGTTTGGTTTGATCATTTCTTGCTAGTTTGGAAATATTGAACTTCTTCTACCCTGCATATTTTTTCCCTTGGGCATGCTTTTTTTTATCAGTTCATTATTTTTACTATGTTGCGAAATGTTGACTTGTGTCAAATGGTTCATAGCTTAACTCCTCGTAGAATCTATGACAGTAATCTAATTTCATTAGAAAAAAATAAAAGTACTGTCTTGTCTATGTGGTCTGACATGCCATGACATATTCAAGTCCAATAAGGGCCTACTAACTTGCCAACCATATAAAGTTTGTATTATAATAAAAACTAAAAGATATATTTGATATGTGGGACTTGTTAAAGCAAAACTGCACGGTTTGAAAAGAAAAGCAAATTGATTAAGTTGAGCTACATCTTTTTTTTTTTCTGAAAGCTTGTCAGAGGCTGACGTTGAGCTACATCTTTGCTCCCATATAGTGAAAGAAATAACTTGTCTATTTGTATTGTAATAAGGTGTTTCCAGCTAAAAAAGTTGAGTTGTAATGTTGTATCACATATTTGGGAGCTTTTGTGGGCAGTGGAGAAAATTACAGCGTGATTCAAATATTATGCGTCTGTTAGTGGTCTGAAATCTGTACCTTGTGAGCACTAACTGTGTTAATTAAATTGTGAATTGTAATGTGAATATCACTTGATTAAGTAATCTCACCACTCAATCAGCACAATTATTAATTCTTTTAATCAACCATTTTAGGTTTGGCACGCATCTTTTTTATCATGAAATATCAAGTTGCATGGTTTCAATAAATTATGAATTGGAAAACTTCAATTTCATTGGTTAATAATGTCTATGTTGGCATATTTCTATTTTTTTCTTTTGATAGTGTTTGTTCCGTTCTTAAATTGAGTTTGAATTTTGTTACAGAATCCTGAGACTTGTGGAGAAATTGAATGGAGATAGTTTAGGAGATTCTAGTTGGCTTGAGGATCTTGAACAACTCTGCTGGGTTAATTGTGCTTGAACAGGAATTCATGTGAAGGCCTTCAACTTTTGAAAGAATTTTTCAGGTTTCTAATATCTATCGAAATTATATTTTGTAGCTTTCCGTGAATATTGGCTTTCTGATTTGATAGTTGTGTTTCTCTGGTTAGATCTTTGATGTGTAAATCATCTTTTATTGCACACCTGAGTTTGACTTTTCTATTTGCAATAAAATGTCTGAAAAGCGTTCTTTGTTTTCCCTGTTTTCTACACTGATTTTAGTTTTTACATTATCTTACATCAAATTTACTCGGGTGTTATCTAAGAGGTGGCTTGACTGCAAAGTCTTATGTTTTTCTTGGTTGGCACTTGATAGAAATTATTTAATTATTTCTTTACTTATTTATTTTGCCAAAAAATTGGCCTTGAAGACCACTTTATTTTCTGGTGTGAGTCGGAAACATAAAAAGGATCCGCCGTTGTGTACTGGAATCTGACAACTTGGTATAAAATGATGAGAACAGGACGGTGATCTCATTATTCAACAAAAGTGGCATTTTCTCTCAGTTGGTTTTAATTAAATGGTTGTATACTTTATTTGAGATTTTACTTATTTAATCTATTATTCGTTTCCTGGAAACAATTTGACACCTGTGTCCAACTGATGAAGATGCTTTGATTGTAGTTTTTAATATTGGTTAGCATTTCTATTTATAGATCCTATTTGTTTATGTTTTACTGTTTCATTATTTACGTGCTAGATTCACGTTAATGTTTTAGAATCAAGTTCTGAACAATGAACACCAGATTTATCCCATGACATTTCACCTGGTAATTTCCTGGTTTAATGATTTAATTTATTTTGACTTTAATTAATTTTGAAATAATTGACATAGCTTTTATTTTAGATTAAATACGGTTAACTTGATTTCTTGAAATAATTTGACAGGATATTACCTTAAAATGTAACGATCCAAAACATTGGTGTAATTTTCCTAATTATCCAATACTAAGTAGTTTTGGTTATTTTTATCTTTGTTTATACCTTAGATGCCTGATTTTGTTGTTATTTTAGATTCTTCGTACAGAGCCTGAGTCGTTATTGATTTCTTGTTGTAATGTATTTAGTTGTGTTGGTATTTTAGTGTTATTATATTATATTATATTATATGTTTTGTCAAAAACTCTGGATCATATAATCATCCCTTTTGTTAATCACTCATAAAGAATTAACCAATCTAATTAGCTGGCTTATTCATTAATTAGATTAACTAACAATTTCTATATTTATTTCATTAGTACAAGTCCATTATTCAAGGCCAGCCAAGCATTGTAATAATTCAATTTCTAATTCTTGCTCGTTGCTCCCGGCTGAATCAAATAATTAAGTCAAATAATAAACTGAAACGCACTGGATGTGTTACCAGTGAGTTTGCTTTACTCTGCGGCACTTCAATCTGTGACTGTGATGCACCTGATCTGTTTAGGTCAATTTGGCAAATTCATTCAATTTCTTTGACATGGAGCATTTTGAGAAAATTTCTCTTGAGATGCAATATATATAAACTCAATCTGGTGCCTATGGAAACTATAGAGAGTCCATTTTGAGATCCGTGCTAGGTTAAAAGAACGGTTCAGATTTACGAATTGCACCTCATGTACCTGGGGGATCTGAATTCCTTTTCTGTTTATTTATTATTTATTTATTTCAAACCCGTGGGCATAATTAGACCTAATACTCTTAACGCTCGTGATACTGAAATTATAATTAATTGTAGGAATGAAAATAATATCAAATTGATTTAAAGAGAATTGTTAAAAAATACTTATGTGATAAAAATAAAACCATCTTTTACAATCTCAGAGATTGAGATGCTTCAAGTATAAAAGATTTTTTATATGCAGAAAAACAAGCAAAAAAAAAGATTTTTGTTATATCCAGTCTTTAGGCGTAGACACCCTTTACCTAATCTCAAATTAAAAATTCTAACTTCCCTTCCTTGGAAAATTATTCCGAATTGCGTAGTCAGATAAGGTGTCACTACCATTTTTAGGTGACAATATAAAAAATCACGAAAGCTTACCTTTTCTTTGTTGTTTTGCCCTGCCGACTGGAAAGCAGTGTGTTTCATATAATTTGAAAATTAATAATCATCAATTAAACAATTGAGAAATAAAATTAATTAAATAATATTTGATTACATGATCAAAATGACTTTTAATTAGGGGTGAAAACGGAGCAAATAATATTCTATCTGCATTCGAAAAATTAGATACGGATATCATTATCTAAATATCCATATGAATACATATACAGTTATGGTTTTAAGGTTTATTTATCTGTATACAAATAATAGATATATAGCATATCGTTTAATATATATTATAAAAAAAATTGTCTTATAGTTATACACCATTACAATTTTAGTTTTTTTATAATATTTATATTATTTTTAATAACATTTAATTCGTATATGTCTAATATCTGATTCATACTCGTATTCGAAAAATAAAAACATATATCATTTTAGCACTGTCCGATTCGTTTTCACCAGTCTTAATTTATCAAATTATAAGATTAAGATTTAAGAACACTAATTTTTGGTTTTTTTTTTGTTATTTTACAATCCTAAGGTTGGTGTTCGGCTACAAGGCTTTATCCTCCTTAGCTGCTTAAGCTAGTCGACCAGTTATGTCTTAGACAGACTTAGAGCATTTTTTAAACTTCTTTAGAACAAATTCTTAAGCCGATAAAAACCCTCTTAAAGCACAGTGTCTCCTTAGCTCCTTGTCACTTTTATGAGAGCAGCTTGGGTCCGATGGGCTCTATGACCGTCTGATCTGCTTTAAGATTCGTGCTCACGAATATAAAACATACGCAAAAATTCTAGCGTGAATTTTAAAGCAGATCGGACGGTCATAGAGCCTATCGAACCCACTTTGGATCCGATGGGTATCGGACCCAAGCTACTCTACACTTTTATATCCTCTGCAGGAGAACGGAGTAGGTCCGATGCCCATCGGACCTACTTTTAGGTTCAACGAGTACGGCAACCGTCCAATCAAGTTTGAGATTTGTGCGCACGAACATTGAAAATAACACGCACTAATTTTGAAGCGTTCCGCACGAATCTTAAAGCAAATCGACGGTGATTAAACCCATTGAACCAGAGTAGGTCCGATGCCCATCGGACCTACTCTCAAGTCCCTCTGCAGAGGTCAGCCGAACAACAACTCCTTTGACGCAGCTTAAAAAACTCTTAAGCTCTAACACTTTAAAAACAGTTATATTGTTACGTCCCTTCCACGAAAAAATAGTCGTAGATGCAATGATATAGTCAGATTTTCTGTGCCCACTTGAAGCACCGCCGCGCCTACTCTTTTCCAACTCCAACCACCGCCTTCTCTCATCCTTCCTCCCTCACCTTTGCTTGTGTAGGGAGGGAGGGAGAGAGAGAGAGAGAGAGATCTGCATATGTGCTTCTTCTAAATCGATTAGAAAGGTTTTCAGAAAGTCTTTCCTAGTTCTCTTCGACTCTGTCACTGATCCATCTCGAAGCGATCTCTAATGGCGGATCGGGGGGAACAGTCGTCCCCTCTAATTCCGCCACCACCCCAGACGGAGCCTGGCGAAATTGACCTTGAATCTGGTGTTGGTGATCAAATCCAGTGCCGAATCTGCCTTGAAAGCGATGGTGATTCTTCCTCCCTTTTGATTTTTTAGAAATTTCTAATCTTGGGTTTACCTGATACAGAGAGGCCTCATTTGTGGTAGATATTTAAACTCAACTTATTCCAGCTAAACTGAGGCCAAATTGGGGGATAATGTCTTGAATCAATCTTCCAAGCGAAGGTTCCATATACAGATTCAGTGAAATAATTTATTTAAAAATGGACAAACAAACAAGAATTGGAATGGAAACAGGCACGCTACTTCTTTCCAAGCTGATAATTGGACCTTAATTACCATATTTAATCAGAAGATCTTATGGGTTCAATTAATTGAACGAGTCAATAACAACTGAACTTTCTGTTCAGCAAAGAAAAAATCTTTGGTCTATTCACATCAAATACCTTGATGTAACAATGGCAGAAAAGAAGCAGTTTTCTCTAGTCAGTTTTTGCAAGATATCCCCCAGTAGTACTGGACCAGAACAGCTCTAGACCATTTAGGTCCTGTTTTTCCAACTTGATCCTGCTTTTTTATTTCATTATTTGAGGTTTTAGAAAGAAAAAAAAAGGTTAATTGAAGCTTAAGTATTTCGCACACTCTTGTAACGACTGTTTTGTCATAACTAAGTGTCCATTTTGAATTATCTAGCAGGAAGCTCTAAAGAAGTATTAGTTTTCTTTTATTTTTCTTGCTCTTGAACGTTATATGTTACGCATATATGATGAAATTATGCAGAATATGGTCTTTGTCAATGTATTACAGGTCGGGATTTTATAGCCCCTTGTAAGTGCAAGGGAACTTCCAAGTATGTTCACCGTGAATGCCTTGACCATTGGAGAGCTGTAAAGGTGCAATTCCCTCACTGCTGTCTCTGTGTTTGTACTTCATGTGGTATATCGAATGACATTGTAAGATGCCAAGAAGCATTTTATAGTCACCTTGGTTTTGCCAAAATTAAGCTCCAGCCCTACATCTAACGTCAACTAATTAAAACAGAGCACATAAAGTATCATATGTGAGCTTAAACCAGTATGGAGCTAGTATGTGCTGACTAGTAACCAAAAACTCTGTAATGGTGATTCTTTGTATAACATACTGATTTTTGTCTCAGACCGAACCAGTAGCAGTTCTTTTAATTCGTTTGCTTTGTTTATTTTTCAGGAGGGTTTTGCATTTTCACATTGCACAACCTGTAAAGCCCCGTACTATTTGAGAGTTCAGGTTCATACAGACAGGAAATGGAGGACACTAAAATTCCGTTTCTTCGTTACGAGAGACATACTTTTCATATTCGCAGCTGTTCAAATTGTCAGTTGTTCTCTGTAGTTAATTTTTTATTTGGTGTTAACTCCTTGTAAGATTATTTCTGATTATAGGCGTCAGACATATATTATCCTTGTCGGAAAAGAGATGTTGAAAATCTATAGAGATTTAAATCATCCAGATGTACTAAGTTGGAGTCCTGAAAATCTTGTCATCAGAATGTTGTTATCATTGTTATTTTTGAATGTTCTCTTATATTTCAGGTAATATCATTATTTGCATACCTAGTGTATTTTATTGATGGCTATCAGCAATTCTGGTTGCGCGTGACATGGGGCTTTGATGATGAGATTAGCTTTTATTATATATGTGGTAAGACTAGTTAAGTAGATGCTACATAAATTATCAGAAAATTTATTTCATTCAAACTAGCAGTTAGAAAAACAACCTCAGTTGACATAAAGGCTGCTCAAGGTATGATACATTTATGAGGCTATTATATACCTGACTTCTGTAGTGGATGAGAATTTGACTGGTTTATATGTTGAAACATGGGGGTTTTCTTTGTGCTAGTGAAATCAATAAATTGTAACCAATTTAAGAAGTTGAATCCTGTGGCTTTTCCTAGACTTGTTTCAAGAAGTTGATATCTGATCATGAATTTGACAGATGTTTTTATGTCAATAACAGCAAATTGAACTTTGGTTATATCAGTAAAGAATGTTTCTTGTAGTTTTTCATGTTGTTTATAGTGTCTAAAAAGAATCTTATTCTGTTGTAGGGGCATTATTGTTTTTTGCACTGCTTGGTTTGTGTGGATGCTTCATAACCTGTTATGATCGAAGAGTGCGGACTGATTTGGCTCAGCCATGCAGAGAATTGTGTCTTTGCTGTTGCCAACCAGGGTAGATTCTCATATTCAATATTTCTGTTCTACAATATCTGTAATCCACTGAAGGATGTACATGTTCCCAGGATCACCATACCGAATATTGATGTCATGTCAATCAGGTGTGGTACTGGAACTGGACCTGTAGCAGGCCTTACAGGAAGTGTGCAGGTTGGGTATCAGTACCTTATCATATTTTCTCAGGCTTCCATTGTTCTATGCTTAGTATCGAATTAACTGAAGCTCATTTTTAAGTGGCAAACTAGACATCTGACATAAGAAAAGAATGGAGAGTTGAAAAGCCCTTTTGGTATTGGTTAGCCACACTAACAGCATCATTTTAAGTATTGGTGCAGAATCTCATTTGAATGGTATTGGTACGACTTAGTGTGTTCCTTTTAATGGTGCTATTTTGTACTTGGATATATAAAGAGCAATTCACCACAATTACTTAGAACTAGGCAATCATACAACAGAACACTATAAACATCAACTATGCAAAATTGAATCCAAGAGATCCTCAACTCTTAAGTTTGATTATTTGTGATATTTTATTGAATTTTTATTTATCTATCTCGCATTTAAAAAAAATAATACTACTATCCCAGATTTTAGAAGTTTGACAACACTGTGCCAAAAAATTAAATGCACGCTTTCAGCATTTGCTACTTTGGGGAAGTTTTTTTGCACCCAAATGCATGCGTTCAGCATTTGTGACTGAACACCTTCATTTTGAAGGAGGAATGGACTACCTGAACGTATGCATGTAGGATGAACTGCATAATATTTTTGTGTTCACAATTCAACCTGAACATTGTTCAGGTTTGTTTCTTTGTCTCGTAAATAAAAAATTCTATTTTGTTTACCTTTTTTTACTCCCAGCATGTGTGCAGACTGCCATCTACCGGGCACGTTGTGCATGTGGACCGATTGCACAACATGCTGTGAGGGCTGTGCAACAACTGCCGGGGAATGTGGCGGTTGCTTGGGTGGGGCCGGAGAGGCTGGCTTGCCTTTGCTATTTATCATGGGATTGATCGTCCTGGGGCTGTTCACTGTAATTGGCATTTTCTATAGCGTGCTAGTTGCTACTATGGTCGGTCAGAGGATATGGCAGCGCCACTATCATATTCTTGCCAAAAGAATGCTCACTAAAGTAAGTCCTTGAAGGATGCATGTGTGCCTATTCATGTTATTGTGATGAGGCTTGTAGTTAATTTGTAACTGGCTTTTCATTTTTGTCCAAATCCTATGGTATAAGCAATTGTGTCAAGATTGAATTGTAAAATGTACCTGAGATGCCTGTTACCAGACTTGTGCTGTTTTGCTCAGAATTAACCCCATTTGATTTTAAGTGAACTCTTTTTTTTCTGTAACCCTATCAATTTGTATTTTGTAGTCCTCTTCTACTGCCCAGAATTTGCAGCTTCATGAAAATCAAGTCCCATTAAGTAACTTGAACCCAAAATTTTGTAATTTAGTCTCAATTGAGCTTCGGTGCGGCTACCGAAGCTCAAACTTTTCAAGTAAATCCTGACCAATGACATTTTGACATGTGTTATAGGAGTATGTAGTTGAGGATGTAGATGGTGATGGCAGAGATTGGTGTCCCCCGTCTCTTCCACCCGAGCATGTCCAGCAATTGAAGTCACTTGGTCTTCTTTAACCTGGAGATAACAAAGGAACAAATCCTACTGTTTACTTTTTACCATGTCTTGGAGTTTCACTGGGAGACGTCATCCAGTCATTTTACACTTGTAGGTGATATAGAGTTTCATTCCTACAAGATATGTTGTATATTTCACCGGAATCATTCAACCTCACTTTCAAGACCAAAAGAAAATTTATTACTGATTTCTCTACTTATTTGTCTCAATTTGATAGCTTATTTGATTTATAATTTGGTTTAGTACTATATGCTTTGCTAGGTGTCATGCTAATTGCTTCAATAATGGTCAAGTAGCTGTTGATCTTGAATGGAAGTTTAAATTTAAACAAAGGAGGTTTGTTGAAGCGTATTATTTAAGACCAATGATTGTTGTGAATAATTGAGTACAACAGTGTGCTGGTGTTGTGGTTGTACTTAATACATGAGAGTTACATCTTACCAAACAACTTAAAAGTGTTCTTTTTGAAATGTCAAAAGGTGAATGAATAGTAGTCTATAAAGGGAATTTCACTCTTGTGGTTGTGGAACTGGAACCTATCCTCTGTTGCCAAAGATACATGGAATTGGAATTGGGGGGTAAAGTGCGCCTTTAATGGTGGCTTTTCGAGGGTCCTACCAGAGATTTGATAAGATCACATATCGTTGTTATCTGAAATTAGTTCTCAATCGCCTATCCTCTGTTTGCCTAAAGAAGGCTAAAAAGGATTCACAGCCACAACAGTTCTTTTTAAGGAGAAATTGGATTCATGCCACTCCAAAGTAGTGAATTTAGAAAAATACCACCCCAAAGTTTTTCTTTTGCTAAATGCCACTCCAAATCACATATATTAAGAAATATGCCACAAATACCATACTAATGTATAATTTTAAATTAATAATTTACATATATAGTGAAATGACCAAAATAGCCTTCATGTATCTATTGATTAAATTTAATTCGACGTAACACTCCAGAGATTCCGGCTTCTTCTCCTCATTCGATCTGCTCGACAATTCTTCACATAACACTCTCGCTCTCTCTATTGACAGAGGCAGAGAAATGGAGAGAAGTTCAAGCTCTAGATGTTGTCTATGGAGGATAATGGAGACTATCCATCCTCAGCATCTTCTCCTTCCGCTTCGAATACATCGTACTCGTGCGATGATGCTGGTTCCGATCTGGAGCGATACTGCAGCGCCAACTCAGTACTGGAGCAGTCCAGTTTCTCCAGCTCTATGGGCTACCAAGCCGCTGATTTCTTCGATGATACCTTCCCTTCCCTCTCCCTTTCCAATTCAAATCGTCCCTCTCCTGTTCTCCACCCTTCTAATGGCGAGGATTCAATCTCAATGCAACAAGCCTCAGGTAATTTTGGGGGTAACCTTTGGAATGGGGACTGAACGCGAGCCGCAAGGTGTGGCACGCGGGTCTCCGGCGAAGTTTGCACGGATCACGATGCACAGTCGGATGACGACAGCCCCAGGTCTTTGCATGGAATGAACGGATTCTATCAAAATTCGAAGTAACCCCAGGTCTTTGCATGGAGACGAAGAGAGGAGAGGCTCGCTGGGTGAGGAGACGAAGAGAGGAGACGGGTTGGTTTTACACCATTTCTTTTGATCGGATCGGATCCATTAACCCTTACTGTGAGGGGTATTTTTGGAATATACGAAAATACTATTCAATATACAACATATTCTATTTATTTTTTATTACAAATGTATAATAATTTGTAATTTGTGGCATATTTCTTAATATATGTGATTTGGAGTGGCATTTAGCAAAAGAAAAACTTTGGGGTGGCATTTTTCTAAATTCACTACTTTGGAGTGGCATGGATCCAATTTCCCCTAAAAAGTATAGTTTTTTTATGGGTATATATAGGTTTTTTAAAATAACAACTTAAGGATATATATAGTTTTTTTATGGGTATATATAGTTTTTTTTTTTAATTTTTTTGAGGAATGCTTCTATGGACATAAGGATCTATTTGTAAAATGAATATATTTTCATTTTCAAAGTTCAAACAGTCGATCCGACCGTTCAACATTATCTCCATATTAAAATGTACTTGGAGGTCAAATTTTACATTTTTTTTGAATTTTTTTACTATTTATTAAGTATTTTACAAAACTAGTCAAATTCAGACCATTGAATTTTGTATCCATCTTAATAAATAGTAAAAAAATTCAAAAAAATGTAAAATTTGACATTACATTTTAATATGGAGATAGTGTTGAACAGTCGGATCGACTGTTTGAACTTTGAAAATGAAAATATGCTCATTTTACAAATAGGTCCTTATGTCCATAGAAGAATTTGCTTTTTTTAAAATAAGAACTTTTAAAATATAGTTTTTTTATGGGTATATATGCAAAAGTCGTTCTATTATTATATAACGAAGCGATCCTCGCATAGCTACAGAACATAAAGACATGGTCTTTTCTTTTCTTAATAAAAAAACACCATATATACTTCTTGAAACTAAAGTAAATTAGAGATTTAAAATGATGTCCATGGGATTCAGCCATGCCCAAGTGCATCTCCAACAAGAACAGTGCAAGGAGAGAATCAAGAAATTAGGAGATCAAAATCAGAAGAATACTTATAGAAGAGAAGAGAAGAAAGCTCACAGAGGGAAGGTCAAGGTGCATCCAAATAAAATAACAATTACTTGTGTCTCTGACGAAGCTTGATGTAGCAATTTTACTTGTGAAATGTTTTATCTGGTTCTCTCTTTTGAAAAAAATGAAGTAGGTACAGAGAGACCCCAAACCAAAAGTACTTGCTTCGTTTCTTTTTCTTATAAAAAAAAAAAAAAATCTAAGCTCATGATGCTAAGTAGATTTTTCAAAAGCATTGTCCCACCTCCCAAACGATACAGATTCCTAGTTGGTGTCAATGAAAATTTTCATTTCTATTTTTGATGTATTTGTGTGGGGATTTTGTTCAAAATGTTAAAAAAAGTATATGTACATCAAAAGTAGGTTTGCATTAAACATGTTGTTTCCTCTCTTAAAACCTCAAGGAACAAGAAAATAAATAAATAATACTCCAAATGCTGTGCTGCCTATTAGGGGCAGATTCAGGATTTTCGTCAGGAGCAAAAAAATATCAAATCGGGTTTAAACCCATTAACTAATTAGATACTCGATAAAAAACAATGCTTTAACTTATACTTGCTAATACTCTGACTTGTAATTTTTTATGCTCCAGCTTATAATTCTAATTACCAATCATAATTCAAGAAATTTATTTTACTTTTAGCCCTAAATTTAATCCAAATTACAAATTAAACATTAGGAGGGAGGAAAAAAAATTTAAACAAAATCGATCAGAACGTCCCGATCTCCACTAAAACCAAATCATATGGGTCCGCCCCCTGCTGCCTGTGCACTCTTTCCCAAGAACGCGTATCCTCTGCATTAACTCAAAAAGGAATCTTTTGAGTTAATAAATCTGAGCCGTCTGATTTTAAACGGAGACAATCCGACTTCTGACTATAACTTAGAAGGATTTTCAATATTCGTGCAGATTTAGTCCACACAAATCTTAAAACAGATCAAATTATTAAAATTCATTAACTCAAAAGATTCCCTTTTGAGTTAATGCAGAGGATACGAATTCCTTTCCCAAAGGATTAAATTGTAAATTTTAAGCAAACATGGACTGGGGGTTTAACCAATGTCAAAATCAGGATAATTTCCATGCAGGCTATTAAACTATGGATTACCATAAAGTACCAAAATGAAACATGTTTGAATCAGAACTAAATTAATCTATGTAATTTAAATCATAACATGGTGTCATGCTCAACTTTTAGCCCTCACCACTTTCAATCAGTAACAGATCAATGTGTAACAGCACTATTCCTCAACCTCATTACTTTCAGCTGCTTCTTCCTCGGCCTAATACCGACAAGAACCAAATTAGAAAAACAAAAAAATCCATAACTTATGTGAAAAGAAGTTTTTGAAAGTACAAAAAAAATGCAAACACGCAATTAGAATAAACTCTTTTCAGTATCCATGTACATATGTTATTCTAAGATTACACTATTCTTGATACATTTAGGCTGTGCTCCAGAACGGAGGGGGAAGCCTCTCATTAAAGGGAAGGAAAAGGGAGAGCTCTCTGATTCTTCTCTTCTAGAGCAGGTGAAACTGTCAGGCAGAGACAGTCTGAGGTGAGACTCACCCCCGCACAGTGATTCTCTCTTTCTTTTCCTCCGCATCCCTCTGTGGCTCCGTCTGGAGCACAGTCTTACTTTTAATCCTCTTAATTTCAGCACTCAATAATCACTTTTATGTAATCACCCTTTTAAGGAGATTATGGACCATCCGATAAAGTGATATTGTACTTATCTAAAAAGATAGTAAAAAAATTCTAAAAAATATAAAATTTGGTCTCCAAACATATTTTATTATGAAGATCATGTTGAACGGTTCGGATCAACTGTTCGGACTTTGAAAAATAGAGATAAAGGATGTGGAGCATATTGGAGCACAAAAATTATGGTGCATTTGAACCCTCCTCATATATATATATATATAGGACAGTGCTACGGTGCTATGCATATATAAGGGCCCCTCCGTGCTACGGCTCACTTTTTGAGTTTTCAAAATCCTAACGGTCGATCCGAACCGTTCAACATGATCTCCATATGAATATGTACTTGCAAACCAAATTTTACATTTTTTAGAATTTTTTTACTATTTATTAAGCCACTTTGAAAATCGCTGATCCAATGGTCCAGAAAAATTTACTGTTGTGTACAAATTAGTGTTTTTTCAAAGTGGCTTAATAAATAGTAAAAAAATTCTAAAAAATGTAAAATTTGGTTTGCAAGTACATATTCATATGGAGATCATGTTGAACGGTTCGGATCGACCGTTAGAATTTTAAAAACTCAAAAAGTGAGTCGTAGCACGGAGAGCCCTTATATATGCATAGCATATTAGCAAAATCCATATATATATATATATATTTTTTTTTTTTGTGAGTAAAAGTTGAAGATCAAGCTACCCAACTAATATATATAAGAGGTTTTTCTAATTGCGTTTTTTTTTTACCTTTCAAATTTATTTATTTTTCACACAAAAGTAATTATAGAGTGTTAAAATTAGGATCTGATATACAAACTGAAATAAAAGTATATGTATAATTTGTAAGAATAAAAGTATATGTACAAGAGTAGAACTAGGGTGAGCTGTGCTCACCAAGTCTTTTGGTGAGCACACCTCCAAAAACTGCATTTACAAAGTTCAAATAGTCGATTCGACTCTTCCAACGTGTTCTTCATATTAAAATGTGCTTGGAGACCAAATTTTACATTTTTTGGAAATTTTTTACTATTTTTTCAGTGCATTTGAAAATCACAGCTTTTCATTAAATAAAAAAAAATTCAAAAAACACTGATTTTCAAATGCACTGAAAAAATAGTAAAAAATTTCCAAAAAATGTAAAATTTGGTCTCCAAGCACATTTTAATATGAAGAACACGTTGGAAGAGTCGAATCGACTATTTGAACTTTGTAAATGCGGTTTTTGGAGGTGTGCTCACCAAAAGACTTGGTGAGCACAGCTCACCCTAGTTCTACTCTATGTACAAACTGAAATAAAAGTATAATTATATTAGAATTCTGATATACAAACTGAAATAAAAGTATATGTACAAACTGAAATAATATTAGAATTGCCTCGATTATTTGTAAGAATATTAATCAGGTTTAAATGTGAATCGGATAGGTAAATTGAAATCATATCTTATTTACTATATTGTTGGATCCGGGTAAAATTCGGATCGAATATATAAGGTTATGTTTTTCAAAATTAAATCCAATCTAACTTGACGGGTTCGGATCTTCTGACTGGACCGGATCGAAACCGGTAACAACTCCAAATACAATGGCGAGATCTCGGTGCCTCTTCCTCCCACTTCTGACACAAAAACCAGAGAGAGAGAGAGAGAGAGAGAGAGAGAGAGAGAGGTAGAGACGAGAGACGAGAGATGGATCCCGACTCATTTCGACAGACCTTCTCTGGCCTCGCGCTAGGGAATGCCATGGCGGCGGCTGCCAGAGACTACCAAAAGGTGCCCTTTTTTGTTCGATTTAATCTTTTAAAATTCTTTTCTTTCTAATAAAGAGTGCCTTATTAGTGATACGATTCTAAGAGAGTTCGTATCACCTTGATCGATTTGGTCGTAGATGGAGTACTAAAGTATTCCCCTTCTTTCTAGGATCTTCTCTTGCGTAATTTCTTAATTAATGATTTCGGTGGTTTAATGTAGCGCTTGTCTGCTTTGTAACATAAAAATATTAACAATGGAGTCCTTTATAGGAAGCGCTAGCTAATGGGAAGGCTCAGGCAACTACAAATGAGGATGTTGATCTCGACGAATTGTTGGATGTAAATTAAATGGTTTTTTTCCTTTTTCTCCCTACTCTAAAAACATAGTTTATGAATTCAATTTCATTATCATGCAGGATCCAGAGCTAGAGAAATTGCATGCTGAAAGAGTTGCAGCTCTCAAGGTAGTTTACTAAGGTGTAGCCTTTCTCAAAAACACTGTACTTAGTTTCATAATTAAAACTCTAACGACATTGTTTGGTGTTCTTTTGGATTGAGTCTAACATGATGTGATTTCATCACCTGTTTCCATATATTTGTGGAAACAAGAGTTTTACATCCTAAGAACTGAAAATTTAAAAATTAAAGAAAGGAAAAGAAATAAAAGCAAGCTATCAGCCATACAGCAACCCTTTGCCAATACTGGCCTTATTGTAGCCAAAAAGAGCTCCAAAATGAACCCTGGTCCTACCCCCCAAAATTACAGCTTGATTACAAAACAAGACAAGTCTCAAAAACTTGAAGCTTAATTAAGCAACGGAATTTAACTGAGGCTTAGTTGAGGCTTGAATTGTAATGGTATTTTGCACTCAGTACTAATACCATTTGTTGGTAGTACTAATCAAGCAATGGAATTTAATCGAGGCTTAATAGTACTAATACCTTTTGTTGGTATATATCAAAGTGAAAAATATGGTGTATTTCATTAATAATAGTATTGGTTAATCTCCAGAAAGAGGTGGAGAAAAGAGAGGTTCTCAAGAGGCAAGGTCATGGTGAATACAGGGAAGTCACTGAAGGTGATTTCCTTGGGAGGTTACTGGAAGTGAAAAAGTCATTTGCCATTTTTACCACCGCGAATTCTACCGATGCAAGTAAGTACTCTGGCATGACCCATCTATCAAAGTAGAGTTCTATTGTTCCATTGTTTATTGGAGTTAGGTTGCTATACATCAATACCATACAGTGACTTATAATACTGGTACATGAGTTTAGATTATTTTTCCAGAGATTATATTCTACACATTTTCTTTGAGGAGGGGTTTTCTGCAATTTATTGATGCACGGAGGGTTCTTTAGCAAAATTCTTTGATATTTTCTACTTGATTTGATGTCAGGATAATGGACAAGCACTTGAAGGCACTTGCTCCTTTGTACCTTGGGACTAAGTTCATCAAGCTTGATGCTGAAGTCAGTTTAAATCTTTATAACTTTAGTTCCTTTTTCTTTTCCCCTGAAATATTTTTTGCTAAATTTTATTTTTTGTCGCGTAGAATGCATCCTTCTTTGTCACAAAGCTGGCTGTTAAAACATTGCCTTGTGTCATCCTCTTTAAGTGAGTGTAACTTTTTTTTCCAATACCTTTTTCCATAGTTTCTGTTGTCGATCTTCTTTTCTAAAGGTTTTTCTTCAATTAATTTTTCAAATTATTTTCTACAGAAAGGGAATTGCTTGCGATAGACTTGTCGGGTTTCAGGATCTTGGTAGCAAGGATGATTTCTCCACCAGAGCCCTAGAGAATATTCTTAAAAAGAAAGGTTAATTTTTCTATTTAATATATTGGGTCCTTTAAATAAGCTGTTTGAATTTGTGAAAGTTGTTTAATATTCCCAAATTATATGAATAAAGTTTTTCTTTTTGTATTTTTTAGGGATAATTGATGAAAAGAAGAAGGGAGATGGTAGTGATGGAGAGGAGGATGCTGATGACTTCAAAAACAGGAGAATTCGATCCTCAGCTGCTCAAGATTCTGACTCTGATTAAGCCAAATATGTGATATACCGTTGTATTATTTTCTTATCAGTGCTTTACTTCCTCAATGTTTGTTTCTCCCCCTTTTTTTCTGTAATGTTGTGGAAGGTTCCTACTGCCCATTACCGGGTAGCATATTTCCTTGGTAATTTTTTGAGTTTTCATTAACATGCCAAAACCTCCAGCAATTATTGTTATGTGGAATGAGCTGGTGGACGTTATTAAATTTAACAGGTCCTGATAACAAAGCAAAATGCGTAAAATCACCACAAAAATGTAACTAGAAATGTTTCATAGTTTCGTATTAAAGCCTTCTCCTTTTGGAAACAGGTGATCTATAAAATCCCATAGGTCTAAGCACACACTGAATTCTCAGTTATATACTGATGTCTTTAATAACACCATTTTTCTGATTAACACAATTGGTCTATCATTCCCTTAGAGAGTTTAATCTGCTGGAGTGATACTTCAGTTGAAACCCATCTGTAACACAATTGGCCACACATTTTTTTTATATAAATGTTAGTTTTATACTGATACCTTTAGCAACCTAAGCTAAACATATAGTTAATTTTTTTTTTGCTAGGAGTGTCTTTTTATTTATAATGATGTTCATTTTTGCACAACAAATCATGAAAGACATTGCAGAATGTGAAGCTGAAGGATTTAAATGTAACAAGGTTGAAGAGTAGGTTTGGGACTTGGGTTTGAAAGCATAATTTAAAACTTGATTATGTTTAAGAAGTGTGTTTCCTTGTTTTTCTATTTGCATAATCTCTATTGCTCTGATCACATTTGGTTTTTCCAGTGCAATAACTGACCGAGTATAATGAGAATTGAGTTACAGGCTTCACTGACAAAATCCAAAGCAATATTAGAAAATCTGAAGGACATCATTTTTCATAAAATCTCAAATATTACACGATTAAAAAATAATAGCAAAAAGTTTCAAATGCTAGTTAATAAAATTAAGGGTTAATTTTCTACATATCTTTCGAGACATCTCCAATTTCTTATTTACCCTCCAAGTTTTAAATTTATCTTATTTGTCCCTTAACTCTTACAACAGTTTCTTAGATTAAAAAATTGAAAAGACCAAATTGCCGTTTTTCTCTAACAGGAGTGAAGTCTCCCGTACTGGTACCATGAGAAAGACTGGTACCTAAGGAAAAATAGCTAAAAAACAAAATACTAAGAAAGCAAACAGATCAGTTAACAACTAAAAAGTTCAACTAAGCTAAACTACCAACATTGCATCCCAGGAGTTGCACTGGAGCGTAGTTTCATGTACCTGCTGGTACGAGATTGCTTGTTCTCCATCATACTTCTTCCCCACTAATTTTAAATGATAAAGACCCGCCCCTTTCTATTTGCAAATAACGGAGAGTGTGAGGACCCCTTCGTAACTTTCCTTCCACCCTCTGACAGCTCCTTCCCTTCTTACCAGTATGTGGTACCGGTCCCTGCTCAATCACATGAACAAAACACGAGACGCTGACAAACAGATACCCCCAGACAGTGAGTAGAAGCTTTTCCAGGCATAATTTGTGAAAATAGGCCCAAAAAATAGAAGATAAGCACATAGGATAGGGGAAATTCACCAAGGGGTGTCTCTATTTGTAGAGTTTTCTTTTCAACTAGTTGAATGAGGGTAGAAAGTGGTACTGAATGGATTGTGCTAATCGAAAACAAATACGATTTAAACTTCTGATTAAGGTTCTGACGTTGATGTCACTGGTCTATACCCTAAGATTTTGGGGGTAATTCTGACATTGATGTCATTAAAAAGGAAAGAAAAGAAGAAGGACAATTTTAAATGAGGAGGGTTCAAATGCCTCCATTTTTCATGCCTCCACCATGCCTCCATTTTTAAAAACTTTAATAACTCAAAATTTAAAACTTAAAAATCAAAATAAAACCGTTGGATATGATCTAAATCATTTTATCTATGCACGTGTAAAAAAATATGACATTTCAATTTGTTTTGGTTGTCATCAAGAGCTTGTAAAAAACGCACTAATGTGGATAATTTCTAGACGTTGATTTTTCAATTTATTGATTCACATAAAAACAAAATCGAAATGTCATAATTTTTTATGAGCACATAGATAAAATGATGTAGATCATATCCAACGGTTTTATTTTGACTTTTAAGTTTTAAATTTTGAGTTATTAAAGTTTTAAAAATGGAGGCATGAAAAATGGAGGCATTGGAACCCTCCTCATTTTAAATTAGAGATGTAAGAAATTAACCCTAAAATGAAAAGTTGTTGATATTAAAATTACGCTTTTCAAATAATGGATAATATAAATAACAACTAAGAATAGATATCCAGAATATAATAAGAGGACAAACAGAAATTATAAGTTTAAATTAGACTTGTTGGGGCCATCTCAATGAGAGGCACCCTCTAAAAATTAATGTATGCTGCTTAAATGTGGCGTGCACACGGTATTCTTTAGTAAAAGGCGAAAGAATAGTTCGCTCTGTGCTCACCACGCAGCTGCATGCCTTAAAACAGACGGAGTAGCTGCTTATTTGTAGGAGCCGGGTGGGCGACAATAGTTTGTAAAGAGATTGTGGGACTAAAGTTGCGTGTCCTCCCTTGCTGAGGGGAAGTTTAGTTCCGGAGGGGAGCTTTCCCCAGGATTGCACGAGTTGGGCCCCCTTAGGCCCATTGATTGGTTTCAAAATCCATTGATGTTTAGGCCCAATTGAGGCAGCCTTCCGTTTGAAAACTGTTTAGCTAGGTTTAAGTTGGAGACAGGATTGGATTGGGCCCTTTTTAATTATCAATAAAAAATTCTTTTAACGGAGAGAAATTTTGCTTTTTTTTTTCCAACTTTTCATCGTATTTAACGGATATCAAGAACTAACAATTTAATAAAATGATTAAAACTATATTGAAATTAATGACTGCAGATGAAGTTGTCATTTGATTATTGTAGAATTTATGAGTTGAGACAGAGAAGTTTGAATGAGAAAAATGATTATTTCATTCTACCAGTTTTTATGTTACAGTAGGCTATTTAAGTTGGAAATAAAGTGGAAAAAAATAACAGTTGTCTATTGTTACCTATTTGTCTATTCTCTGGCCCTATACAAAGTACAAACGGTAACTTACTATAAATGTACATAAAGATTGAGTTGTTTTTTTTATCTACAATTAGTAACTCTCTTTTTATACATTAAAATCCAATGATAAATATCCTTAATGGATCTGAGGGTAATTGGATCCGATTATTCTCTTTTCTCAACAATTATACATATATTGTTCCCTCCACATCTTCAATAACATACAATTTAAAGTCAAATGTAGAAATCAATCAGAATTACAAGTGCTAGGATTTCTGCGCAATTAGCCAGGATTTATTTTCTTTTAATTGCATTAACAGTAATTGCTTGTCGGTAGATGTATCATGTATGAGTAAGGGTGAAAAACGGTATGGATAATATCCGATCCGTATTTGAAAAATTAGATGTGAATATCCAATATCCGAATATCCGTGTGGATATGGATACTGATACGGTTTTACGTTTCAATTATCCGTATCCGAATATATCATATATTTTAATATATATATATGAAAAAATATTGTTATTCACCATTAAAATTAGATAAATATTATGAACTTTGATATTTTTTATATTATTTTAATAAATATTCAATTCGATCTGTATCCGTATCTTATTTGGCTAATATCCGATCCGTATCCGTATTTGAAAAATTAAAAATGATATGAATATGATTTTACCAACTATCTGCTCCGTATTCGCTATATATGTTTTCACCCCCATGTATGAGAGAACAATGCATCGGTTGATTTTTAAATTTTCTTTCTGTTTGTTTTGTCATAATTCATGTACGTATCATATCCAGGACGCAGATTAGTTTGGCATGTATTTTTTTTTTTTTTTCATTCCACTGTTGTTTGTGTTGTAAAATTGGATCCTGAATTTTTGTGTTTTGCATCGGCACCTGTATAAATCTTCTTTTCTTTGTTTGCGCTAGTTGGAGCTTACTGCGACGACCATTATACTTGAGTGAGGCTACGGTGCTATGCATAGCACGGATTGGTTCGTGCTACGGCTCAATATTTGAGTTTTCAAAATTCTAACGGTCGATCCAAACCGTTCAACATGATTATAAAATGAATATGTGCTTGCAAACCAAATTTTACATTTTTTTCGATTTTGTTTACTATTTTTTTAGATAGGTAGAAAATCACTGTTTTGGATGGTCCAGAATTTTTCAGATCAAGTGATTTTCTACCTATCTAAAAAAATAGTAAAGAAATTCGAAAAAATGTAAAATTTAGTTTGCAAGTACATATTCATTTTATAATCATGTTGAACGGTTCGGATCGACCGTTAGAATTTTGAAAATCCAAATATTAAGCCGTAGCACGGACCAAACCGTGCTATGCATAGTACCATAGCCTCACTCAATTTAGATATATACCCATTATAACTTCTTCAATTAGATATTTCCCCATCAAAACTTCAAATTAGTTATTTCATCATCTAAATAGAACTATATTATATATATACCCATTTCTCAATTAAATCCATTAAACACAATAATTAATGGTAGAAAATTAATAAAAAGACAGTTATGCCCCTTATCCCTTCCCTCTTGATCTGCTTTGACATCCTTGTCTCTCTCTCTCTCTCTCTCTCCCTCCTTTCTCGTCCCTCTACTGGAAATGCGGTTCCTCCTCGAGACGATTTGGAGAAATAACTACATTGTTATTTAAGCTCTGATTCTCATGTCTGATAATAACTACATTAGCAATTTATCATGTACCAAATCATTTCATGTGAAATTAGATGCCAATTTTTTTTTTTTCAATTACAAGAACATTTTAAAGTTTATACCATAGCTAACATTAAATTTTTGAAAAGTATTTCCTAACCAGTAAAACTACAACTAAAAGAAAACAACAGATGTACTGCATAATGAATTGTATTAGAGCTCCAAAACCTGACTTCTCTATTTTCTGGTACACTTCCTTTATCATTTTCTAATTTGTGAAATTTTCAGTTCTAATAAAATGAGGATGTGGTAAGCCTCAATTGAGTTTAATTGGAAATTTTCAGTTCGAATTCACAGCAATTTCGATCAGTCTGATATCAAAAATGAAAAAGTGCAAATAATTCAGAAAAAAATTCGCAACTTACAGAGCTATACAATCAAAAAATATTTCTGCAAAAAATGAACCATAAAATGAGGTGATAAGGTCTATGGTTGAGGTCTGAAATCAAGCATAAGAGGCCCCAATACCGGCTTGAAGCTTGGTCTTGGCCTTGATGCGAATCAGAGTTTCAGCGCAAGCTCGAGCATTTCTCAGACTCGTCTCGAGGAGGAACCACATCTCCAGTAGAGGGACGAGAAAGGAGGGAGAGAGAGAGAGAGAGAGAGAAACGGGTGTCAAAGCAGATTGAGAGGGAAGGAATGAGGTTGGTTTATTTTGTTGTTTTTAGTTGTTTGTGATGTTTGATGTTTGATGTTCTTTAGATGTAGTTTGATGTTGATGATATTCTCGATGTAGAACGATGAATGTAATTTAAGAATGAGGGATGGGTATAACTGTCTTTTATTTTTTTTTATTACTATTGATTATTATTTTCAATTAATTTAATTGAGAAATAGGTATATTTATAATGAGTAGGGTTAAAATGCACCATTGGTTTTGTGCTCTAATCATACTTAACATTTTTATTTTTATTTTTAAAGTCCGAACAGTCAATTTGAACCATTCACCATGATATTTGTATTAAAATGTACTTGAAAATCAAATTTTATATTTTTTGAAACTTTTTTTACTAATTTTTTAGATAGGTACGAAATCACTATTTCCGGAAGATTCTGGACCATCTAAAACAGTGATTTTGTACCTATCTAAAAATATAGTAAAAAAGTTTCAAAAAATATAAAATTTTGTTTCCAAGCACGTTTTAATATGAAGATCATACTGAGCGGTTCGGATCGATTGTTCGAACTTTGAAAACGGAGAAAAAGACGTGGAGCATGATTGGAGCACAAAACTAATGATGCATTTTAACCCTACTCATTTATAACATAGTTCTATTTAGATGGAAAATAATTAATTTTGAAGTTTTGATGGAGAAATATCTAATTAAAGAGATTTTGATGGGTATATATCTAAATTTCTCATTTTTTATTTCCTAATCTCAAAACACCTATTTTGTATTTTGTGATGTTACGACTTTTCTGCATGTCAGTATTAAAATTTACGGACAACGCATTAGTAGGGTTAAAATGCATTATTGGTTTTGTGCTCCAATCATACTCCTCGTCTTTTTCTCCGTTTTCAAAGTTCGAACAATCGATTCGAACGGCTCAATATGATCTTCATATTAAAATGTGCTTGGAGACAAAATTTTATGTTTTTTTGAAATTATTACTATTTTTTTAGATAGGTACAAAATCACTGTTTTGGATGGTCCAGAATCTTCTGAAAACAGTGATTTTGTACCTATATAAAGAATTAGTAAAAAAAATTCCAAAAAATATAAAATTTGGTCTCCAAGCACATTTTAATACAAAGATCATGGTGAACGGTTCGGATCGACTGTTCGAACTTGAAAATGAAAATAAAAATGTGGAGCATGATTGGAGCACAAAACCAATTATGCATTTTAACCCTACTCTTATTCTTCTCCAGATCTCCCTTGAAAGGAAATCATTGCAATTTCAAAATTATTACACAAAGGAAAAAATGTTCAAGGTTATTCAGCAAAAAGTGGACCCGAATTAAATTCACCAAAAACCACAAGCATTATATTTCTTTTTCCATTTAGATTTGACCGTCTAAAATCTTTGATATTACATTTTCAAGCATAATTTTTTTTTCTAAATGTTTCAAAAAAAAAAAAAAGTGATAAAACTCCACTCCTCTATCTCCACTCCTTATATATACCTCAAAATATTTTACCTTCTTTAAAAAACAATTATTTTTTGAATAATATATATAAATATTTTGTAACATATTGTATGAAATAAAATCTGTATTTCTATGTATTCTGAACTTATGTACAATATATAGAAAAATTAAAAAAATAAATATTGTTGAAATGAAGTTATCTCTTTCAGAAAATATAAAAAAATAAATATTGTTGAAATGAAGTTAAAAAAATGTAGAATTATCTCTTTCAGAAAATATAAAATTATTGACGAAATCATTGATATAATTATTCGGCTAATTGTAGTTATTTAGAGGGGAAATAGTTTTGGGGATTGCTTTAGTAAATATAAAATTATAAACAACCAAGAAACCAAATGATGTCTATGCCAAGGCCCAAAATTTAGCAACGTCTGGACCCATGCGGCCAGGCCAGGCCAGGCCCAAAATTTAGCAACGTCTCTTTCGTTCAACGGCTCAGAAACCATGATTTAAAATCGTCAGCCACACCACACCGCACTGCACTGAATCTGAGAACGGTCTTGCGTGTCTACAGGTCAGTGCTGTCTCATCGAACCCTTCTTTCCGCACAAATCGGACGGCCCTGAATGCATCCAGCGTGGTGCACTGTTGGCACACAAATGACAACAGGAGCATCAACCACAGAAAACAGAGAAGGGCACAGAATCTTAAAAAGTGTAAATCTCTCCGCTCTCTCTCCAATCGGATCTCCATGTTTTATTATTCTTTTTTAGTTTTCACCATATTCGCTTTTGTACATGCACACATCTCGAGGTGCCTCTCACACATTCTCTCTCCCCCTGCCTCGTGTCAGCTGATTGCTTCTCTGCATCACCTGATCACCATCCCTCTCTCTCCCGTTCTTCTTTTCCTCCTTGATTGTTCCTTTTTATTTTTAAGAAACTTTTTGTTATCGGCTAAGATTGTAGAGGAGACAAGGTAAAGCGATAACACCTCTTGTCACAGTGAAACAACCGGAAAAAGAAAAGAGAAAAGGAAAAAAGACAAGGGGGGACATTTTACTGAGGCTTTTCCACAAACAGATGGTAGCCTTTCTCTAAAGTGGCGAGAAAAAGGTGATTGTAGTGATGGGAAGTTGGAAACACTAACCGCTCCTTTTGTGACTTCTCTGATCTTGCATCTGCGCTAATTGCAAGCCGGAGTTGCTTTCAGCTTCAATCGAGAAAGGTACTCTCCAAAATTTCTTCCTCATAGTTTGTTCCCTAAAGTGGCGAGTTCTCGAGTAAATTGAAGAGTAAAGAGGCTTCTTTCAGTCTTCTTCTCATTTCCTTTGACCAAACTTTTCCTGGCATTGTTGGCGCTTGTTTGGGAAAGAAATACTTATTTATTAGGCGAAAATAAACCGAAAAATCTTATAGCAGTAGTTTGACAACTAGAGTCTGAAACCCAAAAACCATTGATGGGTTCTTCTGGATCAAAACCAAGAAACGATGAAGCATTGCTTCTGTGCAAGGAGAGAACCCAATACATCAGAGAGGCAATTGGTGCAAGGTTCACTCTTTCGGCTGCTCACCTTTCCTACATGCAATCCCTGCGCAGTATTGCGCCTGCCATTAGACAATTTACTGAGTCAGAGCTCTTATCAGACCTGGCTCTCTCTGTCTCAGAACCTGACAAGTCACCATCTCACTCTTCCATTGCCTCTCCTGTTCATGGCGAGAGCCCCTTATCACCTCTAGTTCAATCCAGTGTATCTCACATGACAGCTACTGAAAGTGCTGATTCGGTGCTTACGGGTACTGCAGAACCGGTTACACTGAGTAAATCAATAGCTGATCTGGCGGATTCAGATCCCTCATGGGACTATTTTGACTCTAATATGAACCGGGTAAAAGGCTTGAAGCAAGTAAAGGACAAGGAGGTTTTACCACTAAATGAAGAAAGAGGAGCAGTATCTGTTACTGAGGAGGTAAAGGGGGACTTAGGAGAGGAAGTGGAGAGAGAGGATGAGAGTGAATTTATCACACATCGGGCAAAGGAATTTGTGCCAAGCATTAAAGAAATAGAGCAGCGATTCATCAGAGCAGCTGAGGCAGGTGACGAGGTGGCAAAAATGCTTGAGACTGACAAGGTCAGGCTCAGTGTGTCCTCTGTGGTGTTTTCAGGTAGCTCTCAGAATTTAACACTATATATGTCATGTCAAGACTGGATGTTGGTGCCACACCAACTATAAATTAACAGAGTACACATATTAATGCCTTGATATCGAGTTTGATTTATGAAATGGTTACAGAAAATAGAAGAGAATAAAGGAGAAGAGAAGATAGTGTTTGAAAATCATTTCATTGTATTCTATGTTGATTACATTCTTACATTCTTCTGTTTATATAACGATTACATTTTGTCACTAAGTGATTCTAATACAGACAAAGAAAGCATCTTCGCTGTTGAGATTTGTTATTGGGGATGAACACCTTCTCCATTTGATGTAACAATGGACTGCTCCAGTTGTATTCTATCAATTTATTTACTTTGTTTCATTGCTTGCAACAGGGACACCATCTGCTTCTAGGATCATAATGACTTTTAATCAATTTTGTTGCAAGAGAGAGGCCCTCTTGAACCAGGGTAAGAGAGTTCAGGTTAATTTCTGTAATCTTTTTTCTCTTGTTTTCTTATCCCTGAAACAACTAAATTTGAGGAAAAATGTTTTTGGGTTATCTTAATTTTCTTGAAACTACTGAAGGGTTTCAGTAGTTACATACTGGATGCTAAGGGAAAAATTGGAATGGGTTCGAAATATATTGAGGAATCTTAGTGTGTTTGCTAAATGGAATAAATTTACCCCAGAGAATTCATAAAACTTCCATTATCTTTTGATAAATAGATTATACCAAGCATGTATCAAAGGTTATCACATGGAATCGTTCAGTCTCTTCAATTTCTTCTTCATCCAAAGACCATCTGGCTTGTGTGCCAAAAGATGACAGTGGCGAGATCGGCCGTGATTTTGTCGAACAGTATTCTATGATTTCTGGCAGCCATTCATCAACTCTAGATCGACTCTATGCATGGGAGAGAAAATTATATGATGAGATCAAGGTACGGAGTTTATTTATATCAAACCATTCAATGGTACCACCATGAATTACATATTGTATTGGTGTGCCTAATGGTAAATGTATCAACTAAGGAGTAATAAAAAGGTTAAGGGTTAGCATCCAGCATCTGTTTAAGAATAGCACAGACTGGTCTTCATGATTTGACATCTTACTTTGTATTAAAAATTCATGAACATATATATAGGCAAGTGAATGTATAAGGAGGGCATATGATCAGAAATGTGCCATTCTGAGGCACCAGTTCGCGCGGGACATGAAAGCACAGGTGATCGACAAAACCAGAGCAGCTATCAAGGATCTGCACTCACGGCTATCTGTTGCAATCCAAGCTGTCGATTCTATTTCAAAGAGAATTGAGAAGATGAGGGATGAGGAGCTCCAGCCACAGCTAGTTGAGCTCATTCATGGGTAAATTATATTCAAGTTACACTATGGAGTGCTTCCCAGTTCTACTTTTAAAATAAATAGGGTAATTTTGAAAAAATGCCCCAAATGGCGAAGGTCTAGATGTCAAGATATTGGGATAGTAATCAGAACATTGAATGTTGAAATCTATCATTGGGAAAAATCATAGAGAGCTGGGACTGAAGTGCATCTACGTACAAAAAGAAAGGTTGTGAAATAAATAAAGACAGCATCGTGCATAGGGGTGTCAATGGCACCCTTTTATCCGTTTACCCGATCTGTACCGTATCCGATAAAACGGGTACGAGTAAGATTTTTTTTCGTAAATTTATCGGGTAAGGGTACGGGTAAATATTTTTTTCCGTTATCTAAACGGGTAAGGGTACGGGTAAAGCCTATTTCGTACCTGTTACCCGATCGGGTAATTATAAAAAAAATTATATATATTATATATATTAATAAGCATTGAAAAAAGTACTTTAATTGGTTTACTTGCGCTTAGCATGATCATAATTTTTTTTTTCAATAAAGTACTATACATGTGTGAAATGAATGTATATGTTTTAATGTTTTATTTAATAAATAAAAAAATAATATTATTATAGTAGTATTACCCGTTATTTACTCGCTACCGTTTCGTTATCCGACAACCATAACGAGTAAGGGTAGGGTACGGGTAAGATAATTTGTAGCGGGTAAGGGTAGGATACTGGTAAGGACATTTTGTAACAAGTACGGGTATGAAAATGCTTCCACCCGACTATTACCGTACCCGTTGACACCCCTAATCATGCATCTACAAATAAATAGGTAATGAAATAACTACCGCAACGCACTGCATGAAACAAGTAAAGCTCAATACACTTATGGGTAGCGATTTTGGTTGGTTGCATATCAATTTCCTAGAGGCTTCATTGTGAATTTGTGATTGTGATCTTGCTCTCTAAAGTCTGACAGGCTTGTTGAATTCTTTCATAATACGCTGTTTTTTCTATCGACCTTTTTGCTCAATTTGATTGATTTTCTTACAGGATGATAAGGATGTGGAAAGCAATGCTCGAATGCCACCATGCACAATTCATCACAATCTCTCTAGCTTACCATGTAAGGCGCTCTACAACACAGTCACAAACCGAGACCCAAAACCATGTTCTCACACACCTACTAGATGAACTCGACTCTTTTGCCTCCACCTTTTCCAACTGGATAACCTCTCAAAAATCATACATACAATCCCTCGATTCATGGCTCCAGAAGTGCGTCTTACAACCACCAGAGAGGCGCCGAGGGAGGAGGAAGGCGATCTTCCCGCCTCCCCAGGCTCTCTCTCCTCCCATCTTTGTTCTATGCAGGGACTGGCTAGCTGGGCTCAAGTCTCTTCCTTTGGACGAGTTGCTAGAATCTGTTATAGGTGTCGGCTCTGTGCTAAGAGATGCATTTGAACAAAGAAATGAAGATTCTTTAAGGAATGGTGACGATGGCAGGATTAAAGGAATGGAGAGATTTCAGAGTGTTTTGAGGGGCTTTTTTGATAGGTTGAGTAAATTTGCCGAGGTTTCGTTGAAGGCATTCGAAGAAGTGAAGAACTCGCACGAGGTGGCGCGGATAGCATATAGGATGGTTGAGTCCAGTGATGTTTTTGTAGTTGGTTCTAGGGTGTCTTTGTAAATTTAAGTTCAGTTGAGTTCTATTTAGTTGAGAATAAATGTATTATATTATTGTAAGAATACGGAGCTTAAATTTACCATGATTGGTTTTTTAATGTCACCAGTTTCATACTTTCAGCGCTCCGCTGTGTGACAGTGTGAGTGCACTCCTCCATGGCGATTTGGTTCTCTTGAATCTTGATTACATTTAAAAAAATAAATAAACAAACAACAAGGGGCAAACGCTCAAATTTTAGGAAATTGAAGGAATAAAAGGATTATCATTTCTATTCTCTTCCTACTTTTACCAAACGCAGGAATAAAAAAATATCATTACTTTTATTATAACAAGCAAAAAATGAATGTTTATTATATTATTTTGACCGTTTTTTTTTTTTATTTTCAGTGTTAAAAGTAATAAAATAAAATTTATAATTCACGGATATTACTAACAAGTATGATAAGAGAACGGAGTAGGTCCGATGCCCATCGGACCTACTTTTAGGTTCAACGACATGATGACCGTCCGATCTAATTTAAGATATGTGTGCACGGAAACTGAAACAGACAGCACGAATTTTAAAGTGTTCCGCACGAATATTAAAGCAAATAGACAGTGATTAAACCCATCGAACCAGAGTAGGTCCGATGCCCATCGGACCTACTCTCAGATAATAAATATTTTCAGACAAAGTCTTAACTACTAAATCAGATGTAGTTCTCGGTTCTATACAGTAGTTGATGAAGCAGAGGAATAGATTTTTGAACTTTTCCGTAAATATAGTATGAGAAGCAGAAGGATGAAATGTCTGGTATTTCAGTGCCCACTAGTTCGAAACGAATTCACATCCTCCCCGGTACCGTGAAAGGCAATCTTTTAGAATTATTGGATCCGGACCGGTCTTTTAATTTTGTACGAATCTCAAAGCCTAAATAAACCGTAAAGTGAAGGAAATCTTCTATGCATATAGGGAATTCGTATCCTCTGCATTAAATTAAAAGAGAATCTTTTGAGTTAATGCATCTCGATTATCCAATCTATCTTGAGATTCGTGCGGACTAGATTCGCACGAATATTGAAAGACCTCTTATATTATAGGCAAAAACCGGATTGACTCTATTTAAAATCCAACAAGATTCATTAACTCAAAAGGGAACAGAGGATACGCGTTCCAAGGAGAATACTCTTCCCGTTCGAAACAATAGATCTTGTTCACTTTTTGTGCAACGATATCATATCGAAAACTAAAAATGTAAATTCGTACAAGATGAAACGATGGAATATCAACATACCAAATTTTTTATTATAATGATTTTTTACACAATGATTTATGAAATTTACAACTTTCGATATCAATGCACAGGATGTGTAACGAATCAACAGCTTGAACTTAAATTTAATATTTGAATTATTATGCAAAAATAAAAAGGCGCGCGATGGGATTGAGTTATAAAAAGGTGGACATTTGATCCTCTATGAAACTACGGGGTTTGAGGTTTCGTGGTAACACTTGAGCAACCAAGTTAGTTTGAGAAGAGTAAAACAATAGAAAAATAACAGAGAAGGCATATTCACATGCAATTAATTATATACTATTATTTTTTTTTGACAAAAGTGGGTATCCCCCACCTGTTTCATATTGAAACAAGAACAGTTTATACAAAAGGCAATGGAGTAAGAAGTCCATTGTGCAAAATACCTAAGCAACTAGGAAAATAACAACATAGCATCAAGGTACAGTACCATATGACAAAATATAGCTAAAGATAAAAGGAGCAAGTTCAGAAAATAACAGAAGCATAAAACTAGTAATACTAATAGTCACTACAACCAGTAGAGCCATCCCTGTAATTATATTCTATTATAATGTCAAGCTGTTTAATAATTATTCCTTTCCATATTTTTCCCATGGAACTCTCTGTAAAGCATAAAAATTTGTTATTTCACGCTTATTTCTCGAGCAGCTGTGGTTATCGTATTGTAGGAACACACTCGTTTAGAAGCCAACATTTTGGGTGTATTGTTCGTATGCCTCCGATGCCATGCCAATTGGAGCTCGAATTACCAAATCAGGAAGGTCAAACGCATCGACCAACTCTCTAGCAACTCCTCTTACTTGGAAACTGAGATAATCTGTCAGCTTATGAATAGCCTGAAAATGTTGATTAGCAAACTCGGTCAATGCTTTGCTATAATAAATTGATTTTAGCGTTTGCTTGTTATGTTCAACTTAAGAGATCCTGAGTAGAAAAAAAAAAAAACAAGACTATTTCTATGGATTACATTACTCCTACCAAATTCTATTCTATCTTATGCTTCAATTCCCTCAAAGAGTAAACGGAACACATAAAAAAATTCCTCTACAAACTAAACGGTATGAATTATACTGAATAATAAAAGAATGACCAATAAAGCTTGCCTTGGCTTTGTTTGGTGCAACATAGTCTACGTTTCGGTATGTTCCAATATCCTTCCATATCCGATCAAGAGCATAAAGATCGCACACTAACTTCAGTACCTCACGAGTGTTGGCATCAGGACAACTGCAAATGACCATGATAAAAATGTTAGCTCAAAACAAAGATTTTAATTATTCAGACCAACCTTTTTATTTATGTGAAATCACTTAATGAGTGTGTGACAAGATCATTTAACTACCCATTAAAGACATCAGATCCAACTCACATTGTTCTTGAATAAACACAAAACCAAAAAAATCCCCGAAAAAACACCAAGAGTCACTGAATTGGTACCATAAAAATCTTGCTGTAACACTGAAACCCATTATGATACAGCCAATCAAAGGAAAGAGACTAGAGAAGCTAACAATTAAGTACAAAAATAAATCAAAAACATACTTTTGAACTGCATCAATGAATTTGGCAAGAACGACAGACTCAATATGAGACTCAGCTAGTGTAAGCAGATGATTCAAGCATCTATTCCAGGCACCAAAGCTCCCCAGCGTCTTGGTGTGCTTTTGAAGCCTGGCAGCCACACTTTGAAGCAGCCGAGATGTTCGATGCTGGAAAAAGGAGTCAATTTTTGTAAGCTCTCTACAATGAGGCCACATGTAAAACAAAATTAAAGCATAACAAAATTTTGATAGAAGAATTATCCCATGTATTGTGCGAATCTAAAAATATTCCATATAACCCTGCAGAATAGGAAGTAAAAAAAATTGAATATCCTTATCATTCCTATGTCACCATATAATGGGGTGAGAAAGATAAAAAAAAGGTAAATTGGGCATTTTTTTAGTATTCCAGGGGTGAAGTAGGTTGTTCTCTGTTAAGGGAAAACAAAGGGTATTTCATCTAGGAAAAGGGTATATGGGGTATTTTGAGACTAAGACTGGTGTTAGGTAGGGACTTGTCCGCGATAGTAATCAGAGAGATAAGGCTGGCTTACTCTAAAGGCATCAAGCTGGAACTTTGGATCTCTCAAGTGATCTTCCCCTTCCCACCGAGCTGTTACTGGATTTGGTTGTGACAAATAAGAAGACATGGATTCTCTTAAATAGTTCCAAGTCACTGTCAGCGTGCCTCCCTTGAACTTCTCCTGGTACCGCTTCAACAGGTCTCCCGCGACCTACAAATACAAATGTGTGAAGAAAATCAATAAAGAAATTAAACCTCTATTTTGCTGAAGGGTATACTGTAATAAATGAACACCCGGTTCACATTAGCTACTCTAACAGCATTTCTGGGTATATGTCCAGATGACACCCTTCAGATTAGTGGAATGAAAAAGATATTGCATGTTAAGATGAAAATCCAGTTTGTCCAGACTGTACCAGTTGCGTGAAGGGCCAAAATTCCGTGGTAAGCGGTCCACACATTTCTGAAGATATTGCTACTCTACCAAGTTTGTCCAGACTGTACTAGTTGCATGAAAATCCAGTAAAATCAATCATACTTTACCTGTTGCAAAAGAACTGTGTTGTCTCCTTCAAAGGTCTGGAAGATATCATGGTCATTTCTCAAAATTCCAAACCGATTAACCGCAGCATAGCCATGGCCACCGCACGACTCACGGCACGTGCTGATTGACCTTGCAGTATATGAGGTCACATACGACTTCAGCCCGGCAGAGAGTGCATGCACGTCACCAACCACCTGATCATCGTTCGTTTTCTTCATCTCAGAGTACTTGTCAACAAGATATTGCGTAGCAAAGTGGAAAGCATAGGTGGATGCAAGCATGGGCATGAGACGGTGCTGTTGGGATTGGTAGTCCAGCACACTAACTTCAGGTTTTCTCGGAGGCCCGAATTGCTGACGAAGCAGAGAGTATCTAGATATAGTAGAAAACAGAAGTTATTTCTCTCAAACATGTGGGTGCCACGATTGTTCCAGGGTTGAAATCCAACTTAATTTGTTGATTTTCTATCCTTAACTAACATTTATGTGCAAGGCATGTCCAAAAAGATGCCAAGTATTAAATAGTGAACTTATCTATGAGCTCAAGATCTAAGTGCAAACTGTCATTAACATTGTATAGCAGCAAGAAGTCACTAGTGGAATGCTTCCCCTCCCCACATTCCCTGGTTCCTCCCACCCATATCCCCAAGCTCTTAATTAATAAATCAGTTGATCTAAGTCTAACCATGTTGGCTGGCATTCATAAATGAGAACAAATAAATACAAAGTAGAGGCCAGAATAAACGTTGAGTGCAGTACCTGACGGCTATGGTAACTGCAATTTTCAACACACCAACAGAGGAATATGCAAGCCCAACCCGCCCACCCACCAGTTCACCCAGTGTTGCGGCAAATCTTTTGTTAACTGTAGGTAGACTACTTGTGTACTTGCCATCTCTTGACACATCACCGAATCTATTAAGAAGGTTGTCACGTGGCACCCTCACCTGAGAAAACCGTAATGCACCATTGTCAACCCCATTAAGACCAACTTTGTGGCCACAATCATGGATCTCAACTCCAGGTAGAAGTGCATGAGTCTCAAGATCTCGTATCGGCACGATGAATGCGTGGATGCCCATGTCAGCTGATTTGCCTCCCTTTCCTTGGAGAGGAAGGATCAGTCGAGCAAACACACTCGCAAATTTACCGTGAACAGCAGCATTGCCAATCCACCATTTAATGGCACCGTCATTCGGGGTATTTATTACGAACTCGTCTGTGATTGGGTCAAAGGTTGCGGTGGTTTGTAGGGCTTGAACGTTAGATCCTGTTTGAATGAATAAGATTATAAGCACATATGTAGATGCAAGTTGATGTTAGCGGAGTAAACCCTGACTACGGCTCTAGTAAGCAAACACAACCATGTGACTGCCTAGAACCAAAAAAGAAAAGGAAAAAAGAACATAAATAGAAAACTGCTGCCTTTCTATGGTACCTAACAACCAAAATCTCAAGAGAGAGAGAGAGTGAGAGAGAGAGAACATCTAGGGTTTTAGCCTTTTAGGGTATTTGATCACCTGACTCAAGCCAACCGGACCTTTGCCATTGATTACCTCACCATATTTATTCACTCCATAAATAGGCATTGGTTTTTAGCCCAGTTCTATACTGACTAAAATATGGACTTATCGCTGCAAGGTACTGCACTATCTGGTTTCATTTTCTTATTTCTTTGGTAAAGCATTTTTTAGGATAGAAGCTCACCATGATGCAGTTCAGTCATAGCAAAACAGCCAGTATAATCTAAATTATCAATCCCATCAAAATACTTGTCTCTGTGCTTTTTAGTTCCGAGGTTGATAACTGAGCCTCCCCAAAGACTATTAAGAAAACATTGTGAAAATATCATTATTTATATGATTATAAGTGGTAATATTTACATGACTAAAAAAATACTAGTGGCTTCAGAAAGTATCAAAGTTTTTCTAAGCCTATGCTTAGTTGAGTTACATTTTGTTGTTTAGATGTATTGTGAATTTCCTTTTTGTTTATCCTGTAAACTCATACTGCCTTAATGTATGGAGATTGTGACAGAAGATACTTATGTGAGGTAGGTAAACTATGGTCAACAAGATGAATAATTTAAAAGGAGAGAGCCCAAATAATCAGTTTATTATAACTATAAAGAATACCAACTTCTTGGTGCCTTTATTCAGAAAAACAAATTCCAACATGGATATCAAACAATTCAATCAATCTGCAAATAAAATGATTTTCCAATAATTTATATGCCTTGCCATACACAGGGCCCATTCTAGAACTCTTAAAACAGAACAGACACATTGGAACTATCATAAATAATAAAAAAAAAAATCCCAAAATCTTTTGCTATAAGAGCTAACTCTAATTGCACATTTTTAAAATCATATTTAAGGCAATTTTTCCAACCAGATAAAAAAGTTCAGAGGATTTCTAAATAGAATGTAGTTAAACAAAACACAAAGAAGGAAGGAATTCTAGAAGCAGCAGTTTCAGTTGGATTGGTGATTTTGGTTTTAACTGAATCAATTTCATTCTGCTTTTGTTCTATTCAAAATATTGGTTATTTTCTTTACAGCTTTTAGTTTGGTTTCGATAATTGAATCTGAATAAACAGAAAAACCATAAGGTTAGTAATTTCTTGTTTAACTAGGAAAGGATGTTCAGCATGAATTAACAATAGCAGCTTAAATTGCCAAATTATTCTTTATAACATAGTTTATCATACTAATTAAGTTAGAGCAAAATTTCAGTTCATTGTGTTGGTTTTCTTTAGTACCGGTTCTACTTTCTGTTCTGTTGAAACCAAACCGACCATTCTATCCGGAAGAGAAGTTACCTGAATTGCACACCCATTTTGATCCCAAGTGAGATATCAACCCCACCGACCGCCTCAGCAACAGCAAAATAGGCTGATGGATTCTCATCCAAGTATCTATTTTTGCACAAAAATCATTAATATTTATTTACCATCTTTTCAAAAAAATTATCAATTATATATAAAACCAGTTGGGAATAACGTACCTAAATGGTCGGATACCAGCATCGTGCACAAGAGCCATCATTTGCCTCATGCAAAGCTGGCGATGCTCTGCCATGGATATCTCCACCGGAGTCTGTAGGTCAGGCCTGGACTGGAAGAACTCGAAAATGCGCGCCTGTATCTCCCGGTGGGGCCCGCGCATGTATTCTGACAGAGACTCCACGGATGGCGAGAGATTGCGCTTAGCACGACAAGGAAGGAGGGATAGTTCGCCGGAGAGTGGTGCGGAGGGACTATAGAGGTGGAGAGAAAGTCGTTGTATCCGGCGGAGTGCCACCTCATCGCCGGAGCTAGGGTTTCGTCGACTGTCGTCCATCCCTTTGATCAAATGCTTGAGAGAGAAGAGAGAGGAGAAATTGGAAGCAGGAGAGTCTGTTTCGTGGGACCGCTATTTGTTGCTTTCACGGAAAAAAAAGATGACGCGGAGTGCTAATCTGGTTAGTAATTGGACCTGATTTTAAAACAGTCTCATACATTCATATCTACCTTTATTTTTACAATTCGTTCCCGCTATCTTTGCTGGATCAGTACAAGTGACATTCCGCGCCAATCGAAACCAGACCAAGAGCTTTAGTAAACTATCGTAGAATTATTTATACAGATATAATTTGCATGAAGAGAAGTCGTTTTTCTCAAGCTACCGACAGCGACGGCGAAGGATAATGATGAATTCAGATATACTTTGGTTCGATGGGTTTAATCACCGTCCAATCGATGCGTGAGCTCTGTATTATAATCCGTACGAATATGCTTTAATTTCCGTGCGCAAAGATCTTGATTCTGATCGGACGGTTTTGGAACTAATTGGACCCAAAAGTAGGTCCAATACCCATCGGACCTACTCCTATCTCGATAATGATCGGTCAAATACTTCGATTGGCGCTATTCAATATGCTTTAGATAATCTTGGATTGGGATTTATTTCATCGAAGTCGCTTAATTATATAACCCATTACCCATGCCATGCTTGCGTCACCAAGTATATCCACCCGATATATTTTGATATGAAATGCTCAAGCATGAATTCTTCAATCCAAAATCATAATAGTACTAAAACAAAAGAAGCCTCCAGTACTCTACTAAAACTTATAAAATCGCTATTAATATTGCTTTTTAGCATAAATCCGAACAGTTAAAAGAACGATCAAAACGGATGTCAAAGAAAGCTCGTTGAGATGTAAATCTGTATGTGGTATCAGATTGACGGAGGAGAAATTTGTTTGAATTTTATGCTCGAGGGAGAGGAAGAGAGCATTAAATTAAATAAATTTAAATTGGTTATTTCAAGTTATATCCGCCTAAGCTATTATTATTTAGTATAAGTTAAACATGTTAAGAAAATATTAAAAATATTTGTTCACTGACAGTGGACCTGCATTCATAATATATTAAGAGATCTAGATAAATCTTTTGATCGATTAGATCTCCAAGATAGAACGAGTGGTATGCACAATACAAACAAATTGAGACATCAATTTAGCGATTTTTTTTATAAAACAATTTTTTTTTCCAAATCAACTTGATTAGTTGGTTTATTACAAAAGTCACAAGTACCGAATTTATTCCCGTGGAGTACCGTATCTAAGGTTCGGTACACCCCTACCAGATGGTTACGAATTCAGATCCTCCCCGTACCATAAAAAACTGATGTATCATATTTTTGATATTTTGAGACGGTGGAAGCTTAATGCTCCAAGATTTTCTATTTTGTCCCACATGACACTTGATGCTCTTGTTGTTCCTATTTCAACAGTGGCTTCCGAGTCGACTTTTAGTACGAGTTCTCATATGTGATCGCATACTTGATGCATCTAAGAGTTCGTTGATCCCAAAAATTGCACAAGCTCTCATATGTGGTCAAGATTGGCTTCGTTCGAAATTTCCAGTTGGTGTTGAAGAAAATTTAAAGATGCTTGATCAGCTTGAAGAAGGTAATTAAAATAGCTGTTTTACTAATTCATTTTAAATATACTCTCAAGCACTTACTAATTCTTTTGCTAATTTGTGTTTGTAGAATTTTCCAAAATTGAATTGGAGAATGCAGCAGCAGCTCCAACTAATAATTAGAATTTTCTGAATTTAGACTTGCTTTTGGTTTGTACTAGTCGATATTTTTGTGCTAAAACTCAAATTAGCTAGGTGTGATATGAAGTTAGACTTGTTGCTTTGGTGTGTGAGCTGACTAGGTATGAATATGATCTGACTATGGTTGAATGTGTGATCTGATTATGCTTCATCAAAGGTATACTCTTTTCCTTTCCTTTGCAATTTATTCTTTATGCAATTGTTTTTTATTGATAAATACTAATCAAGTTTTTAACTCTGCCTATGTCATATTGGACATAGCCAGTCCCAAGTCCGGAAAAAAGAGGAGGGTTTAATTAAAAAACTTGAAAATGTTGACTTCTTCTCATATTCAATTACTTCTTGATCTTTTGTCAACAAAATTGATCTTTTTAACTATGGATTTGTTCCCATTTTCTTCTTTCTTTTTCTTCCTTTTTACTTTTCTGATACAGGGATGTCTGATACCAGTCCTATGCCAATTCGTGGTTAGGACTGGATCTATCCCTAAATAACCAAAACTGAGGGCTTAGCTGCATATGCAAGTCCTCAGTTTGATCAATGAAATGAGAATGTTGTCTTTCCATTTAATATGCGGAGATGAATATGATTATCTGACTTTGGAGCATTCCATGATTTTCATTTGTTAGGTCATTCCTTAGATTTATACTAGAAGGTTTTATATTCATGAAAGCACTTATTTTGAAATAAAATAAAGAACAGGGACTTATCTGAATTCATGTTTTGACAAAAGAAAATTGAAATTTCTTATGTTTGGAAGGACCTAGTTGCGACTTTAGCATTCTTGATTCTGACAGCTTTTGCATATCCAAGTATATGAGATGATGACTAATAAATTGGTGGTTTAGATGGTAATTAGATATAGGATCCGAATAAAATTGTGATAAAGGCTACTCTAGAGAACTTTGATCCATTATTTACTCAATTGGTTGGGTCAGATGAGGCCTGTTCAATGTTTGATATGTTACTTGAACAAAATTCATATGCAACATTACAAGCATGATAAGATCAACATATGTAGGAACACCAAACCAAGGGCACGAATTCAAACATGAAGACAAGCATTTGTTAGGTACATGGTATATGAGGTACAAATCAAAATGTAGAATGAATAAGATATACTGTGATAGTATATCTTTTGAGTTAGCATAGTATGCTGGATCTAATACAGGATACTTGGGTGCCAGTTTTATCTCAAATTTACTGTGCTTTCTTTTATTCTAAAGCATGAAACTACAACTTATTTATTTCTAATCATTTTTGCAGAGCGATATGCTGAGATGGATGAAGAGATGAGAGGTAGCAAGTCATTTTTAGCAGAAGTTTCAAATTGATTGTTTTGTTATTCATCTTGTCATTTTTACCGATATGCTGTGTTTTTTTTGTTATCCATTCTGTATTTTATGTTTCACATTGATTGCTTTGTTATTCATCTTGTTATTTGTTAACTTTATTATTCATATTGATTGTTTTGTTTCATTATTCATGTTGGATAGTTTATTACTTCATTCTTCACTCTATTTGCTTTGTTATTTAAGTCAATTGCTTTAAATAAAAAATAAATAAATATATTTCGGTTTAAACCGAACAAATCGAACAAATTGAAATAAAATTTCAGTTCAGTTCGGTTCTTGATAGGCTAAAACGGTTCGGCTCGGTTATATTTTGAAACTGGAATAAAATTTTGGTTTGCTTAGGGTTTAATATATTGAAATAAATCATAAAAATACTTTTATGGAAAATTTTATTTTTGATTTATGTTATTGTATCAGTATGGCTAATCATTTTAATACTATTTGAATATATATGTATATTGTAATATTTTTTATTGACTTTGTAATTTTTTTTAATATCAGTACTCGGTTTTATAATATTGATAATTCTTTTTTACTAAATTAGAATAACGGGTCGTTTTTGTTTGAAATAGGAAAAAACCGAGGATAAGAAATTTCAGCTGAAGTTTGGAGGTATAAATATTTTTTTTGCAATTTTATTTCGGTCGGCTTCCATGCATAGCCTAGGAAACTATGCCCTCCGTCTCTTCGCGAGCTTTCCGAATTGAGGTCATATGCTCAAATCGGAGGTTCCACAAAAAAAAATTGATTGTTTAAAGTTTGAAATAATGCATCGACGTATTATTGCAAAAACATCGACAACGCACCAATGTTTTATACCTTGGTTAATTCCGACAATAGTGCATCAATTTGTAGTGCAAAAACATTGATTTTCATTATAAAAAAAAATGCTAATATCTTTAAAAAAATCCGAATTTAAGGGGTATCGAACCCTTGATTCGGTACAGTGGGTGGATGTACTAACTTTTCAAAAATATATTTCAACAACGTTACAAGATATAAATGAGATTGAAAATTTTCAAGTCACGCAGATCTTCATTCTTATTGTTAGAACATCATAACATTATTTTCAATGGCTTGGATGATGAATTTTTGAAACTTGAGGACTCATTAATTAATGGCATATTTAATTTGTCTCTCATTTTCTTTTTCAAAGCTCACCGTATTAAGTTTTCCTTGGAATGTCAATGAAAAATTGGTTTGTCTCCCTACTTTTTTTTTCTTTTTTTAGAACATGATACTCAATGTTTTCTCTCTTTTTGTGTTTTGAATGCATTAACCAGCCATAAAGAACAAGAAAAGTGGTAGTGGGTATTTATAGGATGAAGTTAAAACACTTTGGAGCTCAAAAAGTACGGTAAACTCGATCATCGTGATAAGCTTCATGCTTAAACCTGTTTTGAACAAACAGAATTGACCGAATCAGGATAGTCACCCATCAACCGAGAAGATACTGAATCAAATCAGACTGAGAACTGAATCAACCAGCCCAGAACAGTCACTTCTAAGTAGAAAGAGAAGAAAAACAGAAGAAGAGAAGATATGAAGCAGCACAAAACAACACACAAACATCAAACATTCAAACAAAAAACAAAAGATATACCTATTGTACACAGACAGAAAACCACTCGCCCTTATATCACTGAAGAGAAAAAAGTATCTGCGACTGATTCATTACTCAGTCCAACACCCATCACGAGAAGATAAAAACAGCAGAGGTGGCTATGACGGTATGACCTTTTTCTTTACTGATCGCCTCATGTCGCCTTTCCTTATCCCACTGCTTTAGGCACCGCTTTTATTTTGTTACTTCTAATTTATTCTTGGAAAATTACTATTTAGCATATGAATTCATATAGCACGTTTGATTCTCATTCGAATGAAATTACAGATCACTACATGCAAGTGAACTTGCAGCTGCAGAACATTTTGGGCCGAGAAGCCATGTGTTGGACTGTAAAAAGCCCAATTTGACTGGACCATAAAAGTTGAACAGTTTAACCCAGTTGATGTATTTCCAAGTTGGAAAAGTTTCACACAACAGCACTAAACAAAGTAAAAGGCGGATGTCACTATATATGCATCAATGCATTTGGAGGTTATCCGCATTTATTTACAGTAAATCGATGATCAACAGAACATTTTTATTGCTATTATTATGAAAAGTGAAAATTCTTTCCATGTCTTTAGGGGATAATTCATGAAAAATAGAAATAAATAGTTAAAAGAAAATTTTAGTTGATAGCACAAAACAAGAAGATTCAGATATCTTTTGTTACTTTTTTACTTTTCTTGGCACATTTCATCTCCGAAATTTGTAACACGTGTAGTCGTGTTACGAGAAAGCCGACAATATAAATTTCGTCTTTCTCAGTTAAGTTTTCTTCAAGACTATTAAATGCTCAAAAGAAAAAGCAATAATTTTCTTCTAAGCAAGGTTATGTTACCTTAAAGCTATTACATATCTCCAAGACCAATAGTTAGTTTACTTCTCTATAAAGATAGATATGGTACATTAATGCATATAGTAGGCATGTTACTGATGTCTCTTATTTTATACTACAGAGCATAATTATTGTCTTGATTATTTTCTAAATAACACACATAAGTTTTGTCTTCTTTATTTTTCATAAGAAATAGTTATATCATTATTGTATTTAAAAAGAGAGATCTGCCATCTGGTTTATAAATTAAAACTAGGAAAAGGAGGGGTGCATCTGAAATTTTACCCAAAACTCGCGCTTAATTAACAGACACATGTCGGGATAAGGTTCTTTATCCGCGTCTGGTCTTGACTGCTTGGTCGATGGGCGGCGACGAGGGGCCCACCTCGCCGGCGATTGAGAAGCCCTGGACAAGGGAAGAAGACAAGGCTTTCGAGACGGCGCTTGCGACGGTTGAGTTGGTGGAGGGGTTGCAGCGCTGGGAGGGGATCGCGGCTAGGGTTCCCGCGAGGACGGTGGAGGAGATAAAGAGGCATTACGAGCTACTGGTAGAGGATGTGAAATCCATCGAGGAGGGGCAAGTGGAACTGCCGCGGTACGGGGTGGGGGAGGAGGAGGAGAGGGAGAGAGGTGGTGGATTAGGTTCAGGGTTCGATCGTGCCAGTGCAAAGGCTTTGTCGAGGTCTGAGCAAGAGAGGAGGAAAGGTATTCCTTGGACTGAAGAAGAACACAGGTCGGTGTTTTCTAAATTCAAATTGTCTACTTCCATTTCAATTTTCTCTACCAATTTGAAATATGAGATCAAAGTTTCTGGATTTGGATTTAATTGACGATTCGGCTTCTTTGGCTCACCAGTATTTTTTTTAAATTTGATGTATGTTTTCAGATTTAATTGGCACGATATAGCATCAATTTTCAGATGAAGTGACATACCAGATAAACTTTGCAAATAATTTCACTGTACAATGCTTAAATGGGCTCTAGCAACAAGTTTAGTCATGTGCTGAAGCCTGAGATTGTTACCTCAATATCCATCTTGGTTATTTCATTTTAAGTATTTATTATTCAGGTTATTCCTTCTTGGGCTTGAGAAATTTGGAAAAGGCGACTGGCGCAGCATCTCCCGCAATTTCGTCATTTCCCGAACGCCAACTCAGGTTGCTAGCCATGCACAGAAGTACTTCATACGCTTGAATTCGATGAACCGGGACCGCCGCCGGTCGAGCATCCATGACATCACCAGCGTAGGTGCCGGTGGGGGTGGAGGCGACATGCCTTCCCCTAAAGGCAACAACAATGCCCCGCAAATGAAACTACCAGCTCCAGTGCCTGTGCCTGGAGTTGCTGTCTATGGTCAAATGCAACCACCTCCGGGCCATGTGGGCCAATTGGGCCATCCTGTGCCAGGACAGCTGATTGCGCCAGCTGTTGGCACGCCTGTCATGTTCCCGCCACCTCCCGGGCATGTTCCTCCTTATTCTATGCCGATTGGGTACCCACCACCACCTCCAAATATGCATCGGTAACAAGAGGTATATAAGTTTTGTTTTCTTATAAATTTAAGTTGCTATGTTTGCTGCTTGACTTGGAAGTTGGAATGATGTTGTGTTGTATAGGGAGGATGGAAGTTGGCAGTGCAAGGTAGAGAGCTGACACATCAAAGGATGCATACTGAATTGTGTTTGTTGTACAGGGATGAATATGGTATACAGTTAATTATTCATTCCATGCATTGCGGTGCTGCATTTAACTTGTGTTTTCATTTTCTTCTGATATCAATTTGTTGTAAATTTATAGTTTACTGTTTGATACTCGGTATATGTACAAATGCAATAAAAGTATGTACAGCAAATTTGTTCTCAGTTTATTTTTGCTTGATAGTTCAAGTATGTGAAGTAGAAACATATAATTTAAAGAATGGACAATTGTTTAACTTCACAAGTGATGCATGCTTGTTGAAAATTGTATATTTCTAGTTAATTTTGTACAAGATCAAGGCTCAATTGATTGAGGATTCCATAATAAATTTTTTTTTTTTTTTGGAAATCCTGCAGGAGCTGCCATGGGATCATATAAAAGAAAATTGATTATTGATTTTTCATCCTCTTGATCTTAAACAATATTGTTTATCCATGCATAACTTGTACGAGATTGTTTCAATAGTTCGGAGTTATCATTTCAAATTTCTCTTCAATTAATATGTAAATATAAAATTGAGGTCGTTTAACACCTCACAATCATATATGAACCTTTGTGGTCTGTGTCAAACTTTATTTTTTATTGCTTCCGAGTAGGGCTGCTAGAAAAGCTCGTAGTTCGTGATTCGATTGACTTTGATTTGAAAAAGAATTCGCAATCAACTCGTTCTGAAACAAATCAAACATGTTCGGTTCAAATCTTATTCAAACTCAATCTAGGATAAGTTTGATTTGGTTTGATTCGTTTGCAGCCCTACTCCCGAGAGAAGAGTTATCCTTCTCCTTTTATTGATGACGAAATTTAATGGAAGATTGTTATATCTGTGTTACACTGATATTGTTGGGTAACATTTTTGGAAGGATTATTTAAGTCGGTGATTGAATTACAGTTAGGTCTGTAAACGAGCTGAGGCAGACAATTTTAACTCGGCTTATTTCAGATTTGAGTCACAGGCCTGTCCTTTTCGAATCCATATCCTGTGAGTGTGAGGTAACAAAATATTTCTGTTTGGATCACGGCCGTTCGATTGGAATTCGGCCAATCCGGTCTGACGTGGAACGTACATAGCTCTAAGAGAGAGCAGCTTGGGTCTGATGCTCATCGGACTCAAATTTGGATCCGATGGGTTTCCGGACTGCCCAATCGACTTTAAGATTCATGCACACGAATTTTAAAGCATAAGCAAAACTTACGGACGCGAATCTTAAAGCAGATCAGATAGTCATCAAATCCATCGAACTTCCGATGGTCATCGGACCCAAATTGATCTCCTTGCCTCCCGGCTTTGTGATAAAAAGATTTTGTTAGGTTACTGGGTCGGGTTATGAAGTTGTCGGGTCTAACTTTGAGTGAGGCTACGGTGCTATGCATAGCACCAATTGGATCCGTACTACGACTCAAAATTTGACTTTTTAAAATTCTAACGGTCGATCCGAACCGTTCAACATGATTATAAAATGAATATGTACTTACAAATCAAATTTTACATTTTTTCGAATTTTTTTAATATTTTTTTAGATAGGCTTTTTTGGATGGTCCAGATGTTCAGATCAAGTGATTTTCTAAAAAATATTAAAAAAATTCGAAAAAATATAAAATTTGATTTGTAAGTACATATTCATTTTATAATCATGTTGAACGGTTCGCATCGACTGTTAAAATTTAAAAAAATCAAATTTTGAGCCATAGCACGGACTGGGTCCGTACTATGCATAACACCGTAGCCTCACTCTCCAACTTTTATTAAAAATCAAGGCGCAATAAAAAAATATCCTCAACAGCCTGGTGCCTTTTTGGATAAAGCAGTTTTTGTCTTCTTTGTTAAGTTTCAAAACCACAAAATAGCTACGCTTTTACAAGGAAGTCGAAATATCTTCTCGAGTCCGTTATTTCGTCGTTTTCTAATCTAGACATACCGTTATGGTCACCGGCTAATAATTCTTCTCTTCTAATTTAAGCCAGATATGTCTATTGGCGGATTCATGTACAAATTGTTGGGTAGACAAGTGTTTACTTTTGAATTTGTATTTTTTATTTTGACCTAGTATTAATTGTTCACTATGTTTATTTCTGGTTCGAGTTAGTTTGATTCTTGAACCAATTTATGTTGAGTTTTAGTTAATTCTGTGTATTTCGTTTGTTTCGGATATGGAATTTCTATTTCGTAAATAGAATGAAAGAGAATAAGAGAACAAGAAAGATTTAACGATGGGACATATTATTACAATTCTAAGAAATAAATTGGCCGAACTTTTTATATCTTTTATTATTCAACACTTATATTTTTACTTATATTTTAGTTAAATTTTTATCTAAATTTTGACTTCAATTTTCTAATTGACTAAGAACAGTCCCACTTTGAATTATGCCAAATGAATTTTTAATTAACTTACTAAAAATATTTCTATGTTGTGTCAATCGATTTTATGATTGTAACATATTTTATAATAAACATAGTTATAGATATTGAGTTGTAATTGTGTACCCAATAAGTTAATGGGTTTGAACCCAATTAACTATTTGAATCCGATTAGTGCCCTACCTTAATAGAAATTCTGGATCCGTCCCTATCATATATGCATATAATCTAATACTATATTGTCATATCATCTATTTAATATATATTACCGTTAAATAATATAAAATTTGAATTTTTTTAAATGACTTCGAAAATTGATTTATTGAAAAAATTGAAATTTCCTCCTAGCTCATTACTGTTAATTGTTAAGCTAAGCGTCAAGATTTTCAACTATAACAACATACAAAACTGGACACTTATTTGCTAGAAATTTAATATTGAATTTGGAATTCTTTGCTAGATAATAATATCTGCTATATGCAACCATATGCGTTACATTCCTTGGAAAAATAATATCTTCCCTCTTTAAAGATCAAATTTTGAATTTTTCCAGTTCAATTTGAACTGCAAACCCTTACCATAGGAACTATTATAACAAAAAAATATGGCCCAGAGAAAGAAGCCGGAAATTTAACAGCAAAAACTTTACTGCTCATCTTAAGGCCACGTCTACTGCTTATTAACCTCAAGGTGAAATTTTGTTCCTGATAAATAGACTGAAGGACCACTCTGGAAAGAGAACGGAGTAGGTCCGATGCCCATCGGACCAACTTTAGGTTCAACGAGCATGATGACCGTCCGATCTAATTCAAGATTGTGCGTTCGAAAATTGAAACAAACGCGCACGAGTTTTAAAGCATTCTGCACGAATCTTAAAAAATCGACAGTGATTAAATCCATCGAACCAGAGCAGGGGCATCGGACCTACTCTCAAGTGCTCTGGAAAAGATATTTCTTTCAAACAGAAAGCTCAAGTGGATCCGGATTATCAAACCAAACCCGATCCGCCACGAGCGAAAAAGGTCTCTTCACTTCAGTCTATTTATCTTTCTTCCCAAGAGTCAGAGCAAATATCTCCCTCTCTCTCTCTCTCTCTTTCTCCGTTGCATGCTTCACCAACTCAGCTCTAAAAAAAGTAACCACACTTCCACAGTTCCACTCATTCATTTATCTATCTCCTTATCTCTCCACCCTCTCTTTCATCTTCTCAATTTCCTTTCTCTTAAACGCTATGGAGTGGCATAAGAAAGAGGAGATGGAGATGGAGATGCTACTCCAAGAGATTTCCTGTGGCCATTGCCATGGGTACGACGATTCAGGCATTTCTGACGGGTGGTCCTCGTCGTCTTCTGGTTCTATTTCTCCTTCCGACGGCGGTACAAGTGCAACTACACTAAGCTCCCCTGATTCATCTCAGCGGTTCTCGAGCTCTGATGGTGTCGCTTTGACAGACGTGCTCAGTGCTATGTGGATCTCGGATGAACCCAAACCCGATTTTGATAGAAACCCGTTTGAGTATTCGTTGTTTCAGGCTGAAAATGATGGTGCTTTGGAGAAAATAGAATTCAAAAATGAATTTGGTATGGGTGAATACTCTGCTTTCCCTCTTGAAGTTAATGTAACAGTACCATGGGTTAACAACCCTCAATTTGATGCCTCAATTCCCATAACAACCATTTCACAATTTAATCCTTCGTGCAATGCAAACACATTTGAACAATTTTCCACGGAAAATTATGATGTTCCAGTTTCAGTAAGTTACTATTGGAAACAAACAGAGGCTGTCGAGTGCAAGAGCATAGACACGAGAAATTATTATTTGAAATCTGAAAATTTGCACGGTTTTAAAAGTAAAAAGCTGAATGAAAGATTAATTGTTGTAAAAGGTAATGTGTACTTATTTGCAAACGATCAAAATGGGTGTCGTTTTTTGCAAAAGAAGCTTGAAGAGGGAAAGGAGTCTATTGACTTGATATTTAATGGGATACTAAGCCATATAATAGAGCTCTCAGTTAACCCGTTTGGGAATTACTTGATGCAAAAGATGATTCAACGGTGCAATGAGGAACAGAGGATGCATATTGTGGCTTTTCTGACTGGGGATCCGAGCGAACTTGTCAGAGTTTCTCTCGACATTCATGGGTAAATTTTTGCTATATATCAATCCTTTTTTCAGCTATTTTTTCCTAGATACACACCTGCAAACATGCAAATTAATCCGATTCCTCTCAAATATTCATGGGCAAATTGAGAATTTATCACAACAAAACTTTGGTGGGGGTAAAGGCAATCTATTGTTTTGAAAATATCAAGTTAAATTTTGATACTTTTCTTCAGGACTAGGACAGTACAAAAATTGGTCGAAACTATTAAAACAAAGGAAGAGATCAGTTTAGTCATGTCGGCACTTCAGGCTGGATTTTTGGATATTGTAAAGGACCTTAACGGAAATCATGTTATACAGCGGTGCTTGCAATCCTTTGATGGGGATGATAATAAGGTTAAAATTAATTATTCATGTTCCAAATAAGCACCTATATACATGTCAATTTGATATTGGTATCCTTTATCCAGCCAACTATCACACTGTTGTCAAAAACTGTGAGGATCAGTACTCAGTACTATGAGATACTGGTATGCACCAGCCAGCATTCAATGAGGCTTGTTGAGCATTTTCCAAAACAAAACAGAACATCCTAGATTGGATTCAAACCTTTTTGCATTGATAATAAGATATTGATTACAACCACTCACAATTCAATCCATATAAGCATGATTTAGATAATGCAGTGTGTAACATTTCTGGTAAGTTCTGGAAATATTAAAAGTACCATTCTGGAGTTTATGGATAAATTCACAACAAGCCTCTCTAGCAATTTCAAAACTCAAGTTTCTTTGTCTGTGAAGCAGTTCAAAGCTCAGGGTCAAAATAGTCAAATAAAAAATATTTTATGGAAATATAATTAATTTGGGTTTTTATTAATTTTTAAAACCAATTTCTCTTTAGTTAATCTTTGATGCTGCCATTGAACACTGTGTGGAGATATCAACCCACCAGCATGGCTGTTGCGTCATGCAGAAGTGCATCGCGCATTCTTCTGAGGAACACCGAGAAAGATTGATTGATGCTATCTGTGCAAATGGCCTAGATCTTGCTAAAGATTCTTTTGGGTAAATTTCAAGAACCTTTTGTTATCTATGTAGTGTGGGTATAGGTACACATTCTGTTCACTTTGATCAATATCAGTGCAAGCATTATTTATCTGACATGATAAAGGGTATGCCTATTGGGTAATATAGCTGTGTGAAACATAGAATATTTGATAGTGTATAGATTCCCATACTTGACTGGCCAGGACTAGCAAAGATGACCAGAAACATTACAGGACAGGCTGATTTTATGTACCAGTACTGATACTCATATGGGTACCAGACAAGACCGGTATAATTACTTGACCAGTACAGCAATTAGCCATGGTATTGCTTCTCATGGGTCTTGTTTCTCAGGAACTATGTTGTGCAATATCTCCTAGAATCAAAACATTCTTCGGCACTCATGAAATTAGCGAACCAGTTTGAAGGGAGGTATGAACAGTTGTCGGCGCAAAAGTTCAGTAGCAATGTGGTAGAGAAGTGCCTCAAGGTTTTTACTGAGTCTGAGAAGGCCAAAATAGTATTTGAGTTGTTGGCTGTACCTCAGTTTGAGCTCATGCTTCAGCATCCATATTCCAACTATGTTATTCAAGCTGCTCTTCAATATTCCAAGGTACACATGTTAACTGTTTTTTCCTCTTAAAGAATAATAAATTGGATAACAAGATCTAATTTATTTATTCATCTTCTTTGTAGGGTTCTTCAAATGCGGCACTTGTGAGTGCAATCAAACCACATGCCACAGCTCTTCGAACAAATACATATTGTAAGAGAATCTTTAGACGAGCTCTGCTGAAGAACTAAGTAATGCATGTTTTTGGTTTTCTTGTTATTATACTTTACTTGGTTTTTGATGTATATTTTTCATCCTGTAACCTAACTATTTGTATTTCCTTCTTTTGTACACTATCTTGGACTCAACAGTCAGATGCTCCTCAAATTTTGTTAGCAAATAATAATGTAATTTTATTTGCTAATTAATCACTTTAACTAAGTAAAGTATTGGACTAGTCAAATGAAGATTTAATGGTAAGGAACCAATTTGGGTCCGATGCCCATTGGACTCAAAGTGAGTTCGATGGTCCGATGACCGTCCGATCTGCTTTAAGATCCGTGCCCCCCAACTTTTGCATATGTTTTAAATGTGCGCACGAATTTTAAAGTAGATCAGACGGTCCCGAAATCCATCAGACCCAAGCTGTTCTCTTAATGGTAATGGTTCAATGGATTATCTAGAAAGGCCACTTTTTATTTTATTTTAAGAAAAAGATTTGCAAAATCATTGACTAGTTTAACATTTTGTTGGCTCAGACAACTGTATATAAGCACAGATTATCAATATCATATCAAACATGATTTATGAATTATGATAAATAAATGTAAGTTTTTCATGTCGAATTCTAAATAATTTGATATTTTTTTTCGCAATAAATTTATGTATAGTTTTTTAAACTTATAAATAATTGAAGAAAGAATAGAAGAAATGAAGTAAAACTGTAAAAAGCATAAATACATTAAAAAATAAAAAAATGCGTTTACTTTTTGTCTATTTCTAAAAGAATATGATCATATAATTATCTCTTATATATAGCTAGCGCCAACTAAGTCTTTTATTTTATATGATAAATTAATATTTTGAATTCATAAATTATAGTCTGATTAAATAAAAAATAAAAAGTAATAACCGGTCAACAAGAGAGCAGGTTGGTCCGATGGATTTCTGGACCGTCCGATATGTTATACAATTCGTGCGCACGAATTTTAAAACAGATGAGAAAAATTCTCAGCAAGAATTTTAAAATAAATCGGACGATCATGGAACACATCGAACTCACTCTTCAGTCCGGTGGGCATCGGACCCAAATTGACCTCGTCCAACAAAACTTCAAATTGACCTCGTCCTACCGTAGGGTCCCACCGACAGACCCGTCAACATACCTCACGCTGTCCCCAAATTTTTCTCTTCGGATTTATCAAGCGACCCCATTCCCCTTTACACCTTTGGCTTTCGGACAATTGAATCAGAAAACAAAGAAAAATCCAAATCTGAAGAAACATTCAGTCGAGAAGGAAGGGAGAATCGGCGTGCTCGGCCGGACGGTAAGTCTCTTCCGATTCAAGGGTTTTTCCCCGCAAAACGCTTTTGATCAGTCAGGTTTTGAAAATTGCCCGGATCGGATCGCGGGCTACCGATCGGTAGATAGGTAGATTTTGCGAACAATGGGCTGAATATTGCTTGCTGTGGTAGGAAGTTCCTAAGTAATGGCTACCTTTTGAAGTTATCAAGCTCAAAGATTCAGATCTACTCAGTGCTCTCTCTCGATAAAGAACATTAGGCATATATGAACAATTATTGTCTTTTTTTTCAGCTATAAACTAAGTTCTTTTATCATATAACCCAAATTTGTTTTCAGTTTAAGTTGATTTTATAATTACATAGAATCCTGCATTCGAAATGATAGAGAATTCTGCATATACTGACCTCAAATTAAGTTTCTGCGTAAAGGAACTTCCTTATAGATGAAGGTTTTGCATGCTAAAAATTACTCCAGAAGCCAACAATCTTTGTCTCTGCTTCCATACAAATATTCTTTGGGACTGGGGGTTATATTAATGTTCTTCGCCATTTTGTATTTCTCTGCTTCTCTGGGTCTCCTCCTGAGTTAGGCAGAAAAGGAAAAAGAAGGGAAGGGAAGAAATTGAGGAGAGGATTTAAGTCTGTTACCTTTCAAATTGGGAGGGAACAGATTTTTGAAGAAATGAATAGAGTCTCCCGTATTCATCCATTCAGCTCCATTTTTTTCTGAAATTAAAACTCAGGAGCATTATTAACATGTTTTTTCTCCCCTCTAACCCTCCCTCCCTTCCCTTTCTTCCAATTCACCTTGTTTTACAATCTTAGAGCAGCTTCATTATATGCCCTGATTAGAACCAAGTCCAAATCATTCAGAAGTTTCTGTTGCAAAATTCAAATTCCTCAATCTCAACTCAATTGCTATATTTTTTGAAAATAAGGCACTAACCCAATTTCTAAATTAACTCTTAAATCTCCCAATTTACCTTTGTTGCAGAATTGATTACCAAATATTCAAATAGATAAAATGCCTCAAGTCCAGAAGATTACTATATTTGCCTTACAAGGTTTTGAATTACTCATTGGTTCTGATAGAAATTCTTATGTTTCCACTTTGCTTTTCCTACAACCAAACTCCCGAAAGAGCATAAAACAGATTCTCTGTATGTCTTAATTGAGACATAATTGCATCAATTCATGAAATAAATTTAGCAAGATTGTTCGCATGATTATGGTCATTTAATGCTACTTTGGGCTAAATTTAACTGTGTTTTAATGACATCTAAGCGAGTACTTACTCTGATTATATTTCATCACGAGCCAGTAATCCTCTTCAACTTCTCTCACTTCTACATTTTATATCACAGCTGCTGCTGCTGCCAAAACTTGACCAAAACCCAATAAACAAAATGGCGATGGTAGATGAACCACTATATCCAATTGCAGTGCTGATAGACGAGCTGAAGAATGAGGATATCCAACTGCGCCTCAACTCGATCCGCCGCCTGTCTACCATTGCACGTGCACTTGGTGAGGAGCGCACCCGCAAGGAGCTCATACCGTTCCTCAGTGAAAATAATGATGACGAGGATGAGGTGCTTCTCGCCATGGCTGAGGAGCTTGGAGTCTTCATCCCTTATGTCGGGGGTGTTGACCATATACACGTGTTGTTGCCCCCGCTCGAGACCCTGTGCACTGTTGAGGAGACATGCGTAAGGGACAAGGCGGTGGAATCACTTTGTCGGATAGGTGCACAAATGAAGGAGAGCGACATTGTTGATTGGTTCATACCTGTTGTCAAGGTGAGATGTTTTTTTTTTTTTAATAACTCTTGATTTGCAATTGTTTGGTTATATGATGTTATAAGTTTGAGTGTGACATTTATTAAGTGTAAAACTTGATGTCTGTTCGTATGATCTATTAGCTGTTACTCTGCAATACTCGATAGACTAACTAGGAAACGTTTTTTCAATTATTGATTGAGGGAAATATTTTTATTGTTTGCCTCAATTTGTTCAAATTCCTTTATGACACCCAGTGCATGTTCAGGAAAAAAATAATGAAAGAAATTTTAAAGTTCTGGCAGTGTTTCAAAATACGCCCAATAACCTGCTTCCTTGAACACAAATAGGCTGAAGTTATATTATTTCATTTTTCATCTTTATTTTTCAGAGGCTAGCAGCCGGGGAATGGTTTACAGCGAGGGTTTCATCATGTGGTGTTTTCCACATAGCTTATCCAAGTGCTCCAGAGCAATTGAAGGCTGAGCTTAGAACCATCTATGGCCAACTTTGCCAAGATGATATGCCTATGGTCAGGAGGGCTGCAGCATCAAACCTTGGCAAATTTGCAGCCACGGTTGAGCCAACTTATCTTAAGACTGAAATTATGTCCATTTTTGATGATCTCACCCAGGATGGTACGGTAGTTTGAAATCACATTCTTCTGTTCTGTTCCTTCTTTCTGTTAAGCAGTGATGCGATACCAACTCTTGATTTGTTGAATATCAAATTTCTAGCATATGAACAACCAGATCCATCAAAGTTCCATTTCTTAAGTAGAATAGTCAAAATTTGGTTTCTTATGTGAGAAGGTCTATTAGAAAGCTTTGCTGTGGTCCTCTTTAGCTACTAGTGAAGCCCTAAGTAATATTGCATAACGTCAATAGATCATCTACTGTTCAACCAGGCAAAACATGTTGTCCTTGCCAATTGCAAACATTTTGTTGCTTCATTCTTATTGAGTTTTTGTAGGCTTTGAATTTTAGGTTTTATTTTTTTGGAAGAAAAATAAGTGATTAACACCATTGCTGCTGTTATACTATCTTTATGTGTGTAGACCAAGATTCGGTGCGGTTGTTGGCTGTAGAGGGATGTGCAGCTCTTGGGAAGATACTTGAGCCACAGGATTGTGTGGCCCACATTCTTCCTGTCATTGTCAGTTTTGCTCAGGTTAGAAAAAGAATACATTTCTCTTAGATTTCTTTTTGTCAGTTTGTATATGCTTTGTCAAAAGTACCCTCCGGCTTTTAAAATCCATGCTAGGCAGTATTGTTTTAAAGTAACACAGTGCAGCATCTACGTAGAATTATCTGAACATGGTGCTAAACTGGTGATGATTGGTTGACAGGATAAATCATGGCGCGTGCGATACATGGTTGCAAACCAACTCTATGAGCTTTGTGAGGCTGTGGGACCTGAGGCTACCAGGTAGTTCTTGTAATTTACTTCAAGAAGTGCCTATAATCAATGATTAGGAAACCATCTACCACTGTCACCCATATTCTGAGTTATACTTTGAACTTAATATTGTAATGCAAAAGCTAAGCCAAACAGTCACAATTGATTTTTCTTGTTTGGAATGTTGAATCTTTTGTTTGTTTTTTGAAGGAATGAACTTGTACCTGCTTATGTGCGCCTTCTCCGTGATAATGAGGCAGAGGTCCGCATTGCTGCTGCAGGGAAGGTTACTAAGTTCTGTCGCATTCTCAGTCCGCAACTTGCCATCCAACATATCCTTCCCTGTGTCAAGGTATCTTTCTGATCAATGGCTCCTTTGTGAATATTTTATTGTTAAATCTTGGTAGGAGTATTTTCTGATTAACTGCTAATACAAGCTAGCTTCCTGGTTGGGTACATTGCAGGATTCTCTTGTAAATAACTTGTTGAAGAACAATTATGAATTTTCAACCTAGAGTAATAGATGAGCAATCATACTTGCTTTGTTAGAAAGATTTTGGCCTCTTAACATGTTAAGCATTTGGCATCAAGTAGGATAAAATTATTGCTAACTTTTGTTGATTTGATGGTGGTTTTAATGGGAATCACAGGAGCTTTCCACTGATTCTTCCCAGCACGTTCGTTCAGCCTTAGCTTCTGTTATAATGGGAATGGCCCCTGTCTTAGGCAAGGTACAAGAAAAACAAGAAAAAAAGTTCCAAGATCTAATTTTTTTTTTATGTTTTAGTGTCTTAACTCTTAAGTGATGACTACTAAATCTTTCTGAATATTTCTTTTGTTCTAGGATGCTACTATCGAGCAACTTCTTCCTATATTCCTCTCTTTGTTGAAGGATGAGTTTCCTGATGTTCGTCTCAATATTATAAGCAAGCTCGATCAAGTCAATCAGGTCTTTTTCATATCATGAATGCAGCAATATTTGCTTGTACTAGAATACCTTTTCAACTATGTCTGTTGCTTTGTGTTAATAAAACTATGGCCATGTGCTCACCTTTTGAACTATTGCTTCAGGTAATTGGGATAGATTTATTGTCTCAATCTCTTCTCCCAGCAATTGTGGAGCTGGCAGAAGACAGGCACTGGAGGGTGCGTTTGGCCATCATAGAGTATATCCCACTCTTGGCTAGCCAGCTTGGCGTTGGCTTTTTTGATGACAAGTTGGGGGCTCTTTGCATGCAGTGGCTTGAAGATAAGGTAATGTATCTGTTTCCCATTGATCAACTCCAAATTCCAAATTAAGTGGTAGCTCTAAGAAGAATATGTTCTAAGGCCTCTACAGTTCTCGGTGCCTTATGGATTGCAATACAAGAATTTAAAATTGCTCCAGTGGTTCTTCATATCTTGGGGTTGGGGCAGGGTTGAGGACTTGTTTCTTACCTTGAGTTTAATTTTTCACATACCTACGGCATATGCAATCTTTTTTGGTTCCCGTTTTTTCTTTATATGTGTTTGCTTGGCTTCTGTGTAAGAAGTGGTAATGTTATTTGCTAGGACTGTATCATTGCAGACTATACAATTTTCAAGAGCAGTACGAGAAATAACATACAGTTTATTTAGCCTTGTTTCTTTTTATTACCAGGTGTACTCAATTAGAGATGCAGCGGCAAACAACTTGAAGCGTCTTGCTGAAGAGTTTGGCCCTGAGTGGGCAATGCAGCATATTGTTCCTCAGGTACTTGTTCAATTTCATTTCATTGTTCTTTAGATTTAAATTTGTGGAATTCCATTATTATGCAAAACTGAACATGCCCAGTATAAAAGTATTTACTACAGAAGAAACTAACCCGTCATCCAGTAGTTAAGTTAATGAAGTTGCTATAAGTTTTGTAAATTTATTAAATTTTAGTAACTAAACACAATAAGAAATAATGTGCTGTCCTTTTCTTTCTGAATTGCCAAGCAATTTAAATATTTACTTCTTGCAGGTGTTGGAGAAGATAAGCAATCCCCACTACTTGTACCGCATGACCATACTTCAAGCAATTTCCCTCCTTGCCCCTGTAATGGGTGCTGAAATCACTTCCCAGAAGCTACTCCCAGTTGTCATCACTTCCTCCAAGGACAGGTCAGAATTTACACTCGTTTGTATGGTTCCAGACATGGTATGGTTCACTTTTGCAAGTGAGCAACTTGGCCCCAATTCAGCCTTAACAAAACCTCGGTGTGTAATCAGACCTCAACATGATAAAGTACATGCACTTAATGTTGGTCCTTGTAATTTTACCTAGATTTTTTTCCAAAATTAAATAAAAGAAAGGCAAAATAATATAGAAACAATAGCCATACTGGCTATGGGGCTTGACTGCTACATGCTGTTTGACACCAGTATTATACATCAGTTTTATTATAAGGGCAAACAATGTCGATTGTAATTCTGCCATGCCAGCCAATGCATGCTTCTAAAGATAGTTACTATAAGTCTATAATGTCACATTGATAACTAATAGCAAGTCCTGCAATGTTTTTCTTTTCTTTATTTGGTGTAAAAAATTATGTTTTGCTCATTTCAATGTGATTATTTATCATAATGTTATCAGGGTGCCTAACATAAAGTTCAACGTAGCAAAGGTTTTACAAGCTGTGATTCCCGTACTTGATAACTCGGTAAGCAAAGAGGCTCTTTTACAATCAGAGCAAACTTAACTCCATTGAACTTCCATTAGGGAGATAACATGTTAAATTTTACAATACAGGAGGCAGAGAAATTAGTTAAGCCATGCCTAGTGGAGCTGAGCGAGGACCCAGATGTCGATGTACGGTACTATGCTACTCAAGCCCTTCAGTCTTGTGATCAAATCATGATGGCTAGTTAAACAACTATGAATTGAAACTTTTAACTTTTGGAGACTGGATTTAGATTTCTTTGACTTTACTTCATTTTTGCTTGGCTGATGGATGTGCTGTACTATACTGTACTGCTTTATTGAACATCAAGGCAAACTCTTGTTATTCTAATATCTAGGGTTTTGTTTTCTGTTCTTGTGCTGTTCCTGTTTATAGGTTTTGCTGATGTTAATTAACGTTCATTTGATGCTTGTGGTTGTTTTAAGCGGAAATCATTTGTTTTTATGTATCTAGGGATTTTTGTATAGGGTAACTCCTGTGCTTGCATTGTATGCTATATTGGTATGAGGAGGGTTCCAATACTTCATGCCTTTCATACCTCACCGTATCTTATATTTAATATTTTCGTTTTCAAAGTCTAAAATGTCGATCGGAACCGTTCAACACGATATTCATACTAAAATATGTTTGGAGATCAAATTTATAATTTTTTGAATTTTTTTACTATTTTTTAAGATGAACAGTGCTACGGTGCTACGCGTATATAAGGGCCCCTCCGTGCTACGGCTCACTTTTTGAGTTTTCAAAATCCTAACGGTCGATCCGAACTGTTCAACATGATCTCCATATGAATATGTACTTGCAAACCAAATTTTACATTTTTTAGAATTTTTTTACTATTTATTAAGCCACTTTGAAAATCGCTGATCCAATGGTCCAGAAAAGTTTACTGTTGTGTACAAATTAGTGTTTTTTCAAAGTGGCTTAATAAATAGTAAAAAAATTCTAAAAAATGTAAAATTTGGTTTGCAAGTACATATTCATATGGAGATCATGTTGAACGGTTCGGATCGACCGTTAGGATTTTGAAAACTCAAAAAGTGAGTCGTAGCACGGAGGGCTCTTATATACGCGTAGCATATTAGCAAAATCCTTTTAAAATATGTACAAAATCACTGTTTTTGGACTGTTAAAAAAAAGTGATCTTGTACTTTATCTTAAAAAATAGTAAACAAATTTCAAAAATTATAAAATTTGATCTCCAAACATATTTTAATATGGATATCATGTTGAGCGGTTCGGATCGACAATTTAAACTTTGAAAACAAAAATATTAAATATGAGACATGATGAGATATGAAAATCACGAGGTATTGGAACTCTCCTCTGTTGGTATTGGTTTTACTAGAAATATGACATTCAACTGCTTTAGAACTTTATGTGTGAGAGTGAATAGGTTCAAAATCCGAATGGATGTTCTTTAATAGACATTAAAATAATAGAAGTTGGAAGACTAGATTTTTATTATTTTACAAAAAAAAAAAATTCCATCTTACAAAAAAACAAATTAAACATTCAACCAGACAAACTTTGATGAACTTTAATGTCGGATGTCAAATTTTGTTTTGGCAAATGAGATCGTCCTCTTTGGAGATTGTAGTTTGCGAGCGACGGATCACCTATTTTTCTTCAGTGCGCTGGCATATTTTGAAGCACGAAAAAAAGTGAATTTTTTCCAATTTTTTTTATTTAAATAAAGGGTGAATCGGATACTATGAGAGAAATTTTTTCCTTAACATCAGAGACTCAATATTAATGTTATGTCAGATGCGTTAGCAGCCCATTAGCTAATTCAGTGTGTCAAACGACTAGCTTTTGTAATTAATGTTAATGATTGTTAAAATTAATCAAGCTTATAAATATCCATCTACTTGATGGTTTAGATGCACAATTGTTATATAGAAATAAAAGTAATTAAAATGTTAAATTTTTATAAATTTTGCTGAATCTTTGATAATTTCTCTTATTCGTATTTTTTCATAAAATATATTAAAATATATGATGAATCTGGCTAATATGCTACGTGTAGCATAGAGGGCCTCCGTGCTACGGCTCAATTTTTGAGTTTTCAAAATTCTAACGGTCGATCCGAACCGTTGAACATGATCTCCATATGAATTTGTACTTGCAACCAAATTTTACATTTTTTAGAATTTTTTTACTATTTATTAAGCCACTTTGAAAATTGCTGATCCAATGGTTCAGAAGATTTTACTGTTGTGTACAAATTACTGTTTTTTCAAAGTGGATTAATAAATAGTAAAAAAATTCTAAAAAAATGTAAAATTTGGTTTGCAAGTACATATTCATATGGAGATCATGTTGAACGGTTCGGATCGACAGTTAGGATTTTGAAAACTCAAAAATTGAGCCGTAGCACGGAGGCCTCTATGCTATGCATAGCACCGTAGACACTTCCAATATATGATATATATCTACCATTCGAATATTAATAATTGAAACGTAAAATCATATCAGTATTTGTATCCACACGAATATTTGAATATCAGATATCTATATCTAATTTTTCAAATACGGAATATTTGAACAATGTTAATCTGGTTAAAATAAATTTGAAATAAAATATTGGATATTTGACGGGCAATGGATAATTCCGACTTTCTTAAAACCTCTCTTGGATCCGTATCCTCCCAGGTACCTGACTGAACCTGACCGAAACGGACGGCCGAGATTTACTCTCAGCCGATGATTACCGGGATGGCGCAGGGGGGTATTATTTGTGCTTTTAGATTCGTGCCAATTTAAAAATCTAGGCTGAGAGTAAATCTGGACCGTCCGTTTCGGTCAGGTTCAGTCAGGTACCTGGGAGGATACGAATTCAACCTCTCTCTGGGTCTCTGTCGAATTCTCTCCTCATTCGCCGCTAGAGTGGGAAAAACGTGCCGTGCCATGCCGTGCCGTGCCGTGACTAAGTTAATTTTTCACGTGCCATGCCGTGCCGTGACCAAAATGTCAATGGGTGGTCACGGCACGCGAATGGTCACGCCGTGCCTAAACGTGCTGTGACTCGCGTGACTCACATGACCTAATTACACGTGACTCGCGTGACTACCGGCTCCTAATTACACGTGACTTGTATGACTACGTGCCGTGCCGTACCGTGACTAAATCTTTCACGTGCCATGCCGTGCCATGCCGTGCCGTGTCAAAGTTTCAAAAGATGATTACGGCACGCAAATAGTTACGGCACGTAACGGACACGCGTGCCGTTCCGCGACGGAACCGGCTCCGGCGTGCCTTTTTTCCCACTCTATTCGCCGCCATGAACTATTTTATTTTCACTCTGGGGTTTTAGTCAGCTAGAAGCCCAGGGACTCACTGACATCCCAATCTCTCTCTCTCTCTCTCTCTACAATGGCTAACGCCACTATGCGGACTTTGCAAATTTCTGTCTTCCCCCTCACCTCTTCCCATGGCGATTTCCTTACATGTTTTCCTTTCCGTGGGGTAAAAACAACCTTAACACACAAGGTCCTGAAGCACGCTTCTCCGTCGAGACCTCCACTCTGTAATGGCCTCCACGCTTCTCTCTCTCTCTCTCTCTCCCCTCTCGTGTTTGTGTGACGCGCCTCTGTCAAATTGCCTATTTTCTGTTTTTCCATATGTCTTCTCTTAATTTACTAAAGATAATGAGTTTTTTTTTTAAGGTTACCTTGTCAGATGCAATTTTTCCATAAATTGAAACTTTGATATTATCTAATTGCAGAATTAATGTTAGTTTTGAAAGTAGGAGAATTGATGTTAATTGATACAAAATTGTCTTAAAATAGGCATAGTTGCAGAATTTAAGGTTCTATTAGGTTTTAATTGGTGAAGAAGTTCTTAATGTCCCTATACAAAAATGATATCTCTTACAGGCTGCTTGACTGCCAAAGGTAATGTTGCCACTGAGCCCGAGGTTGCAAAAGGGTATACCATGACTCAACTGTGTGACAAGATGATAGACTTCTTTATGAACACAAAGCCCAAGACCAAAGACTGGAGAAAACTTTTGTCACATAGAGATGACTGGAAGAAGTACAAAGACAACTTTTACAACAGATGCCGGGTTAGAATAGATACTGAAAATGACGCTTCATTCAAGCAAAAGCTGGTTTTGCTTGCACGAAAAATCAAGAAGGTATAAAGATGAAACTTCATCTGGTACTTATTATACCAAGCCTGATCAGATATGGCAAGCTGGTCGAGCTCAAGTGCACATGCAGTGTTTTTACTTTTTACCCAATTTTATTTCAGTTATTCCTCAATCGTGCAATTCTGACTGAACTGATGATGATGCTATTTTGCCTTTGTAAAATTGGATTGCACAATACAGCCCCACATTAAGCCAATTTTGCATATCTTACAGTGGATTCTGCTATAGAGTTATAATATGACTCAGTTTGACCACTTTTTAAGTTTTAACATTAAAAAAATAAAAGTGAGCATCAACTTATTTATATCATGCAATTGCAGTTAAGCCTCAATTTAACTCAAATTGGCCACGATGAACACACATAAGACTCAATTTAACGTTCTTATTAGCCTATTGCATCCGAATTAAATATCTTAGTTGATTACCAATTAACCATCAATTATGCAATTAAGCCTTAGTTTACCTTCAGATTTTTCAATCAAACACCAAGGCACAAAAGGACCAAAATTGCCTGTATGGAAAACCTTGGCTTTAAGTTGGTCAAACAAGTACCATTACAAGCCTCTTCAGCACAGAACATTTACCTGCCTAAATCAGTACTGGATCCAGTTTGTTAACCTACAAGGCAGTGGACTTTTTTTTATAGTAAACTATTTGTTTAGATTGATGATGAGGTAGAAAAACACATGGAATTATTCAAAGAGGTGCAAGAAAACCCCCTTGACATAGATGCTGTTGTTGCAAGAAGAAGAAAGGATTTCACTGGTGATTTTTTCCAACATTTGAACATGCTTGCCGATACCCACCGCAGCCTTGAAAAACAAGATGGTGAAAGTTTATTCTGTAACTATTTGTTAATTATTTCTAGGTTTCCTCAAACTTCCTTATTGTTCCTTCAGTATTGTGAGATGTTGTGTGTGCTTGAAAAGGGTTACCATACACTAGTGGTTTTTTTAACCATTCTGGTAGCGTCTAGTAGCAGAGAGATACACATGTGTGTTGGGGTTATGTAGCTGAAAGATACAATTAGGTCCTCGATTGTTGTCCAAATTGGCCTGTCAATGATCTTTATATGTTTTGGTGACTGTACAGATGCTGTGAGTATGCCTCTGGTGGCATCACTACCTACTGGCACATTTCTTAGGCATACACCATAAATATACATGAAAATAGTTTGTTCTTTATCTGTGTATAATGAAATTCCTTGTCTTACATAAATACTCAACCTTCAAACCCAGCTTTCAAAATTTAGAAACTCTAAAAGTTATCTTGTCCAATCATTTCTCTGTATAGGTAAAATGTGTCAATCTTCTATTTCAAATGTAAAATCAATGTTACGATGTGATAGAAAATATTCTTTCTGCGGGTGAAAATTTTGTCACATGTAAATACTCATATTTGAGTTGATAGTTTTTGGGATATGGAGAGGTTATCTATTCAATCTAGCTTGATACATTTCTTTCAGTTCTATAATTGTTAATTTGTTGTTGTTATTAGTTTTCTTGTATCTTCCTTAAAAAGAAATAATCAGGCTAGGAGCCAAGTGCCTATCAGCTGTTCGAGCATACGACTGTACACTGGAAAATCTTGACTCAATGGAGACAGCTCAGTCGAAATTTGACGACATATTAAATTCAGCATCATTGGAGGAGGCCTGCTCGAAGATAACTAGTCTGGCAAAGTCAAAGGAGCTCGACTCATCACTAATTCTCCTCATAAATCATGCTTGGGCTGCTGCCAAGGAGTCTACTACCATGAAAAATGAGGTTTGTGTAAACATTACATACCTGTTACCTGTACAACTGTTTGCTCTTGTACTGTATAGGGTAGCATACTGACTCTATGTTGGTCATATCTAGTGAGACTGTTCAACAATGTGTTATTTTAGCTTTCTGATTGAAATAGAAATCCTTGCTTGTACCCAAGGGTACTGGTAGTTCCTGTCTCGTCTAATAGTCACTTAAAACCATAGTTTTTTACAATAATATTTCCATTCAATTGTCAGTTGTGATAAGCACCTGACCAAAAGAGGGACTAACTTATAAAAGGTGACATGGATTTTTGCTGTCAGGTGAAGGACATAATGTACCAGATATACAAGGCAACACAGAAGAGCCTGAGGATCATCTCACCACCTGAGATACGGCTCCTCAAGCACTTGTTGAATATTGAGGACCCTGATGAACGTTTTGCTGCTCTAGCTAATTCTTTCACTCTAGAAGATGATGCCGAGCCTTCAAAAGACCCTGATGCCTTGTGCACGTAAGTTAGCTTAGGTGCTTGTTCCATGTTTAATCAGATGTTTCAGTAAGGATTTATGAACTGTGAGTTATGCTTTGGTCCAAATAAATAACTTATTTGCCCTTGTTGTCCAATTATACACCAAGTGCCAAACAAATCAGCAAACACAGTCAACACAGGCTAGTTTGGATCACAGACTGGTACAGCCGTGAAATCCGTTATGTGGGCCTTCTGGTTATCATATACAAATTGAGTACCGTTTTTTCTTTTTTTTTCTTTTCAGAACACCGGAAAAGCTCCACAAATGGATAAAGATAATGCTTGATGCTTACCATCTTAACAAAGAGGAGACAGACCTAATAGAGGCCCGAAAATTGGGTGATCCGATGATTATCCAGAGACTAATTATTCTCAAACAAACTCTAGAGGAAGACTACTTGAAAAGGCATGTAGACGAGGAGGGAGAAAAAGCAAAGGAGGCAGAAGAGGCGGAGGAGGGAGAAGAAACAGAGGGGTGATAATTTTTATGGCTTATTTGATGAAATTTACAAGAAAAGGGGTTGCTTCAGGATTTTTTTCTTATAGTTGGAAATATGAGGGGAGAAGCCAGATAGTATTGTAGTACATTGTGGCGGTACCGGCATGGGAGTAGCATGGCTAGGCGTTTGTATTAACTGCTTGTTCCTTTATTTTTTGCCATTGAGGAAAGTTTCTATAAAGTACCTGTCTGTTTGTTGGTACTAGACTGCTTAAAACTACACAATACCATTGGCATTAGGTATCCATAATTCCATATCATGCATGGCAATATTACACTGTAACAAAGAGGAAAGAAAAAGAAAGTGAAATACGCCAAAAAAAACCGTTGGCCTGTAAAGATTTTTCTTTCTAAGAAGGTGGTTTTGTAGTTATGTACTAATCCTAGCAAAATATCAGGAACAAAACTTTATATTTATTGAACATAAAGCTTAATAGCAAGTTCAAGACCAAAAACCCAAAAACACATCTTGATACTAACATCCTGATGGGAGCCACTTTATCTGTAATTCAATAGAATCAAGTTTTTAATGAAATAGATTTTGAAATTGAATTATGCTAACAAAGTTATGCCATCTTAAGATAAGAGTTAATTTACAAAAACATATATAAGAAACCTGAGTATGTTTTGCTCATTTACACGATTGCCATTCATATAGCACGCTAAAGCACCTTTTGGATGAAGTGGGAATAGCACCCTAAGCCAGATGAGCAGCAATTTTTTTTTTCCAGGCACATTTTTGTTTTTCCAAAAAAATATGTCAGTACAAAAAGTGCATTGTGACATTTCTGTTTTTCAAAAATATAGTTTTGATAGGTAAAATGTATATTGATCTTTCTATTCATAAAAAATCAGTTGTATTCTTTATGTTTCTCTCTTTTTTTGGATATTTTCTACATATAAAAAATTCTCCTTTTCTTTTGTTTAAAATATGATGTCTGCATATATGTTTTTATTTTGGATGAAATGTCTGCATATGGAATGACTTGTTTTCTTGAGTACTAAAGGTGACCGGGTTTGCCAATTAAATTTACTTGCTCCACAAACTAAAATTTTAGAGGGGAGCTAAAGGGAAGGAATCAAAATACAAAAATAAATAGAGTTCTCCTCCAATCTCTACCCCACCCCACCCTAGGTCCGGATCCCCTAAAGTAACCCAACTTTTGAGTTTTCGATCGGGACCGTCCGATTTGATTTTGTCGCTCGAGATCGTCTCGGAATTCAAATCTGTCGTCGGGATGTGTTCGCTCTACTTCGGAATGGATGGTCTCGGATCCAAATCGGAAGGTCCCGATTTAAACAAAAAAATTGAGTTACTTCACTGGATCTGAACCCCCCCCCCCCTTTCCAATTTGAAGGGTAGCTCTCCCCTTTACTCCTTGCATCACCTCCCCTCCCTTCCCTTCCTTTGAATTGTGGAACACGCCCTAATGAAAATTGTTTACGAACATGTTTGAAGGAAAAAAAAACTCTCTTAACACCTTGTTTGGATGGAGAGTAGATGAAGGGAGGGGAGGTGAAAATTAGAATGGAATGGAATGAAATAGAAAAGAGGATTAATATATTTGAATGATTAATGAGAACAAATAAATTTAATTTTCATTCCCGTCTTATTATTTTTTTGGTTAATTAAAATTTAAAAGGTTAATGAGAAATTCAGTGACTGCTGTAATTTGTGACAAAAAAATTTAAATGAAAATTATATAGGTAAGATATAGTGTTCAACTTTGTGTTATTTTTTCTGAAAAAATATTTACTACAAAATTCATTTCTATCTGTTACACCTCATAAAAATTAATTTTATTAATTATAATCATATAAGATTTAACTTTTCTCCTCCTCTATCATTCACCTTTGCTATAATTTTATCAACCGAATACAATTCTAAAGATTTTTTTTTTTATTTTCATTTCCTGTACCTCTACTCTCCATCCAAACAAGGTGTAAAGGAAAAGCATGGACCCACAAAAAGATGGACTGCTATAATTTTCGTTTTTAATTTGGTGGACCAAAAAAAATTGGTGAACCGGAAGTCCTGAATCCCTCTATCACATGTAAATTGTAATTGACACTTAACAGGCAGAGAAAGCCTTTGAGCTTCTGTGAGATCAGACGTAGAGAGGATTTGAAATTGAATCCATGAAGAAGCCTTTGTATCGTTCCATGCTTTATTTAGTTGAAAGCCAATGGCGTTATTTCGTCGCTTTCCCTCCCACCCTCTCTCCTCCTCCCTTCCCTTCTCTCTCTCTCTTCACTTACCACCACCGCCATTACCACCACCACCAGCATTCCACCTCTCCACTCCCCTCCGGTCCCTAATCCCTCTCCTCTCTCCATTTCCCCCAACCCCAACCCCAACCCCCAATCCATGACAATCTCGTCCCTCTGCTCTCTCATCTCCTCCTCCTATTTAGACGGAGACCGGGGCCTCCACTACCTTCAAGTAAACATCACACCACAAGACGCCGTTTCTATCGTAGCTCTTCTCGCTAAGACCGAGGGATCCATGGTTGCATTGGCCTTCTTCTATTGGGCTGTTAATTCGCCTGAAATTAGACACTTTATGTTGTTTTATGTCACGGCAGCTAGCTCTTTGCTTGGTCGGGGAAGCTTCGAGAAGGCCCAGGAGGTCATGAGGTGTTTGATTGAATGCTTTGCTGAGGTTGATCGGTTGAAAGAAGCCGTGCATATGGTCTTTCAGATGAGAAATCAAGGGTTGGATCTGAGTGTGCATACCATGAATTGTGCTTTGAGGATGGCTGTGGAGTCGGGTGATTTGGGTTATGCACAGAAATTGTTCGATGAAATGTCAATCAATCGTATTTGCCCTGATGCTGTTACCTTCAAAACATTGATTGTTGGGTTTTGTAGAGATGACCGAGTGGGAGCTGTAGAGAAAGTCTTGAGCGCCATGAAGGAGAGAGATTTGTGTCTTGACAATGTAACTTGCACTTTAATGGTACGTGCTTTTTGCAAAAGTGGGCGTTTTAAGTTTGTGTTTGATCTCTTCAAACTAATGCATGAAATTGGGTCACCTCCAAATGTTATAAATTACACTGCTTTGATAGATGGTTTATGCAAAAGAGGTAGTGTTAAACAAGCATTTCAGTTGTTAGAGGAAATGGCCAAAAGAGGTATAAAGCCAAATGTGTACACGCATACGTGCTTGATATACGGCCTTTGTAAAATTGGCTGGACCGAAAGAGCCTTTCGTCTTTTTCTCAAGCTCATAAGAAGCAACTCATACAAACCAAATGTTCAGACCTACACTGTCATGATATGTGGGTATTGTAAAGAGGGGAAGCTTGGCCGAGCTGAGATGCTTCTAACGAGAATGCATGAACAAGATCTTGTACCGAATACCAAGACTTACACCACTCTCATAGATGGTTATTGCAAGTACGGAAATCTCAATCAGGCTTTTAATATGTTGGAAACTATGAAAAGGGAAGGTTTTCCGCCTAATATTTACACCTACAATGCAGTTATTGATAAACTATGCAAGAGAGGAAGTGTCGATGAGGCTTATAGGTTGCTTCAAATGGCCTTAAGAGATGGTGTGAAGCCTGATAAGGTGACCTATTCTATATTTATGAGTGAGAGTTGCAAAAGAGGCGACTTAAATTACGCCCAAGAGTTGTTTGATAAAATGATTAATGCTGGATTTGACCCAGATATTGAGATATATACCACATTGATTGCTGCACTTTGCAAGCAAGGTAAGTTGGAAGACGCCGGGGTAATCTTTGAGAAATGCCTTAATTTGGGGTTTATTCCCACAAAACAAACCTACACATCTCTGATAGGAGGCTATTGCAATATCAGGAAATCAAGCTCAGCGTTGAGAGTTTTTGAAAAGATGGTTCGAAGTGGGTGCTTACCTGATTCAGTGACCTATGGTGCTCTAATAAGTGGTCTATGTAAAGAGTCGAGGCTAGAAGAGGCACGCAGTTTGTACGAGGGAATGCTTGATAAAGGCTTGGTTCCATGTGAAGTTACAAGTATAACCTTGGCATTCGAGTTGTGCAAGAGAGAAAAGAGTGGTGATGCCATGTCTTTGTTGGAGAAGCTAGAGAAGAAGCATTTGGCTCGCACTGTAAATATACTTGTTAGGAAACTTAGCTGCATAGGAAATATAGATGCAGCAAGTCTGTTTTTGAACAAGTTATTGGATGGAAGTTTTCTTGTTGATCGAGTAACCTATATTGGATTCATCAATGCATGTTATGAAAATAACAGAGACTCTCTTGCTTCTAAATTGTCCCAAAGGATTCCAAAGGGAATTGGAATCTCAAATTATGAAGAAAGTGATGTCGTCACCTGATATTAGTTGATATTCCTGTGACTTTATATGTAAACAGTCAAAGCGGTTGTGATCTTGTTGTAATTTATTGAAACCTACTTCAGATAGATGTTAGGGCTTAAGAAATTGCTAGCATTAACAATCAACAGATTGCAATTACTAGGAGGGAATTACTCGTATTGCCAATGACCCTACACATACATTGAAACTAGTAGGTAGGCTAGGTAGATTAAATTTGAGTAGGGTTAAAATGTCTCATTGTTTTCGAGCTCCAATCATATCTTACATTATTATTGATATTTTCAAAGTTCAACCGGTTAATCCAAAATTGCTCAATGTGAGCTCTATATTAAAATGTGTTTCGAGACCAAAATTTATAACATTTTTAGAGAGGAGAGTTTAGATACTTGTATCTTTTTAGTCTCCATCATGCATCAATTTTTTTAAATTTTTAATAATAAAAATTCTAAAACTAATATGTCAAAATAAAACCAGCCAACAAAGTCGTTAGATATAATTTATATTATTTTATCTGTATATACATAAAAATTATCAGTTTTCAATTTTATATTTGAATAATTATTTCAGTACCCGCACTGTACCTGCACTTTCATAACTGTAAGGTTGCGGTCCCCACAACTACCGATCTAACTAACAATGTTATCGGACCTTTCATTTTGAATTTCAAATGTTTTTTTCTCTCTATTTTTTTCTTTTTCGAAGGCTTCGTTGATTTTGAGGCGATTTTAGGTCGATTTGGAGGCGATTTCGAAACTGGAAGCGATTTCGTGTGGTTCTCACAAGTTTAATTGGTGATTTTGAAATGTGATCAGCTAGATTAATATTGTTTCTTTTCGATTTTATTTTTGTTCTGGTGAATTAATAATGATATATCGTTTCGTTTCTATTTCATATACACAATCGTGTTTCAGTGTTGCTGGATTTTGAGATGTTTGAGACAATTTGATTTGCGAAGATGATGTAATTGTCTATTATGTGTTCAGATATAAATACTTGGTAGTTCAGATATAAATACTTGATGTGTTCAGATATAAATACTTGGTAGTTTAGATATAAATACTTGATGTGTTCAGAAATAAATACTTGATGTGTTCAGATATGAATACTTGGTAGTTCAGATATAAATACTTGATGTGTTCAGATATAGATACTTGGTAATTCAGATATAAATACTTGATGTGTTCTGATATAAATACTTAATGTGTTCAGATATAAATACTTGGTAGTTTAGATAATTACTTGATGTGTTCAGATATAAAACTTGATCTGTTCAGATACAAAATTCATTTTAATAAAGTGGCAGTTACAATTTAAAGTTAAAAAAAAATTAATAACAACCAATTATTAAAAATAACGTTATATGGTTTAAATTATTTATTTGAAAAATATATAATAAATTTCTGTTGGGCCGATTATTATATATGAATTCATATAAAATCATAGAAAATACTAATAGATTACAATTAGTGCAACATATATACATATTGCCTTTTGTACACATGCAATCCCATGTGATTCATATAACATATACTCCTCAAGATTCAATACAATGTTGTATAAAAGTTATGTCCTTACCACTTAGTAACCATGCAATCAAGGTTTGGCCCAAGTTTCGTAAAGTTGGGCTCATGTTGCCAAAACTCTTGGTTATGATCTAGTTTTGACCAAAATTTCATACAAACTAGTTGTATCAGATCCAACATATAAAAAAGAGAGTGTCCATGTAATCCATGACATGATGCATCTTGGTTAAAGGTCTCCAATATTTCAACTCAAATACTTTTTTAAGATTCTTATTCATCCAACGTAATATAAATATAAATACTTTAGTTCGTAGGTATAAATACCACACCCTTATAGTTATAAATACTTTATTTCGTAAGTATAAATACCACAAGAATAGAGATATAAATATTACCCGCACATAAGCTAAGTCAACATTTTTTTATCAACATTTTGTTGACAATTTTAGTGGTCCCCACAAGTCGTTTATTACCCACACATAAGCTAAGTCAACGTTTTTTGTTGACAATTTTAGTGGTCCCCACATGCCGTTTGAGTGGTCCCCAAATGCGGGTACGAAGCGAGAATTTTTCAAGAAAAGGTGCCGGTACGGTTATTTTAGGAAATCATATATCATATATGTAGTTCATTGTATAGATATAAATACTTCACAATGTTACTATTAATACTTGTAAAACAAAATTACAGTTTTGGAAACGGTTGCGGTCCCCACAAGCAGTTATGGTAGTTATGGCAGTTTAGGTGCGGGTACAGTGCGGGTACTCAACTGCGGGTACTCATATCAGCTTCCTTTATATTTATGTGAAACAATATGTTAAAAAATCAATGATCGGAAAATTTTCAAGCTCTTAATATCAATTAAAATAAGTCAAAATGTCATCATCTTTTACATGTGTATAGATACAATGATATAGATCATACTTAATGGTTTTTATTTTGACATTTAAGTTTTAAATTTTAAGTTATTAAAGTTTTAAAATGGAGGTGCAATTGATACACAAAAAATAGAGGCAATTGAACACTCATTTTTTAGATAAGCACAAAATCGTTTTGGATGGTTCAAAATTTTCTGAAACATATTGATATTGTACATATCTAAAAAAATTTGATATGTATATTTTAAAATTTGATCTCCATGCCAATTTTAATATGGAGTTCATGTTGAGCAGTTTGAATTGACTGTTTGGATTTTGAAAACGAAAATAAAAATGTGAAAAATGATTAGGACACAGAAACAATGAAGCATTTTAACCCTCCTCACTAAATTTATATCTTTGGTGAATGCAAGCGCATACACCAAGTTAACTAACAAGTTTATGTGTTTAAGCAGAAAGACGAGGTGATTTTTACTGAGGATTAATTTCCGAATTAGATACTTCTATGGTAAATTTATCCATAGTTAATTATTGAAGCACCATTTATTCAAAAAAATTATTGAAGCACCAAATAAGCAGCTTAACAAAAGTGACAAGTAAAAGAATGAAAATAATTAAATTGCGGTCAATTGTTTGCTTCAACAGTACAGGAACAAAATAAATCTGTGCACGACTTTGTTATGTATTTATTCGATCAGATAATATCAATAACAATAACATTGCTATTTTCATGCTGTCCAATGTTCTCCTCATAATTCGTCTATCAGAATTTAGAGGGAAAAAGCCATTGCATAACCTCCACAAAGGCTAAATCTAGAAAAAGTCTATCTTCCACCAGATAACTCCATAGCATGTACAATATTGATAGATCCTTCTCCAAAATCTAACCTCCTTTGCATGATGTCATACTGTGTCAGCTTTGAGATCTCAGCATTTTGCCACTCCTGCCACCTCTGGCCTAAGGCCTCCCCTTCTAGCATCCGTACCACCTCTGACATAGCAGGACGTTCTTCTGGTGCCTGTTGCGTGCAGAGAAGCGCTATTTTTATTATCTTCTCCACCTCATGGATGTCGTACTCTTTTTTCAGGTTTGGATCCACAATGGCATCAAATCGCCTTTCATTTAGCAGCTTCTTGACCTGTAAACACATTATTGGCAAGATGTAAATCCCAGTAAACTGTACAGAATTTTTCAGGCTTTTACTGTTTGTTAAACCAGGTACTGCTATTATATCAACCAGCCTAATTATCAGTGCTTGGTTGGTACAAACAGAGCAGTTTGAGGATTTGAATTCCAAAATATTGAGTCCAATTTCAAACAAAACACCCAAAACTGAAGCTGTTTAAACCCCAAGCGTATTAACAGCCTCTGGATATTTCACCGATTATCTTATGATAAACTGCCAGCTACTAAGCCACACCCTAATATTCACTTAAAACGTAGGACTTAACCCTAGTTTAGCAATCAATCAACCAATTAAGCAGTAAGAATCCATGTCAAGTACAAAATAAACTGACATGATCAAGCAACAAAACATCATCCTCCTCCTCCAGACGAAAATAATCAATGGCACGCTGTCCCGTGATGAGCTCAAGCAACATAATACCATAGCCAAACACATCCGTCTTTTCTGATGACCTTCCAGTTGACAAGTACTCAGGTGCAATGTGCCCCATCGTGCCTCTTACCTGTAAATAATATGAAATTATAAGACTGAGTCTTCTATTGGATAAGGCATCTTTTAAGCTAACTGGAACTTTAAACATAACGCTGGGGGAATCCTTGGATACCTACTTTTTTTCTGGGTTTCCCGTAAATTATGAATAAAATTATATTTGCTAGTAACATCCGTTTCTGCTGTTTGGGAAGTGAAGTAAAATTGAAATCACATATTTCTAGACCAGTTTACCCTGCCAAACAGGAGTGGAGCGAGGTGCTCTAACGTGGCCTTTTGATTCAATAAAGTTAAAGCAGCTCGATAGGTGCCTAAACATTAAAGCACCAAATATCTAACTTTCAGACCAGTTTACCCTCACTAATTTACCTTTCTAACATAGCACATTCAGGTATTTGGTATCCCAACACCATATTGCCAAACACTAAACACTATATGACCAACTTACACCTTCCTTATCAAGTTCAACTCAACCAAATCACTTTTTACTAGTTCATATAACATGAAAACCAACACAGAAGTTTAATTGCATGATTTATGTTAAGACGGGTTTAGGCTCCTGAGCAAAATTGAGGCTCATTAGGTGGAAGCTGTCAAAATTCGATGGATTGTATCTTCCCCTCTACTGTATGTGTAATGCTTGTCAGTGAACAGAATTTTTTTGTGTACGGTGCAACATTAAGAAATGTTGGGTATATTTGCAATCTTGAAGTTACCGAGGCTAATTTTTATTCCATCAATTCAATCCTTGTGAGTGATTAGACACCGAGAATTGAAACTAACGAAACCTATTACCAAGTCTTAGAGCAATTGGTTGATTAACATCACCTTGGTGGTGACCGAGGTCTTCTTCACATCGACCAATTTTGCAAGACCAAAATCCCCAACAACTGCCTCGAGATCCGCATTGAGAAGAACATTTGCAGCCTTGACATCTCGATGGATGATCTTTGGATTACAGTGCTCATGCAGGTATTCAATACCACGTGCTGTGCCTAATGCCACTTGATGCCGAATAGGCCAATCTAGAGTCGTCTCATGTGACTTGAACTCTGCAATATCCAATAATAATGTAACAGATATAACTTTTTTTAGTACACTGCATCAGTCAGTTACCGGTAGCGTACCTCGTAATCTGTATGCAACACTGAGGTTCTCCATAAAGGGATAGACCAAAAGCCTCTCGGTGGAAGTGGTACAAAAACCAATCAATTTCAGCAAATTTCTGTGAACTGCTACACTTATCAGGTCAACCTCTCGCAAGAAGGCTTCCTCTCCTCCTGGACCAAAATCAGTCAACCGCTTCACAGCTATTTTTGTGTTGTCAGGAAGAACCCCTTCGTAAACTTTTCCAAAGCCTCCCTGGCCTAAAATATTTTTCTCACTGAAGTCGTCAGTTGCAAGCTGAAGCTCACGCCATGCAAACCGCTTCAGCTGCCCAAATCTGACCGTTCGGTCATATTCACCTGTTTAATTACAATTATATTATTTATTTTATAGATAGGGTTAGTGTGAGTTAAGATACCAGTATTGAGAATCAGAAGAGGGTAAATTCAGATTGCCTCGACCTTCAGAATATCATTTTGATATATCTAATTACTAATATTACCAACAAAGGACATCAATGAAGTAAAAAATCATGAACTAGACTTTTCATTTGTGCAATCCCATAATTATTATTCTAAAGAAATTGATAGTTCATATCCACAGCAATGTTTCTAATATGTTACCCTTATAGGGACAAACTAAAAATTAAAAATAAAAATAACCTTGAACATCATAAAACGTTTCTCGGATGCAGCGATTTCTTCTCCATAGAAGAAATAAAACTACAAATGCCACGAAACTTACACCTCCAATTACAGCTCCAACTATAGCCCCGATTTTAGATTTGCTAACCCCTCCTGTTAAGGAGAATAAAATGAAGTAAAATAGTGAAATTAGCCATTTCTTCAAATAGCGTTTTATTTCATAATTTCTACATGTATGGGCAATACTGCTATAGTGCTATGCATTGTCTTCTCCCTTTTTTTTAAAAAAAAAAATAGGAAAACTACTTTCTTGCTTTGTTTAGTTTCATTACTAAAGCTTAATTCAACCTTAAGCACCAAATTCTAACCAAAAATGAGAAAACTATAACTGCTATATTCTGTACTATTGTACATAGTAGAGCAATTATCTAGTTAAAATATTAAATCAATGCTGGTACTTACCATGACCAGATGAACTTGATTCACAAGACTGCGAAAAATTACCACCACAGTTTAGATTGTTATCTGAAAAACTACACAAAAAGAAAGAAAAGGAGGAAATGCATTGTTAAATGTTCATGGATCGCAGGACTTCAATCTCTGATAGAAAAGCTCACTTGTATCTGGCAACTTCATATAGCTTAGTTGGTACTTCCCCGGTAAGGTTGTTCACTTCTAGACTTCTGTAGATTCAAATTTTGGTAAGAATAGAAAGAAAAACATTATAAAATACATGAATTAATACACATTGATGCTTTTCAATAAATCTGCAAAAGATGGGAAATACACAAAACAACTTGTATGCAAATGAAACATCTTGCATAACCTATAGTGGAAATGTTTATACAGCAAGAAAAACATTCTTAATCCTCTATTTCCCAAAATCTAAAAGAAAGTTCCAACCAGTCCCTCCTTTTGCCTTGTTACATCTTACTATACAGGCACATAAAAGATGTTTGATGCTTTAAAGGGTTTAATAATAACTTCTGCTTATTATTAAGAAAACAGTGTAGTTTCTAATAAGAAAACTTACATATCAGTTAGGCTTGAAAGGTCTGAAAAGGAATTAGGGATACTTCCGTTAAGTTTATTTTGGCTCAAATCCCTGTTCACGTGTTACATCATAAGTTAAAACAGGAGGCATGTTGATAATTTCAATCTCAGTAAGAAGATACCAAAATAACCATTTAACTTACAAGCTTTGGAGTTTCAAAAGATCGCCAAGTGTGTCAGGAATCTCTCCTGTTAATCGGTTATCTTTCAGATTTAAGCTTGTCAGACTTGACAGATTTCCAAATTCCGGTGGAATTGATCCATGTATATAGTTATCTTGCAATGATCTTAATAAAGGAATTAAATGAAAATCTATTTGCAGAAGTACCTACAGCTTTATCATTCATTTTACTTCCCTAAATGAACTTACAGTTCTTGGAGATACTTGAGCTCTCCAATTCTTGGTGACAAGGTTCCAGTAAATCCAAGAGATGGCAATTGTCTGTAATTTGAGAACCTTAATTAAAAAACCTACTCACATGTTTCAAATAGAAGATATAAAAAAGCTATCCATGACTCCCTTCTTGTCACAGTGCTATTTTGCTTTCTATCTACTATTAAAGTTCCTGTTCAACTGCTGCTTGCATATTTTTCAGCCTTTTAAGTTTGGTTTAACCATTCGGCCTTGTGAATATAAGATATGGCTACCAGCTCTAACCACTACACTAAAAACTACGACTACAGTTTCCTCTTTCTTTTTTCTTTGGCGATAAAAGTTGAAAGCCAAAAAATACACTGAAAAATACCAAACTGTAAAGGTACCATATCAGAAGGTACTCATTACCAACATGATAACCACAACCATAGGCCTGGCCTCTCTATAAAGAAAATCAGGTTCAAAATCCCGCAAGAGGCATATAATAAAGAAATGAATGCCCGGGCCATTATTTAAAGAAAAATGATAATCAGATATCTACCCCAGCAAAGTGAGAATTATATCATGTCTCTCCCAGACACTCCTCTAAAACATTCATAACATATCCCTTCAGTCGATGGATTTTTAAAGATACCAAATTATGCAGATTTTCAATTCATTTGTATAGTGATAGGTAGCAAAGAAGGGAGGGGTACTTCGGTCACCTTTTGAAGTAGATGTTTTATTTTGATACCTTTTAAGGCATACTTGATAATGTGAGTACGATCTAGTGTTATAAATGGAATTTCTCCTGAAAGCTAAAAGACGTAAAGGATCATACACTGTGACAACGTTATTGCCTTCACATGAGACACCGTAAAATAAGCATGGGTTGACTTGATTCTGGCTCCAGTCTGAAAGCTGATTTCCCGATGCATTCAGTTTCAACTTCATGTCTTGCAATGCATCAGCTGCTCCCAGGGAGTATTACATTTTCGAGCATAAGTTTATTGTTAGAAGTGAGTTATTGGAGCTACAGAATGTGAGTTATTGGTGCTACAGAACCAAAAATGTCCCACTTCTAGTACAGAAGCAAATGATATTTTACCAGGCTGGTTCATTACAAAACCCAGAATGTGTTCCAGTTCTTCTTTTAATTCTGGTTGAAACCCACAATTATGTTGAGAGGATGACATGGTCAAGGGTATTTGGGTAATCCTCACCAAAGATTTTAGGAAATCTCTAATGAACTTAGCATAAAATGCAAAATCTGGTACCAAGCTGGTTAAGTGCAGCGATAGCCGACAGTGGAATTATCAATTATAAATGTTCTATGGGAACATTTTATTCCAGTCCTGACATACCAGTCTTGCCAGTTTGACAAACATTTTTTTCACTTAAGCTAGTATGGTACCGGCAACATAGTGGCCCTGATTCTGATTGGTATCATATGGAAATCCAAGACTAATGTTATATGGCACAGAGGAAGCTTAACTTGAGAAAGCACTTACTCTGATAATCAGAAGAAACAAACCTCGTTGATGATGCCCAAATTAGAAGCACAAAAGCAATTATCAGCTTTTTTCGACTGTATTTATCTCTCATAGCTGATATGTCAAGAAAGAGATAAATAAACTTGAAACGGGGGCCTAGTAGCCTTATTTAAAAAAAAAAGGGTCTAACTGTCAAATGTAAATGTCCAGGACCATCTTGTCTTTTTAGTGAAGATTCAGGAACTGAAACCTGAAATCTTCATCAAATTTTCATATCAAGCTTGCAACTTAAAGCAACCAAAAGTTATTTGAATCAGGTTAAAGGCTCCCTTTACCAAACACTGAGAACTGGGCATATAGGATATAGCTTTGGTGCACAGTTTGAGATAAACTAGGAAATTAGATATTCCAAGTGTATAATTTGAACAGCTCGTAATTGAATTGAAAAAAAAAACAATTCGAACAGAAGAGGACTAAGTTCTCTGGAAGAGAAAAAAACACTACCAACCTTTGAGCTGGTGAACGAAGAAAAATGAAGCTTAATTATACATGAAAACGCTTTGATCGTCGCTTCATTTCCGCACTATTCCGGAACCGAAGCGAGCTGGAGCGAGCTCTGTTCTTGCTCACTTAACGGAACTAATCATTCTAGAAGGATTCTACAAACGATTTCAGAGGATCGAGGTCCAATGGGAGCGCGGCGGTCAAAATTGTCTGCTTAAACTCTTTTATTCGGTCAACGCCAACCAATCAGATAAGGTGGAGAGCAGTCCAATCCACAAACCCGGATACCGCTGGAATTCGAGTAGGATCCGAATCCGCTGAAATCGGGATCGGTTACTGTTAACCTGAAATCCCTGCAATCCGAATCCAGCCGTCGAACTGTTCTGAGATGCGTGCAAGGAAAAATCAGCTGTTTCGAGATACGTTCTCGAAAAAAATTCGATGGCTGGATTTGAATTGCAGGGATTTCAGTGTTCATTTCAGCTGATTTATTTCCATTCGAGTAACTCAGATTTAATCTGAGTTTAGATCCAAACTTTATATATTTCGGATTGATATTAGAATTCTTATTGGATGATCTGAATCTAAAATAAAAAGGGAATTTCATGTATACCCCTAAAAAACTTTAAAATTAGCATTATTTTTCTAAAATCACAAATTTACTTATTTTATTCTCTTATAGTAAAACTCATTTTAAATTTAAGGAGGGATCAAGTTACCACAATTCAATGGTCTGAATTTGACTAGTTTTTGTAAAATACTTAATAAATATTAAAAAAATTCAAAAAAATATAAAATTTGATCTAGAAGCACATTTTATTGTGGATATTATGTTGAATGGTTTGGATCGACGATTTGGAATTCGAAAATGTAAAAATGGTTGTGGTAACTTTGTTGTAACTCAAAATTGTGGTAACTAGATCCCTCATCTTTAAATTTATAAAATATCCATTTTATCGTTATTAAATGCATAAAAAATTATAACTTGTTTAAAAAATATGTCGGTCTTATATTTAATCGGTGTCCGCTATATGCGCAGTATGTATTGCTAGAATTTTGTGGTGTATCGTGTGTTTTAAATGTACAAGCGTTTTATTCTCTTCCATCTGGTTTATATTTTCATTTTCTATGTTTACTAAAACAAATAAGTTGTAAAATAAATTTATTAAATATGATTAATTAGATTACTTTTTCTACTTGCGTATAGCATTTCATCATTTTCATGTCATTTTAAATTTTTATATAACAATTAAAATAATATCACTTACTATATGTGCGCATAGGAAGTGATCGATATTGATGATGATCACACTTAATTTTAATTTCTCATTTAAGCTCTAGATATTAAGCTGACGATTTTTTAAAAATATAAGTCACAAAAGGCTCAAATATCATCCACGCATTTAAACCAAATTTAAAGAAATGAATGGATAAATTTTCATTTTAGTTTGGAGAAGTGTTCTATTTGAGGATTCAAGTAATTAATGGAAAACTTAAATTTAAAAAAAAAATGAATGAATAAATTAAAACATGTTTTTGTTTCGATCCTAACACGTGAAAGTCGTGAACAACTATTGAAAACTAAAATGCTTATGTGCTCATTTTAGAGGATACGACTCTTCTGTTATTCTAATAGAAAAGCAGGGTTTTGCTTTTCCGATCCCAACCATCAAATTCATTGAGATTCGTGCATGAAAAAAGTTTCTTTATCGAGATACGCGAATGAAAAATTTTGAATGGTTGGGATCAGAAAAGCAGAACTCTGCTTTTCTATTGGAATAACAGCAGATTTCATTCCCATTTTAGAAAGGTTCAGTTAACTTGAAAGTTCAGAACGACTATTAATAGAAGTTAATTGTGTTTTGACAGAGAACAGCTTGGGTCTGATGCCCATCAGACTCAAATTTGGGTCCGATGGATTTAGGGACCGTCCAATCCACTTTAAGATTTGTGCGCAAGAATTTTAAAACAGACACGAAAATTGCGGGCACGGATCTTAAAACATATCGGATGGTCATCGAACTCACTCTGAGTCCGATGACCCAAATTGGTTCCGTTTTGACAAGGACAGCAATCAATGGCTAGTTAATTTGAAATATGTGTGTTCGTTTCGGTTTAAAGGAATGCACCTTTTAGTATAATTGAATGCATTTATGATATCTGTAAGAAATTACAAGAAAAACAAAATATGTGGATAAGTCACTGAGATAGTTGCTCAACCTGTTAGAAATAAGATTATAATCTATTGACAAACATGTATGTTGACAACTTCGAAAATAATTTTTCAAATTATGTCATAACAATTTTATATATGGAAATAAATTATAAACATTTTGTTTTACTTGTACACTGATAGTGTATAAATTTTTATACAACTTCAATGTTATTTGATGTTTTGAAAATTTCCGTTAAACATATTAAATAGCCAAAGTGGCAATTAATTTCATTACTTTTAATTATACGATGTGTATATGGTAGGGTTGTTAACGGAGCTGGCTTACCGCTTCAAATTCGCTCCGAATCCGCTTACTATCCGTATCCAAATTAAACGGAGCAAATAGTTTGTAAGTATGGATACAGATATGGATACGGATATTTTCACGGATCTATAAACAGAACGGATATCTGGATGTATCCGGAACCCATTACCGAATAGTTATGTCACAATTTTCAAGTTCTATATAAATTTTTTATATCATATTAAGCTAAATTTTATACACGTTTAATCTAAATTACGAAAAACATATCTAAAATTCAAAATTTTAATTTTGACAACTATTTAGTTAGTTTTCCTAGCTATCAAATTTTGGTCATTAAATAGATGAATTTTCATATTTAAATTTTGTTAATATGTATTTCTATTTTAAAGTTCATATGACTTAATTATCCGACAATTATTTGCTCTGTATTCATATTCTAATATGTATTCGTAGATTATCCGCTTTGTATCCTTATCCATTTAAGGCGGATTCAATTTTGAGTTTTGATATCCGTTTACTATCTGTATCCGTATTTATATCCGCTCATTGTGATACAGATTCGGTATCAGCATTATATGCTCTAAATCCGCTCCATTTACACCTAGGAGTGTCAATGGGTACGATACGGGTAGGGTGAAAGCATTTTAATACACATACCCACTAAGAATTGACCTTACCCATACTCTACCCTTACCCATTAAGAATTGATCTTACCCTATCCTACCCTCACTCGTTAAAATTATCGAATTTTATCGAGTAACGAAACGGTGGCGGATGAATAATGAATACTACTAATATAATAATTAATTTTATTATATTTTACAAATAGAACATCAAAATTCATTTATTTCACACATATGGAATTACAATATAATAAAAAAATGTGCAATCAATTCTAACTAATTAATTTTTATAAAGCAAGAGAATTTAAAAACACAAAAATATTTTCGGACAAATTTAATTATTTAACTAAATAACAAAACATGCAAATAACATTAATATGTTTATCATTTTTCTTATAAAAAAAGTACATTATTAATTATTACTCAAATATTATCATATATAATATCACACAAATATTTTTCCATCACTAATTATTGTTCCAATATTATATATAATTTTATTTTATATAATTATTCTAATGATAACGGGCACAAAATAGTTTTTACCCGTACCCTTACCTATTTAGTTAATGAAAAAATATCCTTATTCATACCCATATCCGATAAGTTAACGAAATTTTTTTTATCCATATCCGTCTTATCAAATACGATATAGATAAGATAAACAGTTAAAAGGTGTCATTAACACCATATTTACACCGTTACCATATTTACACCGTTAGTATATGGTATATATTATATTTTATCCCGTTCGCCAGACAGTTGCAAGTAATTATCGATGAGCTTTTCTTTAATGTGGTTTTGGATTGTTAACCACCAACATTTTTATGATGTTAATGTTAACCTCAAAGAATACCAAGACGTCTCGTGTGTCATGGTCAAATTAAGATACTAATTTAATGCAAAAGAATCAATTAGTTTAAGTTCTTTTAGAAAATGAAAGAACTGAATTAGTGCAATGAAATCTGTCATGCTTGCATTTCGTCACGTGCCAATGTTTTTTTTTTAAAGTACTTTGAAAAAGTCGAGAAAAACTTATACGAGTTAGGTTCATTTCACATCATGCTCGTCGAGTCATGTTAATTTCATTTTTTTATTTTTTACTCGGCAGCGCACTTTTGAGCCCAAGTCATACATCCAGTTGAACAGTTGGAATATATTTCAGCCCGCACAGAAGCCTACGGGCTACGGGCCACTCGGCCCCTTTTCTCCTCTTGGCGGCGTCGTCGCTACACAGTAACCATACATACACTGATCACTGATCAGTGATCAGAACTCCCACTCTCACACTTACCATCCTTTCGAACTTGCATTGGCACCTGTTCTCTTCCCTTCCAATGGCGATCTCCTCTTCCTTTCCAATCCTCCTCCTCCTCTCCGTGGTCTCTCTTCCTTCTCCCATCTCCTCCAAGCACCATCCGCATCTCCCCAACCCTCTCCCAACCGTCTCACCAGTTCGTACCCCGATCTCGCCACCTCCTGCCATTCTCTCCGACCACCTCTCCGTCCCCATTCTTCCCTTCGCCTATAGCCTCTCCTCCATCTCTCCCCAGCTTCCGATCTCGCTCCTTCAGGCTCTACCTCCGGCACCTGGTACTCCTTCCACCATCTCCTCGCCACACTTCGGAGAGTCCCCCTCCACCTCCTACTCCGACGGGGGAAATTGGCGCCGCCGTTTATGTCCATCTCCGCCGCTGCCATTGTGGCCACTGCTATCGCTTTTGTGTTTCTAGGAGTTGCATTGGTCGGAGGATGACTGTTTTGTTAAACTTCTATTTTGCGGTTATGCCCCTCTAAATTGCTAGATTTCTTTATATCTGTACCTCTGAGAGTTGGTATCCAACTATTTGCATATTGGAGGATATTGTATGTTATTTAGGGTTTTCAAAGGTCGCTTTTGAAAAATGGACCATTTAGATTCGTACATGTTAATTTAGTTTCTCTTTTGTTTACTTTGTTTTGTTGTCATGTGCCTACTGGGTTTTGTTGTCATGTGCCTAAGGGCTTCCCTAAAAAGAAAAAAGAAAAAGAGTTTAGACACTGTAACATTGTGTGCTGTTTTGTCTGATATTTACAGTTTACCCTGAGAACTGAAACGCCTTTTTACTTTATGGTAGGGTAGTATAGAGAGAAGGATGCGTGTAATTACGCGCGACGAACACCGCGGGAATGCATGTGCTGGGTGGGGGCACTGTGTACTGATTTTAGCAGGGGCCGTTCCTTTTTCCCAAACTTCTTTTTCTTTTTACTGGTTCCCCGTTACCCCGTACACTAATGGTTTCTTTAAGGCACTGTCACTGTAAATCTGAACTTTTGCATGGTTTCTTTCGG